>OZ023262.1:58489508-59089508 GCA_964006375.1 Tillus elongatus | reverse complement strand
GGGATTGCGCACAGACCTGGTCAGGCGATAAAAATACAATACACTGTGGAATTGGCCACGACTAGTGTGTCATCTCGGTTCGATCTCTTTACCTGAGATCCGGTATATAAGTTGATGTTAGTTTTTTAAGTATTTAGAATGTTTCATCCTCTGATGACGCTAACTTGGTTAGTGAAATGATCGCCAGGTCTTTTAAAATGTGTGGCGGTGATTTGGGTTCTCCAAGTGTACTTATATCTACTTCCAATTATACAAGCATTTCTCTATAGCTTATGACCTTTTACTTGTCACCGTCAACTGTCAGATAGTAGATAGTTGTCAGCTGTCAGTTGCCTGCAAAAGAGGTGTAATAAAAATATGATTGAATGTTGAATTGTCAAATCTGCAATAAAAAAGTATTTAATATTTAATATCAACGGCATTCGGCATTTATAACACTACCTTAAAGCTGTGTATTATAAATAAAAAAGAAAAAGTGAATTTTTTAGACGAACAGTGGTAAAGATTTAATAAAGAAAATGGCTCTAAAAGCGCAAGTGGGACAGAGTATGTATTCAATCTAATCATTAAGTGTATAAGTTTTAAAGTTTATTTTTTAGTGTTATTATGGATAACATATTCGGGCATCGTTATCGATATAGTTTTAGCATTTTATACAAGTGTGTTATATTAATGAAAGTAACAAAAGTAAATTGTTTATGTTATCGATCTACTGTCAAGTTTGCGCGAGTGGGGTTTGTGACGTCACTTGCTTGTCAATATTTTCCTGGATGTGTAATATCGAAGTTTATGCTATTATCCACCCACATATATATATATATATATATATATATATATATATATATATATATATATATATATATATATATATATATATATATTTTAATCTTCATTACATTTTTTAATGCATGTTCGCATCATGTAATGTGATGCAACTTCTTGACCAGATAATCTAATCCCCTATCCCAATATTGTTGATTTCTTTTTTTTACTTGCTAGGTACTTCTCTTTTAATGTTTAAAAGCCAATTATTTGAAATCTTATTCACCACTTGTATCCAATAATTTTAATAACAATAGCGGTGGTTCTAAGCCTGTTTCTGGTGACATTTTTAAGAAATTACCTGTCACGCTCATCTGCATAATTACCCAATTGTTAAATTACTGGACAACCTACTGGGAAATTTTAAGCTGTTTAGTAAACGAAACAAATATTTATCTTTGTGGCATTCAAAATAATTTCACATTATTATTTCTTAAAAAAGAATTAGAATTAAATTCCAGAGAAGTGATAGAGCAATATATTTTTCGTCTATTTGTATCTTAATTATGTTGTAATAGTGTCAGTGTCATCATCATAGTCTAAATGTGATGTTGCCCAGCAGCTCTCTTTATTTGATTGCAGCTTCCACATCTCAATTGTGCCAGGTTTTCCAGAAGTGTTTCCTTGGTCTACCTCTTTCCCCTTTTCCCAGTATGTGTCCTGCAAATGTTGTCAGAAAGTTATTGTCATGTGTTCCAACGATACTACTCCACCCATCGGTGCGGACTATTAATTGGCCTTATGAACTGAGGATTTTTGTTGTCATAATAATGAAAGTTTGAAGAATCACATTGTTGTTTTGTGGAATGTTGCCTCATCCAAAAATAAAAAAACTTGAGCATAAAGGCTGATTAACGAACTCGACGTTGGTTTTTGCTCAAACAAGATTTTTGCCAAGTTTGATTGTAATCAGTTTAGTATTTTTTGAGGTATATATATATATATATATATATATATATATATATATATATGTATGTATGTATGTATGTATGTATGTATGTATGTATGTATGTATGTATGTATGTATGTATGTATGTATGTATGTATGTATGTATGTATGTATGTATGTATGTATGTATGTATGTATGTATGTATGTATGTATGTATGTATGTATGTATGTATGTATGTATGTATGTATGTATGTATGTATGTATGTATGTATGTATGTATGTATGTATGTATGTATGTATGTATGTATGTATGTATGTATGTATGTATGTATGTATGTATGTATGTATGTATGTATGTATGTATGTATGTATGTATGTATGTATGTATGTATGTATGTATGTATGTATGTATGTATGTATGTATGTATGTATGTATGTATGTATGTATGTATGTATGTATGTATGTATGTATGTATGTATGTATGTATGTATGTATGTATGTATGTATGTATGTATGTATGTATGTATGTATGTATGTATGTATGTATGTATGTATGTATGTATGTATGTATGTATGTATGTATGTATGTATGTATGTATGTATGTATGTATGTATGTATGTATGTATGTATGTATGTATGTATGTATGTATGTATGTATGTATGTATGTATGTATGTATGTATGTATGTATGTATGTATGTATGTATGTATGTATGTATGTATGTATGTATGTATGTATGTATGTATGTATGTATGTATGTATGTATGTATGTATGTATGTATGTATGTATGTATGTATGTATGTATGTATGTATGTATGTATGTATGTATGTATGTATGTATGTATGTATGTATGTATGTATGTATGTATGTATGTATGTATGTATGTATGTATGTATGTATGTATGTATGTATGTATGTATGTATGTATGTATGTATGTATGTATGTATGTATGTATGTATGTATGTATGTATGTATGTATGTATGTATGTATGTATGTATGTATGTATGTATGTATGTATGTATGTATGTATGTATGTATGTATGTATGTATGTATGTATGTATGTATGTATGTATGTATGTATGTATGTATGTATGTATGTATGTATGTATGTATGTATGTATGTATGTATGTATGTATGTATGTATGTATGTATGTATGTATGTATGTATGTATGTATGTATGTATGTATGTATGTATGTATGTATGTATGTATGTATGTATGTATGTATGTATGTATGTATGTATGTATGTATGTATGTATGTATGTATGTATGTATGTATGTATGTATGTATGTATGTATGTATGTATGTATGTATGTATGTATGTATGTATGTATGTATGTATGTATGTATGTATGTATGTATGTATGTATGTATGTATGTATGTATGTATGTATGTATGTATGTATGTATGTATGTATGTATGTATGTATGTATGTATGTATGTATGTATGTATGTATGTATGTATGTATGTATGTATGTATGTATGTATGTATGTATGTATGTATGTATGTATGTATGTATGTATGTATGTATGTATGTATGTATGTATGTATGTATGTATGTATGTATGTATGTATGTATGTATGTATGTATGTATGTATGTATGTATGTATGTATGTATGTATGTATGTATGTATGTATGTATGTATGTATGTATGTATGTATGTATGTATGTATGTATGTATGTATGTATGTATGTATGTATGTATGTATGTATGTATGTATGTATGTATGTATGTATGTATGTATGTATGTATGTATGTATGTATGTATGTATGTATGTATGTATGTATGTATGTATGTATGTATGTATGTATGTATGTATGTATGTATGTATGTATGTATGTATGTATGTATGTATGTATGTATGTATGTATGTATGTATGTATGTATGTATGTATGTATGTATGTATGTATGTATGTATGTATGTATGTATGTATGTATGTATGTATGTATGTATGTATGTATGTATGTATGTATGTATGTATGTATGTATGTATGTATGTATGTATGTATGTATGTATGTATGTATGTATGTATGTATGTATGTATGTATGTATGTATGTATGTATGTATGTATGTATGTATGTATGTATGTATGTATGTATGTATGTATGTATGTATGTATGTATGTATGTATGTATGTATGTATGTATGTATGTATGTATGTATGTATGTATGTATGTATGTATGTATGTATGTATGTATGTATGTATGTATGTATGTATGTATGTATGTATGTATGTATGTATGTATGTATGTATGTATGTATGTATGTATGTATGTATGTATGTATGTATGTATGTATGTATGTATGTATGTATGTATGTATGTATGTATGTATGTATGTATGTATGTATGTATGTATGTATGTATGTATGTATGTATGTATGTATGTATGTATGTATGTATGTATGTATGTATGTATGTATGTATGTATGTATGTATGTATGTATGTATGTATGTATGTATGTATGTATGTATGTATGTATGTATGTATGTATGTATGTATGTATGTATGTATGTATGTATGTATGTATGTATGTATGTATGTATGTATGTATGTATGTATGTATGTATGTATGTATGTATGTATGTATGTATGTATGTATGTATGTATGTATGTATGTATGTATGTATGTATGTATGTATGTATGTATGTATGTATGTATGTATGTATGTATGTATGTATGTATGTATGTATGTATGTATGTATGTATGTATGTATGTATGTATGTATGTATGTATGTATGTATGTATGTATGTATGTATGTATGTATGTATGTATGTATGTATGTATGTATGTATGTATGTATGTATGTATGTATGTATGTATGTATGTATGTATGTATGTATGTATGTATGTATGTATGTATGTATGTATGTATGTATGTATGTATGTATGTATGTATGTATGTATGTATGTATGTATGTATGTATGTATGTATGTATGTATGTATGTATGTATGTATGTATGTATGTATGTATGTATGTATGTATGTATGTATGTATGTATGTATGTATGTATGTATGTATGTATGTATGTATGTATGTATGTATGTATGTATGTATGTATGTATGTATGTATGTATGTATGTATGTATGTATGTATGTATGTATGTATGTATGTATGTATGTATGTATGTATGTATGTATGTATGTATGTATGTATGTATGTATGTATGTATGTATGTATGTATGTATGTATGTATGTATGTATGTATGTATGTATGTATGTATGTATGTATGTATGTATGTATGTATGTATGTATGTATGTATGTATGTATGTATGTATGTATGTATGTATGTATGTATGTATGTATGTATGTATGTATGTATGTATGTATGTATGTATGTATGTATGTATGTATGTATGTATGTATGTATGTATGTATGTATGTATGTATGTATGTATGTATGTATGTATGTATGTATGTATGTATGTATGTATGTATGTATGTATGTATGTATGTATGTATGTATGTATGTATGTATGTATGTATGTATGTATGTATGTATGTATGTATGTATGTATGTATGTATGTATGTATGTATGTATGTATGTATGTATGTATGTATGTATGTATGTATGTATGTATGTATGTATGTATGTATGTATGTATGTATGTATGTATGTATGTATGTATGTATGTATGTATGTATGTATGTATGTATGTATGTATGTATGTATGTATGTATGTATGTATGTATGTATGTATGTATGTATGTATGTATGTATGTATGTATGTATGTATGTATGTATGTATGTATGTATGTATGTATGTATGTATGTATGTATGTATGTATGTATGTATGTATGTATGTATGTATGTATGTATGTATGTATGTATGTATGTATGTATGTATGTATGTATGTATGTATGTATGTATGTATGTATGTATGTATGTATGTATGTATGTATGTATGTATGTATGTATGTATGTATGTATGTATGTATGTATGTATGTATGTATGTATGTATGTATGTATGTATGTATGTATGTATGTATGTATGTATGTATGTATGTATGTATGTATGTATGTATGTATGTATGTATGTATGTATGTATGTATGTATGTATGTATGTATGTATGTATGTATGTATGTATGTATGTATGTATGTATGTATGTATGTATGTATGTATGTATGTATGTATGTATGTATGTATGTATGTATGTATGTATGTATGTATGTATGTATGTATGTATGTATGTATGTATGTATGTATGTATGTATGTATGTATGTATGTATGTATGTATGTATGTATGTATGTATGTATGTATGTATGTATGTATGTATGTATGTATGTATGTATGTATGTATGTATGTATGTATGTATGTATGTATGTATGTATGTATGTATGTATGTATGTATGTATGTATGTATGTATGTATGTATGTATGTATGTATGTATGTATGTATGTATGTATGTATGTATGTATGTATGTATGTATGTATGTATGTATGTATGTATGTATGTATGTATGTATGTATGTATGTATGTATGTATGTATGTATGTATGTATGTATGTATGTATGTATGTATGTATGTATGTATGTATGTATGTATGTATGTATGTATGTATGTATGTATGTATGTATGTATGTATGTATGTATGTATGTATGTATGTATGTATGTATGTATGTATGTATGTATGTATATAGGTAATTCTGCAGTTGAATCCGGTGAACTGGCAGAGTCGTCGCGCACTAGAATTTCGTCGTTGCAGTTGACGCGCTGTTGCCACATCCTTCCAGTAGTAGAAATAAATTAAAAGATCCGGGAATTCATAAAAATAAATATGCACGCAGTAAGTGCGTTATGGTAGCGTATGGTATAATAATGCGTGTTTTACGGTAATGAACACGACTATTATAAATCCATGTGCGTAATGGTAGGGAGTATGATATAATTATGCAAGTAAAACGGAAAAAAATTGACCTTTAGTGACGCAGCAAATGTTTTACGGTAATGAATACGAATATAATAAATCCATGTGCGTTATGGTAGGAGTATGATATAATTATGCAAGTAAAACGGATTTTTTTAAAGTAGACCTATATTGACGCAGCAAGTGTTTTACGGTAATGAATACGAATATAATAAATCCATGTGCGTTATGGTAGGGAGTATGATATAGGTATGCAAGTAAAAAGGAAAAATTAAAAATATATCTATATTGACGCAGCAAGTGTTTTACAATAACGAATACGAATAAAATACATGTGTGTTATCGTAGGGAGTGATACAATTGAGCTAGAAAAACAGAAAAATTTAAAAATATACCTATATAGACGCAGCAAGTGTTTGGCGCTAATGAACACGAATATAATAAATACATGTGCATTATGGTAGGGAGTATGATATAATTATGCAAGTAAACCGGAAAAAATTGACCTTTAGTGACGCAGCAAGTGTTTTACGCTAATGAACACGAATATAATAAATACATGTGCATTATGGTAGGGAGTATGATATAATTTATCAAGTAAAACGGAAAATTTTCGAAATCACCTATATTGAGGCAGCAATTGCGTTATGGTAATGAACATTCATAAAATAATAGCTTATGAAAAGACTTAGGAAACCTTGAAGAAGAAATTCGCTATGAAAGCTGACATGACTGTGTACAGTGCAACCGACTGCACTGTACAAAAGCTTTATGATACAAGATAGGCTCTGCCTTTTAAATAATCAGAAGAATGAAAGTATACATACATACATACATATACACACACACACACACACACACACACACACACACACACATATATATATATATATATATATATATATATATATATATATATATATATATATATATATATATATATGTATATATATATATATATATATATATATATATATATATATATATATATATATATATATATATGTATATATATATATATGGACAAGTCATTTTTGACAATAAATACGCAAAATTTTATAAAATTTGGTGGGTGTCTATTGTTCTATTGTATTAGTAAGCGACTTTAATTCGATTGGGTTAAATGACCTTTCCGAATACATAGTTTTGGCGCGCAATTTACTTTCCATTTCTTTTTCACCATTATATATAATATTCTGTGTGCATTAAGAACCTCGGTGGTTGAGGGGTACTCCTTTCACTTTTTCAGTACAAACTGTAACATTAACATCTACCAAGGTTCTGCAATTGTATTTCAGTAAGTTGAATATCTGCACGTTCCGCCCTTCGGAGGGGACGTAAAGCCGTCGGTCCCGTGACCATGCGATGTTGGGCACGTTAAAGATCCCTACCTTCTTTACAGAAAGGCAGGGTCTGCTGAAAATTGTGGGCTACTGGATGAGACACTGATAGTTTTTGCAACAGGATTCGCCTCTTGCGGCATCTTGAGGCGTCATACTTATTCTCAGTTAAGCGGGCAAATATATCGCCAAACAATCTAATTTTTATGACATTTTAATACATATTTTTACTCACCTTTCATTTCTATTTCATTATAGCTATAAAAGAAATTATTCCTGCCCGTTACAATAAACTTAATTTCTGTATTTCATTTGCCAAAATACTTCATGATGGGTAAAGCCCATGTGCCTATCTGCAAACGTACGAGAATTTGTACCGAACCGTTTAATAAAAGTGGGTTATTTTACAGTCCAACCTTTCTCCTGTGAGCGAGATTGTCTAAATTTGATGTGTGATTAAAACAATATATTTAACATTCAAAACATTGCTATGAAAATTCGCTACCATAGCGCACTTGCTGCGTCACGACTTTTTAATTTTGTACTAAATGTTATGTCTCATGAAAAAAACATATTTCACATTACAAGTAGTTCTAGGAACATTCACTACCATAGCGCACTTTCTGCATCCCGACCTTTGAAGTTTGTACTACATTTTAAGTCTCATGAAAAAAGCATATTTAACATTCAAAATAGTTCTATGGACATTCGCTACCTTAGCGCACTTGCTGCTTCCCGACTTTTTAACTTTGTAGTAAATTTTATGACTCATGAAAAAACATATTTAACATTAAAAATAGTTCTAGGAACATTCGCTACCATAGCGCACTTGCTGCGTCCCGACTTTTTAACTTTGAACTGAATATTATGACTCATTAAAAATACAAATTCATCATTAAAAACATTTTGATGAACATTCGCTACCATAGCGCACTTGCTGCGTCCCGACTTTTTAACTTTGTAGTAAATTTTATGTCTCATGAAAAAACATATTTAACATTAAAAATAGTTCTAGGAACATTCGCTACCATAGCGCACTTTCTACGTCCCGACTTTTTGACTTTGAACTGAATATTATGACTCATTAAAAAGACATATTCATCATTAAAATCATTTTGATGAACATTCGCTACCATAGCGCACTTGCTGCGTCACGACTTTTTAACTTTGTGCTAAATGTTATCTCATGACAAAAACATATTTCACATTACAAATAGTTCTAGGAACATTCGCTACCATAGCGCACTTTCTGCGTCTCGACCTTTGAAGTTTGACCTACATTTAGTCTCTTAAAAAAACATACTTAACATTAAAAAAAGCCTGGACGCAGCAAGCGCGTTATGGTAGTGAATTTTCATAGAAATGATCTGGCACAAAATATTTTATAACTTTTTTTTCTTGTAACATAGAAATCTAAATTTTGGTATATAGTTTGCTTTTTATATCGTAAACCTACCTACCAAATTTGGTTATCATAGATTTTTTATTTTTTAAGATAAAAATTTTTTTCAAATGAAAACTCAAAATTTTCCCGGAAAACCTCGTCCGATTTTTTTGATTAACGAAATTGTCAAAGCCTTTTACAAAACGAAGGTACGTGCCAAATTTTATCAAAATCGGCGTGTTATTCTTTGAGATAAAAATTTTTTTCGAACGAAAACTCAAAATTTTCCCGGAAAACCTCGTCCGATTTTCTTGACTAACAAACTTGTCAAAGCTATTTACAAAAGAAAGGTACATGCCAAATTTTATTAAAATCGGCTAATTACTTTTTGAGATAATAATTTTTTTCGAATGAAAACTCAAAATTTTCCCGGAAAACCTCGTCCGATTTTCCTGACTAACGAACTTATCCAAGCTATTTACAGAAGAAAAGTACATGCCAAATTTTATCAAAATCGGCCCATTATTTTTTGAGTTATCGGTGTGATACATATATATATATATATAATATATATATATATATATATATATATATATATATATATATATATATATATATATATATATATATATATATATATATATATAAACATATAAAAATTGAAACTGACCCCGGATATGGGTTCTAGGGGTCCTAGATCGCGCTCATTTGAAGAAATTTTTTCAAAATTCAAAAGTCGAGATCTCATTAGTGAATTTTTTCTAAGAAAATTCACTAAAAGTTGTATAGAAATTCGCTACCACAGCGCACTGCTGCGTCCCGACTTTTTAAGTTTGTACTAAATATTATTTCCTTACAAAGTCGATAAAGAGAAGGATGTGGCAACAGCGCGTGAACTCCAACGACGGCATTCTATTGCGCGACGACTCTGCCGGTTCACCGGATTCAACTGCAGAATTACCTATATATATATATATATATATATATATATATATATATATATATATATATATATATATATATATATATATATATATACGTGGGGAAAAAATTTCAAAATTTTTTTTCCCGCTTAAGCGTCTCAAGAATTGTCAAAACATATATAGAAAATATAATTTGGAACAAAAATTTTTTCGTCTTTCGGTTTGTCCGCCTGTCTTTCGAACGAATTGACATATCATCTTCAAATTGTGTATACCGTTAGCACCCGACCAAGGAACGCTTCGAATTGTTTTTGGGTAAGATCGCTGCAGGGGGTAGGGGATAAATGAGAGGTGATTTGGTGAAATTTGACATTTTTCGTTAAACCTTGAGTAATAGAACGTTTCAAAAGTTTATGGGTACATGAATACGAATATTTTCTTTGTGATCAAGTCATGGATGCTAAATTCGTTTCATGGGCATGTCTTTATGAGAAGAGCAGATTATCACAGCTATGTGGAAGTTATAATTCAATTTGCAGCACTATTTTTAGAGTAATTTTTCAAAAACTCAAAATTACCGAAATTACAGTGCCTAAAAAACTTTTTTAATGCATATTTTAGAGCGTGAAAGCTTGCATATTTGTATTATTTGTCAATATGAATACTAGTATCATATTCGTCAGGTGTTCATTGTTCAGTTCCGTTCTTTTCATCAGTGAGACATTCTTAACTACGGTGAATATTTGTGAAATCTACGGATAAAGATTGTAGTATGTTTTACATACGGTATTTTCTGTTTCTCTAACCACTTATTCCAATTCCATTTTCTGTAATACGGGAATAAATATTGAGGTATACAAATTATTCAATCAACATTCACCTGAAAGCTTAATACTTATCTTGAAATATTATTTGCTTTTGTTGCACATTCATTGTTTTTACATTGTTATTCAGGCCGTCAGGAAATGATGAGCAAAAAATTCAGGGAGTTATGCTACTCAAACATTATTTTTGAAAATTAAAAAATTCGGGACGCAGCAAGTGCGTTATGGTAGTGAATTTTCATAAAAATCTTTTTAATAACAAATATGTGTGTTTTTTTAAGAAAGCAGGCATCAAATTTGGTTACCAGTATAACCTATATAGTAAAAACAATGTGCCATGTATCATCAAAATAACTTTATTGTTTGAAAATGTACAAAAATTTGCGAAAGTAAACTCAAAGTGTTCCCGAAAAAACTCGTTTCTTGGTCAACCTTATAGGTTAACAGCAAATTAAGCTATTAAGATATGAAGCATTTGATCAAAATTCGCTACCATAACGCACTTTCTGCGTCCAGAATTTCTTTTCTTGCACACATGCATTATATTTCGATGGAAACTGCAAAAATACAATAACATAAGGCGTGTTTGATTGAAAAAGAAAAGAAAATTTGTATCACCAACGACTTATGGGCCAGCCTGTGATTGCAGAAATATTATTTTAAGATGTAGCTCAAGACACCCTATAATTAATATATACAAATTTTTTTCATATCTTATATAATAACGGATATATTGAGCTTCATTAATTTTTTACGAAAATTCGACAAAAATTATATACCATTAAATGATAAACTCTATAGCTAAGGCTACTGCCAAGCATCAGAGAAAGGGTCTATTTGAAATGAATTTTCTGCAAATATTTTAGTAAAATGAAGGACTATGACGGTTGAAACTAAGACTTTAGGGTTTGTAAAACATCCTTCTTGAGACATTTTATTTCTATAGCCCGTATTAGATTTAAGTTATTTGCCTAAATGTTGCCAATTTTGACATTTTAAATCGCCACTTTGACGTTTTGAGGAAAACCCCAATTTATTTATTTTTAAATGCCTATAACTTTTTTGTTTTTTGACCTACATAGCTAAATTTTGGTAGGTAACTTACCTATAGGGATGTTAACCTGCGTACCGAATTTGGTTGCCCTTACTTTGTTAATTCCGGAGATATAAATTTTTTTCGAAAGAAAACACAAAATTTTCCGGGAAAACCTGGGCAGATTTTCCTGACTAACGAACTCGTCCAAGCCATTTGCAAAAGGAATTTTTTCACCAGATTTGATCAAAATCGGCCCATTATTTTTTGAGTTATCGGTGTGATACATATATATATATATATATATATATATATATATATATATATATATATATATATATATATATATATATATATATATATATATATATATATAAACATATAAAAATTGAAACTGACCCCGGATATGTTTTCTGGGGGGCCTAATTAGCGCTCATTTGAAGAAATTTTTTCAAAATTCAAAAGTCGGGATCTCCTCATTAGTGAATTTTTTTTTAAGAAAATTCACTAAAAATGACGGAGTTACAGGGTGTCAAAAATTATTAGTATTATTAACATTCGTCTTATTTTATAATTACCCTGGACTATTTTGCAAGCAAAATCACAACAAACTATTGTCTGCCAAAACTGATTCCACATGGTCTTGTTTACCGAGAATGTTTTCTAGCACACTCCACTAATATTGAAAATGTGATTAGGTGATTTCAATTGGGAACAATCCTCAAGAAAGTTACGGAAGCTGCGGCGAATATGGGTGCTGTGCAGGATAGACACAGTGCTTAAAGGAGTTATGGCTGCAAAATGTGAAAAGGCCGCTTTTCAAAGTCCGACTAAGTGGTTTTTAGCATTTTCTGCTCATATTTCCTCCCTGCTCAGCACCCATATTCATTCTTGGTCCCTTAAGTTTCTTCGGGGGACGGTTGTTGGCAACAATTTTTTTTTGTGGCCTCTGCATGCAAGGGGGATTCTAAGCATGTTTCTAAAATACATTCCTAAAAACCCTCCGCGCAGTAAACTGCAAATTTACCGAAATTACATTCCACCCCGTCACCTATAGTGTCTTTTTCAGATAATATATAAAACAGCACTAAATGCAATGAGTTCACTTGCATTTTCACTTGTTTTTTATTTTTATATTACACATATAAGCACAAGGTAAGTTTAATTAAGGGGGGCTCTTAAATTAGCATTTGGGCAACACAAACTCGAAAAGTAGAGAAGTTATATTTAAGGCGGGTTAACAGACATAAAGATGATTTCATCATCATGTCAGAGTAGTTCTCTGATCATAAAAATTACCTCTAACTGTATGAACACAAAAATTAGTAAAATATATCAATAAAATCTAATAAAATAACAACAGTTTTGTAATTTGCTAAGAGGTTAAGATGTGATGAAACGTGAAACTCACTGTACCGCAGCATAGTATTATGTTGCGACTGTACTTACCACATGACAAAAATAGTGCTGCAAATTGAATAATAACTTCCACATAGCTGTGGTAATCTACTCTTCTCAGAAAGACATTTTCATAAAATGAATTTATAGGGTCCATTACTTGATCACAAATAAAAGATGTATTTGTGTATTACTGTACCTATAAACTTCTAAGACGTTATATTACTCAAGTTTTAATGAAAAAATGACAATTTTCACCAAATCACCCCTCATTTATCACCTACCCCCTGAAGCGATCTTATCCTTTGTCGGGTACTAACTGGATAGCAAATTTGAACTTCTCAATTCATTCAAAAGTTATTGCGCCTACTAACAGACAGACAGCCGGCAGACAGACAGAAAAAAATTTCGTTCCAGAGTCCAGTTTTCTATGTTTTGAGACTTTTTACGTCGTTTTAGCAAAAACATAATCTCGAAATTTCTGTCACCGATATTCGACCCCCTCGCATTCAACCCCTAATTTAATTTCAGCACAGAATATCAGATGTTTGGTGAAATTGAAAATTTTCTATTAAACAGACCCTAAAACGTTGTATAACTCGAGTTTTAACGAAAAAATGTTAATTTTCACCAAATTACCACCCATTCATCCCCTACCCCCTAGAGTAATTTTAACCAAAAACAATGCGAACCGTTCGTTTGTCGGGTGCTAAAGGTGTACCGAATTTGAAGACGATATCACAATTCGTAACAAAGTTATTGTGATTACAAACAGACATACAGACCGACAGAAAAAAATTTCCGTTCCCGAATCATATTTTCTATATGTTTTGACACGCTTTACGTTTAAGCAAAAAAAAAAATTTTGAAATTTTTGTCGCAGATGCCATACTTTGTATACATGTATTGACGATGTGGAAGTAATAGGTAGTCGCATGTAATTGTGTCATGCTGAATACTATTCTCGAATTTATCATTTCACTGTATGATTCAGAAAGCCAAAAGGCATAGTTGCCAAATCAAGGATCGATAAATATTGCCCATTCGCGTATATTCCGTATATTTGAAGCGCCCCCAGCAACAAGTACCATGAACTATAATATACTTATTCCCTTCATGTGACTAACAATGCTGCACTTTCAATATCATCAATTTATAGTTCCATTTAATATTTTAGGGTAAAGCAGCCACGCTTGGTTGGTAGAATAGGGGTGGTTACCTATTCTGCTTCTGAAATTAATGAAGAAAGCGCGGCGATTTCGATTCTACAACGGAATTACATTATCACGTTGGATATTCGGACGCAATAATGC
The DNA here is from genome assembly GCA_964006375.1 of Tillus elongatus. Taxonomy (NCBI): domain Eukaryota; kingdom Metazoa; phylum Arthropoda; class Insecta; order Coleoptera; family Cleridae; genus Tillus; species Tillus elongatus. The sequence continues at coordinate 59,074,669 of OZ023262.1, read as the reverse complement.
AATGGACGCCGTAGTTACTGTAATCGGCAAATGTATGGTTGCAACAATGATAGCAAGATTTATATATATATATATATATATATATATATATATATATATATATATATATATATATATATATATATATATATATATATATATATATATATATATATATATATATATATATATTGGAGTATTGCACTACACTGTAATCACTTTTAAATATACACTTTATTTGTTTGCTGTACGTTTGTGATTTCTTATTGGTTTGTGTGGACTGCAGTTTCGAACCGTCCCGGTTTTTTAGCGTGGATTTTTACAAATGTAACTGTTACAGAGTATTTAAGCTTTGACTTTGCTTTTATTGTAGACTTTGTTTGTAAGACTGTTTAGAGATATGTTCAAAGTTCCCCATTAGTGAATTTTTTTAAAGAAAATTCACTAAACTAATAATATGAACATAATAAAATTTATAGATACATTACCATCAGGCTGAATTAATATTTCTCCGCTTGGTAAAAGGAATCAGTGATATATATATATATATATATATATATATATATATATATATATATATATATATATATATATATATATATATATATATATATATATATATATATATATATATATATATACAAGATGTTCAACAGCTGTGTCTTTTTTACGAAATGTGTATCTTGTTCCTTTTTGGTGTGCTGCCCATGCAAACTCTAATGAGATCTAGTGTGAAAAGATAGGGGCAATTAAAATTTATTACCTTAACAAACATTCCCGGATATTGATCCTTCTCAGCGTTCCTATTGTAGTGGCTCGTTCGGAGATAAATAATAATTAATCACAACAGAATAAGTAATCTATGACAGTTCACTCTATTTCTTCATACATACTACTACACTACAGGTTCTAACAGATTTAACAGTTTTATTTTTTTTATAATTTTTGCAAGGTAGCAATTATAATAGTCAGACCGGTACTTGGATGGTTTGGTTTTTATTAGGAATATTTATTATATATGTGAGGAAATGAAAAAAATTGAAATTTTGATTTTAAATTGTAATACATTTTCTAGCGAACCAGATAATCTGTACACGAATAATTGAGAGTATACTGTACCTGACTATTTAGAAGCATTAGAAACAAAAACCAGATTTGTAACAGTGTTTTAAACAAATTTTTACATTAGTTATTAGACTGATTGATTGCATTATATTTTTGTTTCAGAAATAATGAACGAAGTTATAAAACACAAGGCGCCAAAGAAGAACGGTCCTGGTCACATGGAATGGAGAGTTCTGGTGGTAGATCAGCTGGCCATGAGGATGGTGTCAGCATGCTGTAAAATGCATGATATTTCGGCTGAAGGAATTACTTGTAAGTGTGTAAGGTGATTTAAATTTGATAACTAATTAGCTATAAAAAAAAATCATGAACAAAATTACCCACAGAATTACGCTAACTTGGTTACTGAAATGATCATCAGCTTTTTAGTAAAAAAAAAAAAAACAAAAACAAAATCACACTGAGGAGTTCCGGACTTTTGAATTTTGGAAAAAATTCTTCAAATGACCACGAACTAGGCCCCCTAGAACCCATATCCAAGGTCAGTTTCGATTTTTGATAACTCAAAAAATAATAGTTCGATTTTGATCAAATTTGGCACATACCTTCCTTTTGCAAGTGGCTTGGATAAGTTAGTCAGGAAAATCGGCCCAGGTTTTCCCGGAAAATTTTGTGTTTTCTTTATATCTCCGGAAATAACAAAGTGAGGGCAACCAAATTTGGTACGCTGGTTTCTGTCATAAAGAGTATCCTATGTACCAAAGTTCAGATCTCTATCTTAAAAGACAACACAGTTAGAACTAAAATAAATTTTAATTAATTAAATCTGATTCAAGAAAGTTAAAACGTCAGAATTGATTGATCAGAACGTGAGTGAAAAATACTACAAGAAATGACTAACAAGCTCCTAGATATGTGTCTAAGTCATTATTTTCCTTGATTTCGTTAAAATATGTGGAAAGAATCCATTGTAAATCAAAATGGTTTTGTGTAAATTGTAAAGCCTTGAACAATGGGATATACCTGCTAGTAAATGCATATAGTGCGTAGCTCAGTGGGCTAGGTCCCTGTACATCGTATAATCGACTCCCACATGACGAGTTCTAATCCTAGTTAGTGACTTTACCTTTTATCAATTTTTTTTAAGTCTCATTTCACTTCACAGTTATCTAATCTGTTTGCTGTTATTCCAATGAATTTTTAGCAAGTTTTTGTATAAAAGATAATTTGATAAAGAGGAGATGAAAGTTCTAAGAATTAATTCAATTTGAATAGCATATCTGGTTGTTTGTTCTTGCCCTAACTTAGTAAAACCGTTCCATATTTAATACAGTCGCAGACTTTTCCTGTGGCTTCACAAGTGCTTGTGTTACGGAAGTTTCTTTAAAAAAATCACTAACGACTTTTGAATTTAGAAAAAATTTCTTCAAATGACCGCGAACTAGGCCCCCTAGAACCCATATCCAGGGTCAGTTTTAATTATATATATATATATATATATATATATATATATATATATATATATATATATATATATATATATATATATATATATATATATATATATAATTATTTGCTTTATTTATATTAGCGAATTTTCTTATAAATGAATTTAGTGAATTTTCTTTGAAGAAACATTTGGGAATTTTTGTATGAAAAATTATTCAATTGATGGAACATTTTTTAAATGAAATTCGTCAAAAATAAGGTTTTAATGAAATTTTGTGCAGACAAAATATTTAATAGAACTAATTCTTCCAACTGATTTAAGACTGCAGTCACATGCAGAGGGTATTCAACAAAACAAAGGGCACAGTCCACATGTCTTATCGTAAATACAAGTACTACTACAAAATGGCCCACACACAACAGAAGAAAATACCCAATAAAATTAGCACGGCATAATTTCGCGAAATCTGCACAAAAAACAATTCCTCACTTATTAAGACAATGAATAAATCAATGGATGACTGCACTGAACCGTGAGTGTTAGTCAGACCCAGCATAATACCTGACTATGTTGTGGTCACACCAAAGATCAGCTTTCATCGTCTGGCGGTCAGTCAAGACTGTAACCAGATCGGTTCTAACCAAGTCCTGGTGATGGTTAGTCACCAGTTCATATCTTTGGCCATTTAGCGGTCCGTGAGCCTCACGTGGAAGAACCGAACCACCCTTTCAGCGAGCGACTGACCCATGGCAAGAAGTGCACCACGTGTTTGTGAGTCCGCGTTGTTAACTGGATAAGCATCACCCAGACGGCTACCCCTGTGGACGAAGCCCCAGGTACCAGCGGCAGCTTCCGCGTGTTGGGTACGGCAACCTACAACCTACCCAGCTCCATCTGTCCAATTGTAAGTGACCGTTTTGTCGTATCATTATTGGGTCACAACAGCCCCATTCCTTTTGTATTTAATGTAGTAACGGTGTAGTATTAAATTGTTATTACTTTTACCACATGTATTCATAAATCTGCACCACAAACAACAATTCCTCTGGTACTTCACAAGTGTTAAACGGGTAATTAAACCAGGATGTTAGTCTTTCTAAACTTGTAATGTTAATGCACGCATTTTAATTTTGATTCAAACTTTTAGTATTTCGCGGCATTACATTTAACCCAGTCTGAACCGTACACTCAGAATAATACTACTTTATTACATATTTTTTATAGCTAATGAGCCACTAAGTGTAAGTCACCCTCTCTTTGTAATAGCTCCTGTAAGCTCGTAGTTTTACAGGACTAGCTAGATTTTTATTTAGTTTTTACATTTAAACATATTTCTTTTCAGTGGTAGAAGATATAAATAAGAAGCGTGAACCTTTGATGACAATGGAGGCTGTCTATTTAATAACCCCATCAGAAAAATCTGTGCACGCGTTAATGGCTGATTTTGACAGACCCATGTATAAGGCAGCACACGTCTTCTTCACAGAAGGTAAACCCATCTCAGTAGTATAATTTGTGGCTTGTAATCAAATAAACATAATTTCTAGATTTGACAGTAATATTTATATGTTATTATATCTTTAAAAATGACATAATATTTGTGATGATTTTGATAATCATTTTAGAATGTCTCGAACTACTTTTCATGAATTGAGAATCACAAAGAATACCCGGGAAAATAGAAAAATTCAAAACATTGTGTGGCTACTCCACTACACATGCTCTAGCATTGTTTATTTAATAAATGGATAATTCCTTTAGAAAAAATTTTCACAAATAAAGAATCACCTAACTAGCAATATAGTCAGGGGCAGGAGCTGGCACATATGGGATTAGTACTGACGCAAGAATAGCATCTAGCCTCGGGAAGGGTGCAACTATACACCTGGCAGAAATACAGTAAAGCTCTACTAATCCGGGTCAATTGTAACTGGCTCGATCCGGATTAGTTAATAATCCGGATTACTGGAGCAAAGACGTAATAAAGGTTGAAGCATTTATTATAACTTTATTTATTTTTTACTGATTTATTTATTCAACGGATCAACCATTTACAATAATAATAAGAACATCTAAAACTATATTAGTCTTAAATAACCTATCTCAATATGAGAACATAACAAAAAAGCAAAACATAACCTGTACACTGTATGTATGACAATTCAATCAATAACACCTTTCAAAATGCCTCTAATGGAACGGTCAGAATCATCAAACATATCCAAGAGCTCAGAATACTCATTTGCAGTTCGCGCCACTCTCGACATCGGACTGAAAAAGCCATAATTGGTTCCATGGAAGGGAACCACAAAAACCTCACTTGCTCTCGTGCGGTCCGGAATCCTTAGAGAGACTAACTCGAGCAAATAAGGACTATCAATTTTATTCACTAATTATGCAACAAACAAACATCACTGACACTCCTTCTACCACTGAGTGACTGCAAGTGCAGCCGATTCCGCAAATAAGAAAAGTTAAGATCATTTCTCTGCAAGCCCATTCTGTAAGCACAAATTCTTAAGAATATATTTTGTATGTCCTCAATCTGATTGATATAAATATTGTAATTCGGACTCCAGACTACAGAAGAGCATTTCAACAAAGAGCTAACCAGACCACAATACAACCTTCTCAAGCTATTGCATGAAAAATCTAGAGTTGATCTATGAATGAATCCTAACATTTTATATGCTTTAGATACTATGTATTCTATGTGATCCTTAAAAAATAATTCCCTATCCAATACAATGCCCAAAGTCTTTAATCATTTCCTTCCTCTGTAAAGCACTAGAGCCCATGAAGTACACAAAGTCAATGGGAAACTGGGCTCTAGTGAATGTAATGCAGAAACGCTTATCAACATTCAGAGTCAGAAGATTGTCACCACACCACCGAGCAAAATGATTTAAGTCTTCCTGTAAAAGTAAAGCGTCCTGTCTGGAACGAACAATCTTGAAAATTTTGATATCATCAGCAAACATCAAAATCTGACTATGCTTAAGGGAATGTATGACATCATTGATAAAAAGATTAAAGAGGACTGGTCCACAATGTGAACCCTGAGGAACTCCTGAAGAAACAGTAATACTATCAGAAATGAAGTTTCTGATCTTTACACTCTGGGACCTACCCGTAAGGAAACTGCACACCCAAGACAACAAATTAGCATTAAAACCCAACAATGCATATTTTGACAATAATAAGGCGTGATTAACCTTATCAAACGCTTTGGAGAAATATGTATACACCGAATCAACCTGTAACCTATCCTCCAAAGCTGAGACCAATACATTCTGGTAAAGAAGAAGGTTGGTTGTTGTAGATCTCCTTTTAAGAAAACCATGCTGCTGTTCGACGAAAACATGTCTGCATTCCCAAGTTATATGTCTAGAGACAAAAAAGTCAAGGAGTTTGGGTATCTCTGACTGAATACAAACAGCTCTATAATTAGTTACCAAATGCTTTGGTCCCTGCTTATGAATGGGCATCAAATAAGAATGTTTCCAAACATGTGGAAACTCACCAGACAACAAAGACCTGTTAAAGAGAATCCTCAGTGGAATGCCAAGGTGAAGACACAAGATTTTAATAGATGGGAGGGGATTCCATCTGGACCGTAAGTAAGTTTATCTTTCAAACTACAGATGCGATCAATAATATCAGCAGAAGTAACACTAGACACAATCATATTTACCGACTCACGCAAAAAAGGATCGGGACTAATAATAAAACTAATAATATACATATATTCAAGGGAAACAAAACAACACTAAACCTGTTAAGATAATTGTTAGTAAGATATATATATATATATATATATATATATATATATATATATATATATATATATATATATATATATATATATATATATATATATATATATATATATTATATATCGAATGTAAACTCAAAATTTATAGAAAAATTCTGATAGTTTTGTTTGGTGAATGCACCCTTGTTTAGCGTCTATTGCGCGCTGCCGTAGCATACTAAGAATGGTCAAACTATTTGATTCGACTTTGTTTTCTTCCATCGACTATATGCAGGTACTGAAACTCCTAATAGCATCTTCATGTTGAACTTTCAGCTTATCTCTAGCAACTTCTTCGTCAGAAGAACTATTGGCACCATCCAGTGGTAAATGATCTTCATCTCCTACGATCCATTCACTACTTTCAGATTTGGTAGGTTGGTGATTATCAGCGCTATTTTGCTGCAACATATTTCCGATATCAGCAAATTCTTGTCAAACTTCATCCAGTGACAGCCATCTCTCTTTGAGAATCGATAATGGAATGTCGTCATCTGAATCCCCTTCAGTTTCTGAATTTGTTGTGATATCAGCGGAATTATCATCACCTGAATAGCAAAGTATATTTTTCCAACATCTTTCTATTGTATCGGGCGACAGTTTGTCCCAGGAATTCCCCTTGAAATGTAACGACCCCTAGAACCCATATACGGGGTCAGTTTCAATTTTTTTTTATAAATAGCTTGAACGAGTTCGTTAGCTAAGAAAATCGGACAAGGTTTCACAGGAAAATTTTGCGTTTTCTTTCGAAAAAAATGTTTAATCGAAAATTATAAAGCTATTGTGATGAAATTTTGTGGATATGTTGCCCTGTGGAAGACCTTACTACATACCAAGTTTCAACTTTCTAGGTTTATAGAAAATTAAGTTATTCAAATTTGAAACTGCGTCCCGAACTTTTTTGATTTTGTCCGGATTACAAGGACATCCGAACTAGTGGAGGTTCGGATTAGCGGAGCTTTACGGTATGTGCCGAGATGTGTGCGAGGAAGATTATACAAAACCGTTGCACACACGAATCGATAAAAGTATTTTGATAGTCAAGCTGCTATAAAGGCACTTGGTTCCTACCATTGCAATTCAAAAACTGTATGGAGCTGCAAGACTGCCTTAAACGAATTATGCAGCTACAATCAAGTGTCGCTTGTCTGAATACCGGGGCACTCGGACCTTGATGGCAAGGTAGCGGCTGTTGCTCTTGTCAGGAGGGGTGCCGGGGAGAACTATATCGGATCAGAAACTGCGCTAGAGATATCCTCATGCACATCAAAACGCACCTTAAAGACCTGGACAGATGGAAAGACAGGCTGGAGAGTGGCGAAACAGCAGAGCATGAGTTATGTTCCTGTTCGGCTGCGGACAGGGCCTGCTCTTTGACAAGACGCAACCGCACCAGAAGATCTGGATAAACTTTCAGCCACAAAAATTATTGACCTTTGTAAGAGGCTGGACTTGTTGGGTGAAAAATTCAAATATTAAAAACATATTGGACACCACACATTTAAAAACAACTATAGAATAAAATTTGTTGACATAGCTACAGTCCAATTGTATTTTGTTAGAATAGAATTAATCTAAGATATTCTTCGCTACTGTAGAAAGCACTATGTGAAAACTGGAACCTGTGATGAGCACTAATAAGTACACTTGGAGAACCCAAATCACCACAACACATATTTCAGAGACCTTACGATCGTTTCGTTGACCATGTCAACATCTTCAGAGGAAGAAAAATTCTAAAAATAAACTACTAGCTACCGTGTATTTATATCGCCTCTAGGTAAACGAACTAGTCCGAAGTTAAATTGTCGGCGAAGACCCATCGTTTGTTTATTGTGTAGTGAAACTCTGAGGTCGAAGACCTGCTTTAATCTTCTGGTCGACAAATTTATGAGACCTTATCTAATATATAATAGGCTTAAAAGGAACAGTACCGAGTTATTTAAGGAATCTGCACGTTCCCTTTCGATCTAGAAATTTACCATGTGGATATTAGAGAAAGCCGACACCACATCTGGCGAGATAAACAAAATAACCTCCGCTCATCTTTTTTATATATAGAAAACTAGACTCAGGTGTTTGGCTCAATTGTTAACTCTAACAAAGGATAAATAATTCAACTAAAATACTACATAAAAAATATATTTATATTGATTTTAATTTTTCGTAAACAGTATTTATATTGACTTCATAGATACACCGAAAACGAAAGGGTCTTTAAGTCGAGACAAGCGTAGAGATTAGTATATGTGTAGACCGGCAGAGTTATTGACAGTAATTTATTGTTCTACCAGACAAATTAGGAGTGTTTAAGTGGTGAAATGCAAAGTGAAAATAAAGGGCTTGAAATTAAATCATGCGGCACCTTTAATTTCAAGCCCTATATTTTCACTTTGCATTTGACCAGCTAAACATTCTTGATTTGTCTGGTAGAATAATAAATTACTGTCAATAACTCTGCCGGTCTATACATATACTAATCTCTACGCTTGTCTCGACTTAAAGACCCATTCGTTTTCGGTGTATCGATGAAGTCAATGTAAATACTGTTTACGAAAAATTAAAATCAATATAAATATATTTTTTATGTAGTATTTTAGTTGAATTATTTATCCTTTGTTAGAGTTAACAATGTGAGCCAAACACCCGGGTCTAGTTTTCTATATATAAAAAAGATGAGCGGAGGTTATTCTGTTTATCTCGCCAGATGTGGTGTCGGCTTTTTCTAATATCCACATAGTAAATTTCTAGATCGAAAGGGAACGTGCAGATTCCTTAAATAACTCGGTACCGTTCCTTTTAAGCCTATTATATATTAAATAAGGGCTCATAAATTTGTCTCCACGTGTACTTACTGTAGAAAGCAGTTTCTATTAAAATTTCTTTAATCCTTTGTGTTAAAATTGACTTATCGGATGATATTTTAAGCTGTCTGGCAGCTTGTTATAAAGTTTAATAACCCAGCGCCCTGGCCAAGTCTGACACCTCTTTAGCCTCCAGTAGGCTGGCATGAGATCACGCCCATGCCTGGTGTCATGTCTGTGCATGTCCCCATGGGTTTCAAAGTGGTTCTCATTCCTCCTGATAAATGTAAGGTTTTCGAGAATGTATGGAGAGGGAACAGTGAGAATTTCCAGAGACTTGTATGCTTGTCTGCAGTCATCCCTATACCTCAGACTGCGATAATTCTGACAGCCTTATACTGCCAGCCAAAGACCCTCATCGTCCCTGCTGAATGTCCCCAAGCCAAGATTGCATAGGTTAAATGAGAGTGAAATACCGCACAGTAGGCTGTCCGCAGGACTCCATGTAAAACGCTCGATGGCAGCTTTCTAAGTACATACGTTCTGTAATTAGCCAAGAGTTATGAATTATAATCTATGATTTACAGTCGTGTGTTAGAGTTAGTTTTGCAAATATTATTTAACAGGAGTGGAAAATAAATTTACAATTAATTCTCAATTATCATTTTTTTCATTTATTTTTATTTTAGTATACTTGTTTTTATCTTATGTTTACATTTAATGTTTATTTATTATCTACAGCATGTCCAAACAGCCTGTTCGATAAGCTTTGTCATCACAAGATAGCGAAAAAAATTAAAACTCTCAAAGAGATCAATGTGGCATTTATTCCAAGCGAACAGCAGGTATTTTTATTTTATATATTTCATAAAATAATCTTCTCTCTTGGAGTGGCGTCTTCCATAAATATAATCATGTTTCCTGGATTGGTGTCTTCCATAAATAACTAACATTTTGCCTGTTGCTTATTGTATGCTTACTAACCTACATTTAAGATTAATTACATTTTGCACTTGTTCATATTGAAAGGTTTATAAAACAAATATTGACTGAAAGTACACGGCTATAAAGTATGTTCTTATTTTCAACATACAATCTACTTACTGACCTTGTGACCATTTATGCATTTGAGGCTCTTGAAATTATAAAATGTACAGGGCAGCCTAAATTTAACATTTATAGGGTAAGGCTAAATACATTCTGACCATAATTAGAAACTTATACTGGCTGTGCTCTCATTAGAGCTCATCAGCGTGTTATAAATAGAGAGAAAAATAGTTCATTGAGGTTAACAGCTAGTGTGCAGTTTTGGCAAGTTTGCCTGTTACAAATACATGGAGAATAGCTGTAAATTTTGTAAAAAAAGTAGTAGACTGCTACAAGTGCAATATTTGTGACTCAGCTTTTGACATAAGTTGTGGTTTGCAAGCTAAAGTTCTAAACAAAGGAGATAAAGTAATTTGTTGCCTAGGTGAAAAAAAGTGAGGTTAATACAATCAAAACATGAGCAAACTAAATGCAATTGACATTTAGCAGATAATCAGAAAGAAACTTGAAGTGCTATAAAGTTATTATAGCAAATTGTAAGGAAGGGAGTAGCGACCCTCTGGCAGCTGCGTCGAGTGATAGGGAGGACCTGGGGAGTTAATCCTCAAATCCTTCACTGGATCTACACTGCGATCGTCAGGCCGAGAATCCTCTATGGGGCGTTGGTCTGGTGGTGCGGTGTGAACCAAACTACCAGCAGGAAGCTGGCCAAACTCGAAAGGCTGGCAATCCTGGGCATCACAGGCGCTATGAGGACGACACCCTCAGCCGCGCTAGAGGTCCTGTTGATGCTGCCACCGCTTCCCATCTGTGTCAGGAGGGAGGCGATGGCGTCGCATCTCAGAATGCGAGACGCAGGAAACTGGTGCGGAGAGGGAGCAGTAATAGGGCATGCAAGAGTCGTCAAGGAGGTGGAAAAGGAAATTCCCATTTCCGCCATAAAGGTGCGGGATGCAGAGGATGATATTAGGTTGACTAGGCCATACACCCTCGGGATCCCCAGTAGTGATCAGTGGAAGGAAAATGAAGTTGAATTTCAGCCCGTAAGCCTGGTCTGTTTCACCGACGGATCGCGGCTGGAGGACCAGCAATCCTCCGGGGCAGGAATATACATCGAGGACCTGGAGGTGCGCGAGAGCTATGCCCTTGGCGCATATACCACGGCATTCGGAACAGAGGTGTACGCTATCCTGTCTGTGGCCAACAGAGGTCGAGGTGGTTTGGCGACGGAACCGAGGAGGAGTAGAGCATGCTTGATGGGGTTGGCAGAAAGGGCCCATGGTGGTCTACTTGTTTGGCGTTGGCCTCCCCACCACTGCTACTACTATTATAGCAAACAAATGCAAGACCTACAAGTTAGCATGAAATACATGTCCGACCACTTTAAAGAGCAACGTCAGCATTATGCGGAACTAGTGAAAACATAAAGAACTAGTGAAGATGAATAGCGAATTGCAAATAAGAGTGGAAGCATTGCAGACCAGAATTAATCACATGGAACAGTATGAAAAAGCAAACAATATTGTGATTTCGGGGATACCACCACAAAAGGAACGATAAGGGAAACAGTTAGGCAGCTATTTACTGCAATAAATTTACACATAAAAGAAAATGAAATAACAAACTGCTATAGAATAAAAACAGGTAAATTAAGTGAAGCAATTGTTAACTGTGTATCACAAGAAATAAAACAAAAAATTTTGGCTCAGAGGAAGAAAATCAAAAGCATCCGAATCAACAATTGTGGATTTGAGGGGGAACGTAGATTTATTTATATAAATGACGAATTCACAATATTTAATCGTTTCACCAAAATTAGAGAATTCATGAAGAATCACAGCTATAAGTATGGATATTGTATGAATGGAAGATGTTATTTAAAAAAAAATCTGGACGCAGCAAGTGTGTTATGATAGCGACTTTTTTAAAAAATATTTATAATAGCAAATGTCTTTGATGAAAGCAGGCCACAAACTTGGTTGCTTATATAGTAGAAACAATGTACCATATTTCATCGAAATAACTTTATTGTTTGAAAATATATAAACATGTTTCAAAAGTCTGGATGAAGCAAGTGTGTTATGGAAGTGAATTTCCATAAAAATGTTTTTAATAGCAAATGCGAGCAGGCATCAATCTGATTACTGGTATAGACTATGTAGTAGAAACAATGTACTATATTTTATCAAAATTACTTATGGTTTGAAAATATACAAAAATGTTCCGAAAATAAACTTAAATGTTGGTTTCCTAACCAACAAAGCTTATGTTAATAGCAAATTGAGTTATTGAAATTTGAAGGATTTAATGAAAACTCGGTAAATTTGCAGATTATATCCCGAACGCTTTTCAAAAAATTGTTTTCAGAAACATTACTAGGACTCCACCTGGATGCACAAACCACAAGAAAAATTTCTTATTCACACCCCTCAAGGAAGTTACGAGACTGGGAGTGACTAGGGGTGCTGGGCGGGGTAAGCAATAAAAAGGAAATATGAGCAGAAAATGCGAATAAAACTGCTTGAAAGCTGTCTATTTGAAGCCATATCCCCATTAAACCCTGCATACCCCGCACAGCACCCCTAATTCCCCGAGGTCACGTAACTTCCTTGGGGCGTATGAACAAGAAGTTTTTCTTGTGGTTTATGCAACGAGGGTAGTCGTATGCACATGAGGGGGGGGGGAGAAAAACGCCTACGACGAAGCAGACCCCCCCCAGTTCGACTTGCGGCAGGGGTTGGGGGGTGGCTGCTTCGTCGTGGGGATTTTCCTTCCCCCTCGCGTGCATAGAACCACCCTCGCTGCATAAACCACAAGAAAAATGTCTTGTTCCTACACGCCAAGGAAGTTACGGCACCTGGGGGGATAGGGGTGCTGTGCGAGGTAGGCAGGGTTTAAGGGGGATATGGCTTCAAGATGTGAAAGACAGCTTTCAACCCCGTTTTATTCGAATTTTCTGCTCATATTTCTTTTTTACTACCTACCCCGCCCAGCACCCCTACTCACTCCTGGTCCCGTAACTTCCTTGGGGGGTGTGAACAAGAAATTTTTCTTGGGGTTTGTCTATCCATGGGGAAGGGGGAGTCTAGGCAGGTTTCTGAAAACAGTTTTTTGAAAAGCGTTCGGGAGCTAAACTGCAAATTTACCGAAAATACGCTACCAAAACGCACTTACTGCCTCCAGATTTTTTTTCTTACAAACGCATCATATTTCGATAAAAAGTGCAAAAATGCATGGACGAATTTGTTCTACGAAAATTAGCTAGAAAAAAATTATACACCCCTACTCACTCCTGGTCCCGTAACTTTCTCGGCGGGTGTGAAAAAGAAATTTTTCTTGTGGTTTGTGGATTCAGGGGGGCCCTAGGCAGGTTTCTGAAAACAGTTTTTTGAAAAGCGTTCGGGAGCTAAACTGCAAATTTACCGAAAATTCGCTACCAAAACCCACTTACTGCGTGCAGATTTTTTTCTTACAAACGTATCATATTTCGATAAAAATGCAAAAATGCATTAACGAATCTGTTCTACGAAAATTAGTTTAAAAATAAAACTCTGGACGCAGCAAGTGCGTTATGGTAGTGAATTTTCATAAAAATGTTTTTTAAATAGCAAATATGTTTTTTTAAGAAAGCAAGCACCAAATTTGGTTACCAGTATAATCTATATATTAGAAACAATGTGCCATGTTTCATCAAAATAACTTTATTGTTTGAAAATGTACAAAAATTTCCGAAAGTAAACTTAAATTGTTCCCGAAAAAACTGGTTTTCTGGTCAACCTTATAGGTTAATAGCAAATTGATTCAAAATTTGAAGCATTTAATGAAAAGTCGCTACCATAACGCACTTGCTGCGTCCCGAATTTCTTTTCTTACAAAGATGTATTATATTTCGATGGAAAATACAAAATGCAATAACATAGGGCGTGTTCGATTAAAAAAATTCACTAAAAAAAAAGAAAATTTGAATCACCAACGACTTATGGGCCACCCTGTAATTGTGGAAATATTTTTTAAGATGTAGCTTAAGACACCCTACAATTAATGTATACAACTTTTTTTTGTAACTTGCATAATAACGGATATATTGCGCTTTAATGATTTTTTACGAAAATTCGACAAAACTGATATACCATTAAACGATAAACTCTATAGCCAACACTACTGCTAAAGTATCAGAGAAAGGGTCTATTTGAAATGAATTTTCTGGGAATATTTTAGTAAAATGAAGGACAATGACGATTGAAACTAAGAGTTCAGGCTTTGTAAAACATTATTCTTGTGACAATTTTCTTCCATAGATCATATTAATTTCAGGTTCATTGCCTAAATATGAACAATTTTGACGTTTAAAATCGCGACTTTGACGTTTTGAGGAAAACCCAAATTTATTTTTCTTTAAGTGCCTGTAACTTTTTTGTCTTTTGACCTACATAGCTAAATTTTGGTAGGTGGCTTACCTATAAGGATATTAACTATCGTACCAAATTTGGTTGCCCTTACTTTGTTAATTCCGGAGATATAAATTTTTTTCGAAAGAAAACACAAAATTTTCCGGGAAAACCTGGGCAGATTTTCCTGGCTAACGAACTTATCCAAGCCATTTGCAAAAGGAATTTTTCCACCAAATTTAGTCAAAATCGGCTTATTATTTTTTGAGTTATCGGTGTGATACATATATATATATATATATATATATATATATATAATATATATATATATATATATATATATATATATATATATATATATATATATATATATATATATATATATATATATAAATATATATATATAAACATATAAAAATTGAAACGGACCCCGGATATGTGTTCTAGGGGCCCTAGTTCGCGGTCATTTGAAGAAATTTTTTCAAAATTCAAAAGTCGGGATCTCCTCATTAGTGAATTTTTTTTAAGAAAATTCACTAAAAATTATAGACCGTTAAACCATAAACTTCACTAAACCTTCAGCGAAAGCATCAACTTAACTAAACCGACTGCCATATATATATATATATATATATATATATATATATATATATATATATATATATATATATATATATATATATATATATATATATATATATATATATCCTTATAGGTAAGTCACCTACCAAAATTTAGCTATGTAGGTCAAAAGACAAAAAAGTTATATGCATTTAAAGAAAAACAAATTGGGGTTTTCCTCAAAACGTCAAAGTTGCGATTTAAAACGTCAAAATCGGCAATATTTAGGCAAATAACTTAAATCTAAAACGGGCTATGGAAATCAAATGTCTCAAGAAGGATGTTTTACAAACCTTGAAGTCTTAGTTTCAACCGTCATTGTCCTTCATTGTACTAAAATGTTTCCAGAAAATTCATTTCAAATAGACCCTTTATCTGATGCTTGGCAGTAGCCCTAGCTATAGAGTTTATCATTTATTGGTATATAATTTTTGTCGAATTTTCGTAAAAAATCAATAAAGCTCAATATATCTGTTATTATACAAGATATGAAAAAAATTTGTATATATTAATTATAGGGTGTCTTAAGCTACATCTTAAAAAAATATTTCTTCAATCACAGGAAGGCCCATAAGTCGTTGGTGATACAAATTTTCTTTTTGTTAATCAAACACGCCTTATGTTATTGCATTTTTGCATTTTCCATCGAAATATAATGCATGGTTGTAAGAAAAGAAATTCTGGATGCAGCAAGTGCGTTATGGTAGCGAATTTCGATCAAATGCTTCATATTTGAATAGCCCAATTTGCTATTAACCTATAAGGTTGACCAAGAAACGAGTTTTTCCGGGAACACTTTAAGTCTACTTTTGGAAATCTTTGTACATTTTCACACAATAAAGTTATTTTTATGAAACATGGCACATTGCTTTTACTATATAGGTTATACTGGTAACCAAAATTGATGCCTGCTTTCTTAAAAAGAAAATACACATATTTGCAATAAAAACATTTTAATGAGAATTCACTACCATAATGCACTTGCTGCGTCCAGAGTTTTTTACTACATGCTGTCCGAATATCCGATCCCTAGTAGAGTGTATAATAGAAAGGAAGTCGTAAATATTAATTGCCTTGAGATTTATAAAGATGATGTTTGGCATTTTGTATAATCAACTACTGACATAATACTTTTTAAATGAAACAAAACACCTTTTGTATTTGGTAATGTTGAGTTATCATTTTAAGCTTTTAGTGAATTTTTGAAAAAAAAAATTGATTATGGAAAACTACTGATTTTTAAAACCTAACAACATCGTTTTTATCAAGATTAATTTGTGAAAAAAGCAGCGTCCTGCAGATTTGCTAGCTTAGTTAACTGTGGGTGAAAATTTAAATTAATGTTCTATACATACAATTTTTACTGGATTAAAATTCTTGAGATAATTAAAATTTTTCTTTCATGCAACACAGTCTGTCCGGAGGAATTGTTTAATGAACTGTGCAAGTCTTGCGCAGCAAAGAAAGTAAAAACTTTGAAGGAAATCAATATTGCATTTTTACCGTACGAGTCGCAGGTGTGTTGTCAATTATCTGTCTTATTTTGTGTAGTCTTTAGAGGTGCATCCACACATGCAACAGAACATTATAACTGTTAATTTATCTGCTGTTCCTTTGACACATATAATACATTTTTTGTAGTGTGTGGTGTGTTTCCTGACTTGTGGGACGTCTCTGTGACTATACCGATCCCTAAGAATAACGCTTCGACGTCACTGGATGATTTTCGTAATAAACATGCAAACTGTGCCTTCTAAAATTGCTGAAAGTATGATTAATAGACAGGTGTCAGAATTTGCTGAAAACATCTCCTGC
Organism: Tillus elongatus; assembly: GCA_964006375.1. Lineage (NCBI taxonomy): Eukaryota > Metazoa > Arthropoda > Insecta > Coleoptera > Cleridae > Tillus > Tillus elongatus. The sequence goes on along the minus strand of OZ023262.1, from coordinate 59,057,686 downwards.
AGTATATCATGAATACCTACGTGAAAGTGTTATGCGGCAGAGTTGCGTTAAGATGTTCTGTTGCATGTCTGGAAGCCCTCAGCTTTTTTTGTGTTACATGTTGCATTTTTGTTTTAGCTCAAGTTTTTCATTGCTTGCATAAAAAGTGTTCTGTTAGTAATAGTTTTTGTTTAAAAGCAGTGGTGTAATATGCATCTTTTTAATTTAGATTTAATGCTACAATATATATATATATATATATATATATATATATATATATATATATATATATATATATATATATATATATATATATATATATATATATATATATATATATATATATATATATATATATATATATATATATATATATATATATATATATATATATATATATATATATATATACACATACATACATACATACACAGGGTGACCCAGCACATGCGCCACTGACTCTCACGTCTATATTTTTCCTTATTTCAAATTTATTTCAAACGGTAATTGTGTAGGTTGAAAAGGACTACAACCTAAAATTATTTTCAAATATACAGCTTGATCCAAAAAATATGTCACGTCAAAGTTATGTTTTTTCTTATGGAACACCCGGTATTTGACAACGTTTTTGAATTCTATGGGAAAAATAAGGTTCACGTAGCCCAAGGATCCCTATATCTAGCTATTATGGTTGCCCAGATATCTTGATTTTTCGACAAATGTGAGGTTTTCAAAAAAAATAAATCTTATCTCCATTCTCAGATGATATCGTAAAAAAAGCTTACTAGCTTTTGATGGTGGATTTGGTACTTCATCAACTACTGTAGCCAATATTTAGCAATACTCTACAGGGCCGTTCAAAAATTCAAGTTTTATTATCGGCACATTCATAGCAGATTATTTAATTGATTTCAAATGGAACATCCTATATTTTTTTGTTGCATTTCATAGATAAAATAATTTCCTTTCATATGGTACTAGGCTTCCCTATACCCAAGTGTAGCGGTTCTGACGCTATTCACACTTTTAATTTTTTTTGCATAAACAAGAATTTTTAATTTTTAACAACAAATTTAACTTGCTTTGTTTAAAATTCAATCTGGAAACTAATCCAAGGTAAACAAATGATAAAAATAAGAACAGAAAAACCAAGAGTAATTATAATAAACAGTTCTACAAATGGTCAAACTGACGTTCCTCCTGTTCAATGCATAATTGTAGCCTTTGTTCAAAGGACCGCTTAACATTGAGCAACATTTACGGCGATATTGTATTGAAAGCATTCCGTATGCATTGTTTCATGTCATCTTGTGTGGTCGGAGGCATTTCATATATGATATTCTTAACATGTCCCCACAAGAAAAAATCAAGACATGTTAAGTCTGGCGATCTGGCTGGCCAGTTTTGTGGACCTCCTCGTCCTAACCACTTATTGGGAAAATGTCTACTATGTTCTTGTCACACTCTGATTTGAAAATGTGCCGGAGCACCATCCAGTTGTAGCCACATCCGCCTTATAATAGATAGTGGGGTGTCTTCCCAAAGTTCAGGCAAACTTTGACGAAGAAACCTATGAAACATATCTCCATTTAGGTGTCCATTGAGAAAGTAAGGATCGATTACTCTTGACCCTAAAATTCCACCCCACAACAATTCTGATAGTTAATACTCCGGCAAGAATGTGGATTTTCATCAGTGTAGTAATGAAAATTATGTTTGTTTACCAAGCCATTACTATGGAAAGTCGATTCGTCTGTAAACAGCACATAATCGAAAAAGTGTTCATCCTCCCCTAACATCTCTATTGCCCACATACAGAAGTCAAGTCGTCGATTGAAGTTGGCATCTAAAAGTTCTTGATTTAATTGGATATGGTAGAGGCGTGGGGATTCACGTGAATCAAGTATCCTGATGATAAGAGGCCAGGGGACTCACCTTAATCAAGCACCCTGATGGTGAGAGACGAGGGGACTCACTTAGATAAATATTTGTATAAAATAGAAAAAATAATAACCAAAAACAACAAGACATAGGTATAGGACATACTTTGAAAAAGTTGTGGGGTTCAAGAGTCTCTTTAACATAACCTAAAAATATACAGTGTTCCATTTGAAAAAAGTGATCTTTTTGATTTTCGAGTTTCCCAGGTTTAAACATATTTTAAACATCATGTAGCTTTTATCTCAAAGATTATTTAGGCAGAACATAAGCTTAAACTCAGTCTTCCCTCGCTCAAAATATAACAGTTTTCATAGCAAAATACAGGTTAGTATGAGGGTTGATCAAAAAACATCTGTGTACAAAGACGCAACTTGCTCATAATTTTTTATTTATTTTTCAACGTAATCTCCTTTTAGGTCCATACAGCCCCCCACCTCTCATTTCTGCCATTTCTTTAACCCCTCCAAAAATACGATTTGTCCAACTCTTCAATATACACTATGTCTCGGCGATAACCTTCTCGTTTGAGCAGAATTTTTTTCCCCGAGTCATGTTTTGATGTTGGCTAACAGAAAGAAGTCGCAGGGAGCCAGGTTGAGCGAGTACAGTAGGTGTGGCAGCAAGTAGTTTATGCAATTTGGCTGCTGCAATTCTGAATGAATGTTTAAACGTAGTCTTGCCTCAATAATATAAAAGTTTTGTTTATAGCAACATACAGGTTAGTACATAGTAATAAACTGATACATAGTTGTACATCTGATTTTTTTGATAAAGTTGTAATAGTTCAAAAACCATAAATTTTACATATATTAAATCCATAACGAGCCTCGGTGGTCCAGGGGTTAAAACGTGTCTCTCAACCGAAACGTATTGGGTTCGATTCACAGCGTTTCCCTTTCACTTTTTCAGTACATTCTGTAATAAACTAACATCAACCGAGGTTCTGACATTGTATTTGAGCAAGCTGAATGTCCACACGTTTCGCTCCTGGGGGGGGGTGGGGTGTTGTCGTCGTCGTAAAGCCACCGGTCCCGTGTCTATGCGATGTTGGGCACGTTAAAGATCCCTACAATCCATACAGAGAGGCAGGGGTTTGTCAAAATTTCCAGAATAGTGGGGCGAAACTGCTCCCTGGCGTCGTGATTGGCCATAGTCGCGGAAATAGGCCGACGTTAAAGTCAAAAAAATTATTATATAAGAAAGTTTTAGATTTACACGTAGAATTCAAAAATGGATTAATACACAGGTGTTCCATAAGAAAATACCAATACTAGCTTGCTTTTTGGCACACTGTACATCCCAAAATAATTCGAATAATATTAAAGTGCACACACTTACTAATATATATATATATATATATATATATATATATATATATATATATATATATATATATATATATATATATATATATATATATATATATATATATATATATATATATATATATATATATATATATATATATATACACATTCATTTGATTTGAAATGTTTACCCAGAAACGGCAAACTTACTTTATTCAATCGTTGACTCACCCTGTGTATGCATAATGCTTTCTTTTCATCATGTAAATCTACGAGGAGTGTATTTTTGTTGATGTTTTTAAAATAATTTCTTTCTCTGTATGTAGGTGTTTTCGCTAGATTCACCAGATACATTCCAGTGCTTTTATGATCCGTCATTAGAAGCTGCAAGAGGCGCTAATATGGAACGAATGGCAGAACAGATTGCAACATTGTGTGCTACTCTGGGGGAGTATCCATCAGTTAGATATCGCAGGTATTTACTAACCCTTAAAATACTTTTTTCTAAGAAATTATCACAATACTTTATATTAATTTTATTTCCTGATAGACCTCCCCCCCCTGAGGGCACCCCCTCGCAGCCCTGAAGCTGACCACCTCCCCCTGCAACGAGGTAATAACGGTCCGATTGTGAAGCATGCTTCCGATCCAGCCACAAATGGTAGGTTCCACCCCTCTAGCGACAGTGGCTTCGTAGAGGGAGATAGGTAATGCATTATTAAATGCTCCTTCAATGTCGAGAAATGCAGCCACCGCCACCTCCCCGTTATCCAGGGAGTGTGTGATTTTCTCGACGAGGTTATTGAGTGCTAACTGGGTAGATTTGCCAGTTTGGTAGGAATACTGGTGGGTAGTGAGGGGGTTGTTGACTAAGATGTTCCCCCTAATCTGTCCGTCCAGTATTTTTTCCAATCCCTTCAGGAGGAATGATGTAATACTGAGAGGTCTCAGTGATGTGGGTAGGAGTTCATTACGTCCCAGTTTGCGAATGTAAACCCCCCTAATCACCGCCCAGCTGGATGGAATATAGTTCCAAGCCAGACTGGCTGTATACAGCTTGATTAGGAAAGGTATGAGAATCTCCATTCCATTTTGTAGTAGGACCGGAACCACCCCATCCTCCCTTGCCGCCTTGAATGGCTGGAAATGTTTCACAGCACACTCCACTGCCGAGGCTGTAACTATTCTCCGAGTAACCCGCCAGTCCTCCCTTTGAGGGCGTTTAAATCGACCCTCGGCTGGCAGGACATCTTCGTTGCTCAGGATCAGACAATCTGGGAAGTGTGTGTGTGCTAAGAGCTCTAACGTTTCTTTCCGTGATTCAGTAAAGGAGCCATCTGGTCGTTTTGTGATGCTCGAAGTATGGTCTGTAGCTGATCCCTTCAGCCATTGACATGCCAATGCAGAGGTGGATGCTCAGGGTGGATGTTGCCCACTCTGACCCCAAATGTTGAGTTTACCAGAGTCCTCTCGGGGATTTTTTGCCAGTTGTTCAGGTGTTCTGCCATCTGAGCAATGTCGCTTGCCTGTTTCGGAGCTCACAGTGGATGTTTCGATCTGCATTGGGTTATTCCACCTCTTTGTAGATTTCAGCCTCACACTCTCTACAGAGACTCTAGGCTGCCACAAAATCTAGCTGTCTGAAAATATTTCCCAGAGTGACACTGCTGGTTATAACTGTGCTGGGGTTTTATATTGTAGGAACAGAGGTTAGCATTTAAATGCCAAATTTTAAATTAAGTCCAAACTGTATTTATTACAACTTTACAAATCCTACGCACACAAAATACAAAGATAACCAAACCAATAATTAAACCCAACTCTTCTTTCTGTATTTAGAATGCGAATATTTCTACACAGGAAGCGACAGCATCACTTATTGAATGTTAATGACCAACTGTCACTTTGCTTATATTCAAAATAATAAATTTAACTACTACAATATCATTAGCATATGTGAATATCTCACAAGAACAGAAAATTATAAATAAAGAGTCAAATTTTTTTATTTTTTATTTTTTATTTCAACAACACATCACGACGGCTTACAGCCTAAATACTATCGTACCGTGGGTGTCGACAAGGAGGAAAGAGGCAACTTGTTAATTCTGGACTTGAAGGTTTGGAGGTTTGGGGGAGAAGGAAAAACATGTGCCGGCAAGGAGTTCCACAACTTGGAAGTCCTCGGGACAAAAGCGCGGGCATAAACGATGTTCTATGTCTGGTGACCTGGACAGTAAAAGGGTGCATTCACTCTGTTCCCCTGGTAGATCTGTTGGGGGCAGCAGGTGGAGGAACTATGGAGGAAAGCTCCTCTGAGCATTGCCCGTGCAGATATCTGTAAAAGAGAGAGAGGTCACCAACGGCACGTCAGTGTGCAAGAGATGGCAGCCTTTGGGTGAGGGTAGGGTCACCGATGAGACGTATAGCTCCCTTCCGAATGGAGTCCAGGATAGCGAGTGTAGAAGTGGCAGCAGCACCCCAGATGTGGGAGCAGTATTCGAGGTTTGATCTTATTTGTGAAGTATATAAAGTATAGAGATTAGCTGGTGAAAAGTATTTGCGAGCCCCGAAGAGGAAACCTAATTTCTTAGCAGCCGCTTCTGCAATTGATGTGACATGTTGGTGCCAATTGAGATTTCGATCCACAGAGATGCCAACAAGTGAAAAGGACTCATTACTTTGAATAACTTGGTTGTTTATTGTGATGGGTCTAGGGCTGGTGTATCTCTTATGAGAAAGAAAGCAAGACTGTGATTTGGTGGGGTTGAATTGTACAAGATTTCTACTTCCCCAGTCTAATATTTTTTGGAGATCCACGGAGATAGAACCCTCCATGTGTCTGCGATCCTCATCTAGTTGGGCTAAAGAGACAGGCTTAGAATATTGTATTTTGGAGTGGAGGGTGCTGTCGTCCGCGTAACTGTGAACTGGGTTGGATGTGCTAGAGAGGAGGTCATTGATGTGGAGAAGAAACAAAGTAGGGGCTAAAGCTGAACCTTGAGGAACTCCTGCATTAATTTGATACAGTTTAGAGGAATGTCCATCCACGACAACAGGAATGCTCCGGTTGGAGAGGAAATTTGCTGTCCACGTACAGAGTTTTGGTGGTAGGCCATAGGCCGGTAGTTTATTAAGCAGCGCTGCGTGCCAAACCTGGTCGAATGTTTTGGATATGTCAAGAGCAACAATCTGGGATTCACCGTGTAGTTCCATAGACTTGTTCCAAGAATGGGTGACAAAGGAAAGGAGGTCGGCAGTTGATCTGTGCTGACGGAAACCATACTGCCTGTCGTGGATTAGACTGTGTTTTTCAATAAATTTTAGTAATTCGGTGTTTATATACTTTTCCATCACTTTAGAGACGACTGAAAGGAGAGAAATAGGCCTGTAGTTGCTAGGAAGCGCTTTGGATCCTTCCTTGGGGATGGGTTGTACTCGAGCAGTTTTCCAGTTACTAGGGAATATGCATCTATTGTAAGATGTCTGAAACAGACGAGTCAGGATAGGAGCAAGTTTTGGTGCACATTTTTTGAGAACAATTGCTGGGATCTCGTGAAGGCCACAGGTTTTCCTGGTATTAAGAGAAAAGAGCATCCTTCGTACCTTTCTAGTTTTGAAAATGATGTCCGTCATTTTATGCGCCACATTGGGGACTGGTGGTGGTTGAACATTTGGGGGTGGGTTGAGAGTGGAATTGCCGGCGAACAACGAGGCAAAATGTTCAGCCTTGCCCAGGGCCGTAGAAACAATTTCATCCCCTGAAACAAGGGGTGGGAACGTGCTCTTGCAGAAATTATTCCCAATAGATTTAGCAAGAGTCCAGAAGGGTTTGCTGCCGCTGGAGCTTAAGAGGACTTTGTTTTTGATGTGGTTATTAAACGAGTTTTTTGCCTCAGAAAGAATGCGGACATAGCGGTTTCTTGCGTCGTTAAATCCTTGACGGTTTTCTTGACTGGGATAAAAAATTAAATAAGCCTAAGATTTCAACCTTGTGACACACCAGATGGTTTGAATTTGACATATCACATTGTCTACAGTAAATAGTGTTTAGGTTTTGATATCTTTGAAACCTATCTCCATAAGGCATACAATTATTACTAGGATATTATTTTGTCTAAATGCGTCATTAGCAGACAGTGTGTTCTTGGAAAAGGTAGTAAATGAGCAATGCTAAACAATATTTGTTTTGTTATTTTTAAAATGTATCTACCGATTTTTAGTGTTTATTTTTTAAATTATTTTTTTAGCGATTTAGAAAGAAATGCAGAGTTAGCACACTTAATACAACAAAAGCTGGATGCATATAAAGCAGATGAGCCCACAATGGGAGAAGGACCAGAAAAAGCCAGATCACAACTGTTAATAATTGACAGAGGTTTCGACTGTGTTTCTCCCCTTCTACATGAACTTACATTCCAAGCTATGGCATATGATTTACTTCCAATTGAAAATGATGTCTACAAGTAAGTATCCTTGTCATTTGGTAATAGCTATTTTTCATACCTGTGTTGTTCCTGTTTATTGTTGATAATCGAAGTGTTATACTTCAGTAACTAGTTTACTAATACTAATATGACAAATTAAATCTAAGAACTTTAATGCAAAAACATAAACACATATTAATTCTAGACTAAGCATCTACATCGCCCGCTTATATCTTCCTGTCATGTCCTGCATAACCTCCAGGGTTGCCACGTTAGCCACATTCACTTCACATACCACTACATTCCCCTTCTTTTCTCTGAGGTGGTTTCACTATTCTACTGCTTCTTGTTCTTAACTCTTTCCGGCTGGTGCTTGAGGTTATAGCTGGCGCTGGTTTCTTTGCGGCATGTTGTACTGGTATGCAATTTTCTCTTTCGTTGGAACTATTCCTAATCATTGAATCCTCCACCACAACTGGGGGTTGACTTCTGATGAAGAGGTTGTGGAATCAGATGAACTCAATTTTTTCAAACTTGCTATGTGTTAGCAATGACCTTGGTTCACGTGAGTTTCTCCTCACGAGCCCTGTCTCTTCAGGTCTCTCACCCACACTATCTCCTCCCTTTGTTTTAATGGAAGCAGAGGTTTTACTCTTGGCATGAATCAACATTCCTTTTCTGCCTGGTTTTTAGAGTATTCCCCTTGTTACTGACTTATCTTAAATTTGGCGATAGATGTTTGAGATTTCCACTTTACTGTTGAATTGTTGGTTCAAGTTTTCTGGCAAAAAGTAATGTTGCTGGAGAGTACCATCTTTCCAGGGGGGTGCTTCTGTATGCTAATATGCCTAAATTGGGATCTTCTTTTTTAAACGTTCTTTATAATTTTAGCGACTCTTTCCACTTGGCTATTGGACTGAGGAAATCTTGGACTTGATGTTATATGCCTAAATTCATATTCTTCAGAAAACTGCTTAAAATCATCTCTGAATTGTGGTCCACTGACTGTCTTCACCACTTTTGAGGTTCCATGTCCAGCATATACTCATTTCACTCTTGCTATAATCGCTTCTGATCTCAAGATCTTTGTAGTTTCCACTACTTTATATATTTTGAAAAGTAATTACTATATAGGTATAGACTTTTCGGTTAAATTCCAATAAGCCTATACCAACTATCATCCATGGTCTCTGTGGTACTGGATGGGTTACAAGTGATTCGACTGTAGTATATTTGTGTTCAATGCATTTATTGCAATTCCTAACCATATCTTTTATCTGAGTACTTGTGTTTGGCCACTATACATATTCTTTTGCTTTGGATTGGCACTTATCTTTCTTCGATTAGACGTTCTATTCGATTGTACCTTACCTTATCACATATTTGTTGCACATGTGAGGTGGTAAGTATTATTCTGCCAGTTCCTTTGGGCGCTGTTGAATATTTTTAGGGAAGTTTTATTTAAAAAAAATCACTAATAAAGAGCTATCGATGGTGAGACTTTGCAAAAAATTTTTCAAACGTGCGTGAACTAGGACCCCTAGAACCTATATCCGGCGTCAGTTTTAATTTTTATATTGTTTTTCTCCGAAAATTACAAATCTGTTTTAATGACATTTACTAGATATGTTGCCTTGGGAGAGACCTTACTACATACCAAAATTCAACTTTCTAAGTTAATAGAAACTGGAGTTATTAAAATTTTGAATTTTCTTTCAAAAAAAATTTTTTCCTCCGAATATTACAAAGATATCTTAATGAAATTTGGTGGATATCTTCCCCTAGGAGAGACCTTACTACATGCCAAAATTAAACTTTCTAAGTGTATAGAAAAGTGAGTTATTCAAGTTTGAAGCATTTAATAAAAATTCATTACCATAACGCACTTGCTGCGTCCCGAACTTTTTCATATAAACTTGCAAGATGGTTCTTCTGAAGTTCAGCTGAGAAATCTGATTACCAGAGTTTCGCTACAGACACTAATAATGACCAGTACCACCTTCTGTTCCGAATTTGGTTTCTATATTGGCCAACATTCTAATTCATGCGGTCAATATCGCCCATCTTTTTGTTATATTCAGCCAGTAATACAGGACTGTTGGCCATTATATGCATTCTTTCCTTTTGTAAATAACACCTATAAAAACTAAAGAATTGTCCAGCCATTAGGTAACTACAACACTATCATTCTTACTAATAACCTCTCAAAATATCCTCGTTCCTTCTTTAACCAATTTTTTGTGGTCGGTAAGGGACAATTTGTTGGCAGTTGATTTTTGACAGATGGTGCCTGTGCCACCATATCCATTCAAACGCAGGTAATGTAATAAACTAAAAGTGGTAAACAAGTTTATCAAAACTAAAAGAGAATGATAAAGACTTCAGATGGATCTGGGAACTCTTGTATAATATTCACCAAGCAAGCTGCTGCCTTTCCGAAATTTCTCTCATTGTCTACGTCATATTACTGATTTACCTTGGTATGTTTCAAAATCAATCAAATAGCCCATAGTAGTGTGCAGAGACCACACCTTATAACCAAAACGGATTGGTTTCCCTCTTAGAAATTACTGCTACGCTTCCATAGTATTTCACCATGCTTTCGTCAGAAACAAGGTTTTTGGGGGACAAAAAACTTTCAACACCTTTCTTTTATTTTAATAATGAGTGGCCTTACCTTCCACCACTTGTCTCCTGAATTGAAGTCAAAATTGTTAAAGGCTAGATGTATAAACCTCAAAATTTGTACAAAGCCATTTCGTTGCATAGAAATATATACTACCTCATCAAGGCTTTGCTCCCAGTACATTCTCTTGCTGAGAGGATCATTATAACCACTGAGAATTAGTATGGCTATGAAGCATTTCATTTCTTCTATGGATACTTTTGTACCTACCTGGTTTATGAAGAGAGCATACGTACTGCTTTCCTGTATGGTAAATAACACTATATCTTCATCTTCAACATCTCGAATAAATCTACAATAGATTTATTCACAAACTGTGTGCAATCCCTGTCAGAAATGTATCTGCCATTATGTGTAAAGTCTCCTGAAACCCAGTCTCTATGCTCAGACACTTTTGGGTACAATTCATGTGCAGCTGCGGTTGAACCTATTACTCTTCCTCTGACAGTATTTAGTTCTATGCCTGCCAATAATTGCCGTTTACTTAATTATCAGAATTTCCACCCACGTCTTCATCTCCTGACTCTTCATCTGTAAGGACTGCTGGGTCTGGTGGAGCTATAAAAATTGCTTCGACAGGGTCTTCGATTATTACATCACCGTCGTCACCAAAGGCTATATCTAAGGCTTCTTGGACAATCAAACCTTTTTTGAGAATTGCAGCAAGAGTCCTGTAAAAATACTGTGGAGTTATAAACACCTTTAGGGCATAACATGTAATCAACCTACAACAAAATACTGGAAGAAGCTGAGAATAATTACGTTGGCTAGTGCAGATTTGTATAGGATAATAAAAGCTTACATAAGATCCTAGCGTTACATAATATGTAACACGAGGATTTGTAAGCTAATAACTAATTGATAACTTCAGTATAAAATGAGATACAAAGCATCGATAAGATAGATAGATAATATATTGGCCATGTTACATAATTTGTTTATGTTTACAGCAAGTCAGTGTATATGTTAAAAGCAGTCATGTCAATACAAATTCAAAACTCCTAAAATTAATCTATCCTAGCAACAAAACACAATCAACCAGCAGTCAAAGCACAGTAACAAAAACAAAGACAAAAAAATAAAAGAAAAATACATCAGTCCAGATCAGAACACTGGCATAGCTTCATTAGTATATTCGTTGACGGAGTAAAAACAATGCTGCAGAATAAATGACTTTATCATATACTTGAAGGTTTCCAAGTTAACGGCCCTAATCTTCCCTGGTAAACGATTATATAGATCCACTTCTACTGAGTTTCTGGAAGACATAGCTAGACGACAACGTGGAACCGATAATAGACTGGCATTACGTGTGTTATACGTGTAAATATCACTCCGCAAAAAATAATTCCCTGCTGTCTCATGTACCCTCAGAAGGGTGGCATGGATATACATCGAAGGAAGAGGCATTATCCCATGCTTCACAAATAGAGGCTGATAATGCTTCTGCGACCAACACCCTCCAACAGCCGGATAGCCTGCTTCTGAAGTCTAAAAATGGCTATAGAGTCGGTAGAGTTACCCCATAAAATAACACTGTAACTCAATCTAGAGTTAAACAATGAAAAATATGCCGCCCTCAACACATATGGGCTCACTAGAGGCTTCAATCTACGTAACAGATATAAAGTAGCAGAAAGTTTTTTTCCCCAATTGCTCAACGTGAGGCACCCAATTCAGGTCACCATCCAAAGTCAGACCCAACAATATCACCGGTTCATCACCTGCTATGTTATGATTTGAAGAAACAATAAGCTGTTGTGTCTTATCAGAGTTGAGTTTAAGTCTGTTACTAGTGAACCACAGCTCAGCTGAACAAGTCGCCACTCCAATTGAATCAGTGATAGCGATAGTGTTTTTGTGCGAACTAATAAAAGTGGTGTCGTCGGCATAGCAGATGGCATCATGTAGTAATACAGATCATTAATGTAAACAATAAATAAAAGTGGTGACAAAACTGAACCCTGGGGTACACCATGCCCAACCAACCTAAATTCTGTGCTTCCCCCATTCGCCATCGGAACAGCCTGCCGCCTGTGACTAAGATATGACTCAAAAAATCTAATAGCACCCCCCGAAACCCCATAGAACTCCAACTTCCGTAACAGTATTGAGTGAGACACACAGTTAAAAGCCTTCGAGAGATCGCACAACAGCACAGCTGAATGCTCATAGCTTGGATAACAACTATTAAACAACAATTTCTGTCTACATATTGATGTAATTTGTTTCTAAATGTAAAGTAAATAAGTTATACTTACTCTTTATCGACAAACTCCATATTATGTGACATTTTCCCAACTGCTTGTTTTTAACACAACCCAAAAAGAGACAACTTGCAAATATAACTTAAAATTTAGTGACCATGTGATGTTCATTCTATATAGACAAATACTACTAGATTTGCACCTAATCAATGAAAATTGGAACATGTGATGAGCACTGATAAGTACAATTTGGAGAACTCAATTCATCATGATACAGTTTTTTAGACCTGACCATTGTTTCGCTAACAATTCATATCCCTCTCCCTCTGATGACGCTTACTTTGTTAGCGAAACGATCGTCAGGTCTAAAAACTGTATTGTCATGAATTGGGTTCTCCAAATTGTACTTATTTGCAACTGATGTTACGTGTGGTTGCCTAATTACATAAAATGACGGATATCATTTTCAAAACTAAAAAGGTACGAAAGATGCTCTCTTCTCTTAATACCAGGAAAGCCTCTGGCCTTGACGAGATCTCACCAATTGTTCTCAAAAAATGCGCACCAGAACTTGCTCCTGTCCTGACTCGTCTATTTCAGACATCTTACAATAAAGGCATATTCCCTAGTAACTGGAAAACTGCTCGAGTACAACCCATCCCCAAGAAAGGATCCAAAGCACTTCCTAGCAACTACAAGCCTATTTCTCTCCTTTCAGTCGTCTCTAAAGTGATGGAAAAGTATATAAACACCGAATTACTAAAATTTCTGGAAAAACACAGTCTAATCCACGATAGGCAGTATGGATTCCGTCAGCGCAGATCGACTGCCGACCTCCTTTCCTTTGTCACCCATTCTTGGAACAAGTCTATGGAACTACATGGTGAATCCCAAATTGTCGCTCTAGACATATCCAAAGCATTCGACCAGGTCTGGCACGCAGCGCTGCTTACTAAACTTCCGGCCTATAGCCTACCACCAAAACTTGTACCTGGACAGCAAATTTTCTCTCCAACAGGAGCATTTCTGTTGTTGTGGATGGCCATTCCTCTAAACTGTATCCAATCAATGCAGGAGTTCCTCAAGGTTCAGCTTTAGCCCCTACTTTGTTTCTTCTCCACATCAATGACCTCCTCTCTAGCACATCCAACCCACTTCACAGTTACGCGGACGACAGCACCCTCCACTCAAATATACAATATTCTAAGCCTGTCTCCTTAGCCCAATTAGATGAGGATCGCAGACTCATGGAGGGTTCTGTCTCCGAGGATCTCCAAAAAATATTAGACTGGGGAAGTAGAAATCTTGTACAATTCAACCCCACCAAATCTCAGTCTTGCTTTCTTTCTCATAAGAGATACACGAGCCCTAGACCCATCACAATGAACAACCAAGTTATTCAAAGTAATGAGTCCTTTTCTCTTGTTGGAATTTCTGTGGATCGAAATCTTAATTAGCACCAACATGTTACATCAATTGCAGAAGCGGCTGCTAAGAAATTAGGTTTCCTCTTCCGGGCTCGCAAATACTTTTCACCAGCTAATCTCTATACCTTATATACTTCACAAATAAGGCCAAACCTCGAATACTGCTCCCACATCTGGGGTGCAGCTGCCGCTTCTACACTCGCTATCCTGGACTCCATTCAAAAGAGAGCTATACGTCTCATCGGTGACCCTACCCTCACCCAAAGGCTGCCATCTCTTGCCCACCGACGTGCCGTTGGTGACCTCTCTCTATTTTATAGATATCTGCACGGGCACTGCTCAGAGGAGCGTTCCTCCATAGTTCCCCCACCTGCTGCCCCCAACAGATCTACCAGGGGAACAGAGCGAATGCACCCTTTTACTGTCCAGGTCACCAGACATAGAACTTCTTGTTATGCCCGCTCTTTTGTCCCGAGGACTTCCAAGTTGTGGAATTCATTGCCGGCACGTGTTTTTCCTTCTCCTCCGAACCTCCAAACCTTCAAGTCCAGAATTAACAAGCTGCCTCTTTCCTCCTTGTCAACACCCACGGTACGATAGTATTTAGGCTGTAAGCCCTCGTGGTGTGTTGTTGAAATTAAAAAAAAATAAAAAATTAATGTTGCATCCTTCTGCTGTTACATAAATGTGATTCTAGGCACTAATGAGTTATCTGTATTATCCAACGAAATATTGCCTTATGGGTGTGCCAATCAGAGATTTAAAATATTAAATTTGATAAGCAATTTTATTATTCTTATTTATTTTCAAGGTACGAAGCTTCAGCGGGTGTCGTAAAAGAAGTGCTCTTGGATGAAAACGACGAACTGTGGGTGGAATTGAGACATCAACACATTGCCATAGTTTCACAAAGCGTTACCAAGAACTTGAAGAAGTTCACTGATTCCAAAAGAATGACACAGAGCGGTGATAAACAATCAATGAAGGATTTGTCACAGATGATCAAGAAAATGCCCCAATACCAAAAAGAATTATCCAAATATGCAACACACCTGCATTTAGCAGAAGACTGCATGAAGGCCTACCAAGGATATGTAGATAAGTTGTGTAAAGTTGAACAGGTTAGTTGACTGTTTCTTATAGGTTGTATATCAATAATGAAATTAAAGTGCAAATTAAAATTGAGTAGATTAGCATTAATGTTAGAGAAGATTAAAATGAAATCTACCTAACCAGAAAAGAAAATATTTAGAGAATGAAAAAAAAAAGGTGGGGTGCAGGAAGTGGCCAATTTTCATAAAATCTTTCAAATACAAAGTCCTCTCTGAAAACAGTGAATTTGTTTTGATGAAATTCTGAACTCACATTGTCTTTACAAAGTTTTTGTTACATGCCAGAGTTGGATTCTATTGAAGAACAGAAAATTGGTTTATTAAAATTTGAGGAAAGTTGATGAAAATGCGCTAACATAATGCACTTGCTGCATCCAAACTATTACCATTACTACCAGCTGAATATAGTTTGTTTGTTTATCGATTTATTGACTACAAAGGAATGGTTTCAAATTTATTTTGTTAAATAAGAAATCTGAAACATTTAAGTCACAAACTCTTAGTCCAGTCAAAACAATGTTTAACCTCCTGAAAAATCCGAAAGTTTTGAAACTTCGCATACTTATTTAAAGGTACGTATGAATGAATATACCGAAAGCCCTCATGAATATGAGGCGAGCTCTAGCAGCAATTAGCGAAATTAGGGCACTTTGGTTTTTCGTTAATATCTTGAGAACCTCTGGTCGGAGGCAAAAGTTGATTATATACATAATTAAGGCTTATCAAATTTTATACAAAAATGATTATATACATTTTTTCTCGTATTCCCAATGGTTCCCGGGTTATAGGCGCTAAAAGGGAACATTTTGTGAAAAACCACGTTAGGGCGGTACAATATGGCATTTCTAATGATATGTGACAATAATAAGTTACTAAATTAAATATAGTACTTACAATGCCTACTCCAACGAGCCGGCACTGCTATTCGCAACAACACCCCCCCCCCAACAACACAGCGGAGCGGCATTTAGTTCTAGTCAGACTTCCCTGCTATCCGCGTCGTTGCATGAGTCTAATCTGAGGCCATTCGTTTCTTTATTACATTTTCGTGCGTTCTTACCATTTTCGTTCGGTCAGTACTTTAGTAGTTTTTCGCATAGTAGACGTATGTTGTGTTTACATAACAGACATATGAAATGGAAGAGACCTGTTTGTTGTGCGACAAGATTCTTGGTTCACCTTCTGGTGTAACGAAAGTTGGTTTGAAGGGAATCAGATCGTTACTGCTCGCTAGTGAGCAAAGGAAAGATGATTTGGATTCTAAGTTTTGTGGTATTGAGACAATTAGATTACACACTGAGTGCCGAAAACAGTACACACAGGATGAGTCTATAAAGGCTTTCCTGAAACAGCAGTCTGCCGCAGACCCTTCTTCATCAACACAAGATAGCTCTTTGCCCCAAACAAGGTCGTCTGTGAAAACATTATTTGAATTCAAAACAAAATGTTTCTTCTGCACAGATGTTATTGATGAAGAGTATTTTAAAAAACAAATAAAGAGACCTATAAAAGCTCGCAGAGATGCATTCTATTGTCGAAGTAAGTAAATACGAGAAAAATGTATATAATCATTTTTCTAAAAAATTTGATAAGCCTTAATTATGTATATAATCAACTTTTTGCCTCTGACCAACGGTTCTCGAGATACTAACGAAAAACCAAAGAAAGTGCCCTATTTTCGCTAATTGCCGCTAGAGCTCGCCTCATATTCATGAGGACTTTCGGTATATTCATTCTTAGGTGCCTCTAAATAAGTGTGCAAAGTTTCAAAACTTTCGGATTTTTCAGAAGGTTGGGTCATTTTTTGAGGTTTTTTTGACTGGAGTATCTATAATTTAAGCTGCTGCTAAAAATCGCTGAAAGGGTCCATTTAAAATAAATTTTCTGCAAATATTTTAGTCAAATGAAGAACACCTATTAAAACAGAAAATTAAGATCCTGTTAAGCACATTTCTTGCAATGTTAATTGTCCAAAACCCGCTTTTGTTTTGAGTGTTTGTTTAAAAACCACCAATTTGGACATTTCAGTTTGCAAGTTTGACGTGCCTAGAAGGAAAATCATAAGATTTTGAAGAAATATTTTTTAAACTCTGACCTTTCTACCCAAAAAAACATTGTCTAATCTAAATATATAAAAGATTAAACTGACTGTCTGACCGACTGACTGACTGATATATCAACACACCCTAACTACTGGCTCTAGAGACGTGACATTTTGCACAGAGGTTCCTATTATACTATAGGCAAGCATCAAGAAAGGATTTTTTGAAATTCAACCCCTTTCGGTTTTTTGGTTGTCTGATTTATTCATTTATCTATCTGTTTAACTGTCAGATTAGTTTACAGTTCATTAGGTAGTTAGTATTTTCATACTTAATTCCTTGTAATTTACGTATTTTAGTTGTTTGTTAAGTGCTATAAGATATGTCTTGAGTATTGGGTATAGTTATTAATACGTAGTTTGTATATATCCGTACTTCATTCTATAATGTAGGTATTAAAGTTGGTAAATACTAAGTGAGTGGTAAACCACGAATATAGGGACAAAGTATGTAGGTTAGGTTAGGTTAGGTTAGGTTTGTATGTGAGTGGGTCGTACCGGTCCCTCCACTGCGACTATATGGTCTATTGTGGCTCACGCCTAAAAGTCTATATTTCTCCCAACAAAACCAGCCTCCTACAGAGGTCGATAATCTTTGTGGGCGAAAGTTGATCCAGATCCTCCGGAGCAAGCTTTATCTTGCCAAAGAGCAGGTATCTAGTCCTGTCCGCTGCCGGACAGGAACACAGCACGTGCTCTGCTGTCTCGTCACTCTCCATACACTCGGTCGGCACTCGGTCTCCTGACCGATCCCAATACGGTGCATGTGATGCCGCAAGTGGCAGTGTCCTGTATACAGGCCGACTAGAGTACTCAGTTGTTGTCTGTTTAACTCTAGAAGTTTTTTAGCCCTTGATTCAGATAGGCCATTTATGAAGGCCTTAGAGTGAGCTAATCCTGGAAGATTTTGCCAATACTGGATTGTCATTGTTTCTGTCCAGGTCTTTAAGGTGCGTTTTGCTGTGCAAGATGTTATCCCCAGCACCGGTTCTGGTCCGACAAAGTCTCTCTGGACACCACTCCTGGCAAGCACGTAGGCTGCAAAATTGCCATCATGGTCCGAGTGACCCGGTATCCAGACCAGCAACACCTCATTACAGCTGCCCAATTCGTTAAGGGCAGATTTACAACTCCATACCGTTTTTGAATTACACCGGTAGGAACCAAGAGCCTTTATTGCAGCTTGGCTATCTGCATATATCTTTATCGATTTGTGTGTACACTGGTTTTTTATACTTTGCCTTCCACACATCATGATGGCATACACTTCTGCTTGGTGTATGGTTGTGTACTTGCCGAGGCTAGCTGATAGTCTAGCATCGGTGCTGCCCTCATATGCACCGGCTCCTACTCTCATATGGTTTTGGAGCCGTCAGAGTACCAGCAGAGATCGGCTCTCAATAGGGTCGTTTGAATTTCGCTCCCAGTCCTCCCTTTCCGGGAGGACGGTCTTGAAAGACATCTCTACTGAACTTTGTAGGCATCAAGTCTGAGACCATTTCCAGAATCCCGTGACCATCAATGTCATCAAGGAGTCCGGACCCTCCCAGACTGATTATCTTCGGCATGCTGTCTGCCGTTTGATTTAGTCTGTAAAATGTCCACCTCGCCACCCTCTCCAACCATATGTGAAGAGGTGGAATATTAAGGAGGACCTCCAGAGTGGCTGATGGTGTGATGCTTATCGCTCCCGTTATCATCAGACATGCTTGTCTCTGTAGATGAGCCAGTTTGGCCCTCGCAATACCACAAAGTGCCTTAGGCCACCAAACTATGGCTCTATATGTTATCATTGGTCTGATAACCACTAGATAGAGCCAGTACATCTGTTGGGGGTTTGTTCCCCAGTTGTTTCCACAGATACTCCGGCATGTCCACAGGGACAGTTTAGCCCTGCGGATTACATTTTCTAACTGTATATCCCAGTTGAGCTTCTTACCTAGGGTAACCCCCAGATACTTTGCTTGTTCCGAGAATGGAATCGTTTCCCCCATAAGAATATGAACTGGCGTGACAATATACTACTTCGTTCCACAATTAGGTGGCGGCACGTTGCTTCGTGTCTTACCACTCACTTAGTGTTGGAGGGCTGGCTACCATAGCCGTATTAATTTATAGGTGTATTTTCGCTGCAATGAGTATGCCGTACTGACGAGCTCTAATTAGAGCGAAACCGGTCTGCGGTTCTAGTTGTTGTGAGAGTGCATCTAGCCTTACAAAGGTGGTAAATGGTTATTAATATATAAAAACGAGCAGGGAGTGGTTGTTAATGATATGTTAGCCAATCATTTGAAGGGAAGAAATGATTTGCAGTTCAATAGACTGTAGTAAATAATGACATTACCCATTAGAATGTTTGAACATTCAAACCCACCTGGGCTTCCATACCATTGGCTATTGTTACAAGTGGGCACACCCGTAATGTTGCCTAGAAATTTAGCAGTGGTGGAGAGGCCAACGCCAAGCAAGTAGGCCACAATGGGCCCTTTTTGCCACCCCTAGCAACCCAGCAACCATGCCCTACTCTTCCTCGGTTCCGTCGCCAAACCGCCTCGACCTCGGGCGGGTCAATAAGTCTGTGACTTTTTTCATGAAACACAGGTTTTTTGACAAAAAATCATTTCATTTCTCAACATAATCTCCTTTGAGCTCTATACACTTCGTCCAACATTTCTCCAATTTTTTTATCCCTTCCAAAAAATAAGATTTGTCGAGGTCCTCACAATAGGTATTTGTTTCTGAGATGATTTCATCGTTGGAGTCAAATCTCTTTCCGCCCAGCCATTTCTTTAAGTTTGGAAATAAGAAATAGTCACTCGGGACTAAACCCGGAGAATAGGGCGGATGAGGGAGCAATTCGTAGGCCAATTTATGCGATTTCGCGATGGAGACTACACATGTGTGCAGCCTTGCATTGTCTTGTTGGAAGAGAACTTTTTCTTGGCCAAATGCGGTCGTTTTTTTCTTCAAATCGTCATTCAATCAGTCCCATAAGTTAGTATAATATTCGCCATTGATTGTTCTTCCTTTTTGAAGGTAATCAATGTGGATAATACCGTGTCCATCCGCAAAAACGGTCCCCACGACTTTATTGGCTGACAAACCCACCTTGGCCTTCTTCGGCGCCGATGCGCACGTAGAAACCCACTGTTTTGACTGCTGCTTGGTCTCTGGTGTGTTGTGGTGAATCCATGTTTCGTCCACGGATACGAAACGGCGCAAAAACTCGTCCCTATTGCGGTTGAACAACACCAAACACTCCTTTGAAGTTTTCCCAGGATTGTTTGTGGTCGATTGTGAGCAAACGTGACACCCATCTTGCGGATAGCTTTCTCATACCCAACTGATCATGCAAAATCGAAACCACTGAGCCATGTGATATGCCTATGGCTTCCATAGTCTCTCGTACTTTCAATCTCCGATCGGACAACACCATATCATGAATTTTTTCAATTGTTTCGGGTGTAGCGACCTCAACTGGGCGTCCAGAACGTGCGGCGTCATTTGTGCTTGTACGGCCGCAACGGAATTCAGTCAACCACTTTTTACCATGGAAATTGATGGTGCAGAGTCCCCATAGTATTTATCAGTTAAGCCTTGGTTTAAGTCATGTTTTTTTTCCCAAAAAATAATGTTTAGTGAGCACACGAAATTCACTTCTTTCTATTTTCATTATAACTCAAGGGGTTGTCTATTTTTAATGGTTATCTAACACAAACTAAATGATGCGGTTTCAAAATTTGATAGAAGTCAACTGACAGATGCTTGTTGACAGGAGCAGTGTTGCCCTTCCTGTGAAGAGGCAGAAATTCAAAAAGTCACTTATTGACCCTCGCTGATATAAGCAGGTCTGCTCAGAGAGCTTATATTTATTCCACATATTCCTTTCTCCCTTTGATTGTAAATGATCTTCCTTTTCAATTCAAGAGGCTGTGGCTTCCCCTGAAATTATGCTTCGCTGTGACAATAAGTCACAGGGGCAAACTCTAACATTCACAGGAGTTGACTTATGACAGGACTGTTTAATAAATAAACTAATAATACATTTAGTTATCAGACTTTTATCACAGTATGGTTTTGGAATTCAGTGAATAAAGACAATAATATTAAATTGTGAATTAATTTCAATTATTACATGCTGTTTTAATAAATTAAAGTGGTAACAGCCAACACTACGGTATCGTCAGCATAGCGCAATTTCTTCATTATTCTATCGTTCATCTTGATGCTGATGTTTATGGTTTCGGAATATAGACATACATACATATAGCTCAATAAATTTCAATATCAGTGACTAATATTTTTTCTCTCTCTAGGATCTAGCTATGGGAACAGATGCAGAAGGAGAAAAAATCAAGGACCACATGAGAAATATTGTTCCTATCCTGTTAGACCCAAAGATTACAAATGAATTTGACAAAATGAGGATAATAGCCCTTTATGTTATTGCAAAGAATGGAATCACCGAGGAAAACCTTTCTAAACTGGCTACACATGCTCAGATCAAAGATAAGCAGACAATTTCTAACCTTAGACATTTGGGTGTTAATGTCAAAAGTGATGTAAGTAACGCTTATGTTTAGATTTTTGTATTTTTTAACATAAAAACAACTTCTGAAACAGCTAGCTTGTTATTGTTACGAATTTTCACCAGATGTTTATAAACGCTAGGGTTAGGTTAGGTTTGATTGTGAGTGGGCCATACCGGTCCCTCCACTGCAACCATAAGGTCTATTGTGGTTTACGCTTAATAGTCTATATTTCACCCAACAAAGCCAGCCTCCTGCAGAGGTCGATAATCTTTGTGGGCGAAAGGTGATCAAGGTCTTCCGGAGCAACCTTTGTCTTGCCAAAGAGCAGGTGTCTAGTCCTGTCTGCCGGGGATTGATCCCACTTCACTCTCGGAAGGGCCTGCTCCAGTCACCGTAGGCTGACTGGCGATGGTGGTAGTAGAGGCTGTGAGTTTATGCTCAGCCGCAGACCCCCTCACCCTCGGCCGGAACAATACCCGCCCGAAGCCAAAGAATGGTCTGAAGCCAATTCCCTCCAGCGTGCCCATGGACATTTCGTCAACCGAAAATGTCCTTGCCTGTCCTGATGGTCCCGCCGCTTCTCAGTGTAGCACAGTCCACTCCCGAGTGTTCAGGCCATCATCCATTCGTCTCAGTCTGGTGAGCACATCCTCGGGCGTCAATGACGACTCCACCCCATCCGGGATATATGCCACACAGACGTGGGGCTTGGGGAGGTCCTGCCCTCTCACCAGCTTGAGACGAGCCCCCTCCCACGGCTGGAGCCCCCCAACTACTCTCTCCAGCCAAAGCGAACTGACTTCGTTGTCACAAGTAATAAGGAGCCAGCCAGGCCGATTTGCACAGCCCCGGAACCTTATACTTGGCTCTTCATCTGAACTGCTCTGCCTAGCCTTCAGAATAGACCCCTGCAGATGCAGCAGTTGTTCATTATTCAGTGAGGAGGAGGGATATTCAGAGTGGATAATGCCCACTCTCACCCCTTCAGTCACCTCACCGAACGTCTTCCTGACAGCACCCTCTCGGGTCTTTTTTGCCCTCTGTTGTGGTGTGCTGCCTTCTGACCAGAGTCGCTTTCCGTTGACGGCACCCTCAGTAGCGGCATCAGACCCCTTGGCTCGTTTTATCGTACCCTCAGAGCCCTCAACCCACACCCGAGCCCGGCGGGACCTGACTTTCATTAGTACCTGACTCAAGGCGGTCGAATTTGGCACACCCGCATTGAGCAGATGATTAAGCTGTCTCGTTGCGGATCCAGGCAGTCGTTTTTTCCTCCGCTTCTCCATGTGGCGCACGGGAGACTTTAGAAGCTCCCACTCCTCATCGGAGGACAGAGATTTGGAGGATAGGGAGAGGATGACCCCTGTCCCTCTCTCCATCGGTTTGGCGCCAAGACAGGGGACAACCCCCATGTGTTCTCCAGTTACCTGGAGATCGAGAGTATTATTACCCATATCGTTTGGGTCTGTGTTATCCATCGTGTCCATGTTCTGATCCCAGGGCAGCTGGGGAAAATTGTGGTTAATCTCCATGGAAGAGCCCCGCATCCCATGGAGAGGCATGTATACTCAGGGAGGTCGCCTGGTTTCACTGGGGAGGATTACGTTAGGGGCAGTATTACCAAACTGCCAATGCCCGGCCATATCGGCCGAAAGCATCATCGCTTCGGCACCAACCCGCCAACGACCTTGCCATGTATTTTTTTTTATAGAGGTCTCTCCTCGCAATGCCGGCCGATTAAGGCAAGCATTCCCGTTCCTCCTAAGATATGACTAGGTAGGGTTACGGTATTACATCCCTCATGACTGAGGGAAGGAACCCTCCTCCTTTCTCAGCCGGGCTTGGGACCGGCCATGGCAGAGTTTGATAGTAATTAGTTTTATATTAACCTATACCTTGTTTTATATACTCTATACTTTACAGGGTCATTCGATCAACTTGTTTGTTGAACATTTTTGGGTTTCCAATTTCTTTGCAGCTCTGAAAATTTGGAGTTGGGGTCGAGTTGAGATGTTCTATTGATTAGAAATATTGGCAAACATGTACTACTTCAGTTTTAAAAATGATATCATTCAATTCTTATCGTAAAAATAGTATATATGTCATCATAATTTATACATTTCTTAAAGAATTGGCATTAAAATCCTGCTTCATAATTCAATTGCACATAAAATATTGTATGGGATTGTTTCATACTTTTCCGGTCGAGACAGGTTAACTCATTTTAGCGAATTTTCATAAAGAAAATTTCACTTTTAGGGAGGTTAGGGAGGAGCAAGTTCTAAAGCTGGTCAGCTCTTTAATAGTTGGCTGGTTTGGTATACTTGCAATATGGTAGGTGGTAGTGGAATTTTCCTTTACGTGATAATAAAGGATTGTTTTCACGCCCGAGGAGGTACCACCCCTTACATCAAGTGGCCGGTGAAGTCCCAACGGATGTTTCCGGTTCTGGTGTATAAGTCGGTTTCCCTTATAAGCAAAAATGATGATGGCTCCTCCTTGTACAAAAGATTCCGGAGGTAAAATACCCCTCCATTCGGATCTCTGAGAGAGGGGTGTACAGGGGGCGCCAGCATCGAGATTTACAATATCCTTCTCAAATATATGTGGCCTAAATTCTCCTGAACTCCGTCCACCATTTCCTCCAGGCTAATAGGCCCCAACTCCTCTTCCTCACCGAAACTCAAATCAGTGCCAAAACAGCCACTAATCACCTTAATTTCCCGGGGTATGAGCTCCTTGCTTCTTTTAGATTGCATGGAGGCGTGTGTGTGTACGTCCGTAGCAATCTACCCTCCACCAGACTTCCCAATTTAGAAGCTGGAAGAAAAGACATACTATGGATAAGACTCTCTCTCAGGGCTGCAACTAAATTCATCGTGTTGCATTTATCGGTCACCTTCTGACAACCACTTTGTCCAGCTTTTTGACTACCTTTCTGAAAAAACCGACCATCTGATTTCTGAATATCCTTCCTCCGAGGTCACTATTCTTGGTGACTTCAATGTCCATAATAAGGAATGGCTAGGATCTTCAAAAACCGATCCACAAGGAAGAGCAGCGGAAGCCTTTGCAGTCAGCAATTCTTTAGCCAATATGGTTCAGCAACCTACTTACTTTCCTCACATCCCAACACACAGCTCAAATCCCTTGGATCTCCTTCTTACTACGAATCCTGACTGCTATAAGATATCGGTCACCGCCCCCCTGGGTCGCTCAGACCACGGCATGGTCACTGCTTCCTGCGCAATGCAACCCGAGGTCACACAGTCATCACACCCACGTATCGTTTGGCACTACAACTCCGCGAACTGGGACGAAATGCGAGATTACTTTTCCTCATTTCCATGGGCGTCTGTCTGCTTCTCTCATCCTGACCCCTCCGATATCTCACAAAACATCACCGAAATTATCCAAGCTGGCATGGAATTATTTATTCCACGTACACAGAAAACCTCTGCAGCCACTCAAAAGCCCTGGTTCTCTAAATCCTGTGACAAGGCCAGACTTGAAAAGGTCAAAGCTCACAAAAAGCTTCTACACAATCCCAGTCAAGAAAACCGTCAATCATTTAACAACACAAGAAACCCCTATGTCCGCATTCTTTCTGAGCCAAAAAACTCGTTTAATAACCACATCAAAAACAAATTCCTCTTAAGCTCCAGCGGCAGCAATCCCTTCTGGACTCTTGCTAAATCTATTGGGAATAATTTCTGCAAGAGCACGTTCCCACCTCTTGTCTCAGGGGATGAAATTGTTTCTACCGCCCTGGGCAATGCTGAACTTTTTGCCTCGTTTGCCGGCAATTCTACTCTCAACCCACCTCCAAATGTTCAACCACCAACAGTCCCCAATGTCACGCATAAAATGACAGATATCATTTTCAAAACTAAAAAGGTACGAAAGATGCTCTCTTCTCTTAATACCAGGAAAGTCTTTGGCCTTGACGAGATCCCAGCAATTGTTCTCAAAAAATGCACACCAGAACTTGCTCCTGTCCTGACTCGTCTGTTTCAGACATCTTACAATAGAGGCATATTCCCTAGTAACTGGAAAACTGCTCGATTACAACCTGTCCCCAAGAAAGGATCGAAAGCGCTTCCTAGCAACTACAGGCCTATTTCTCTCCTTTTAGTCATCTCTAAAGTGATGGAAAAGTATATAAACACCGAATTACTAAAATTTCTTGAAAAACACAGTCTAATCCACGACAGGCAGTATGGATTCTGTCAGCGCAGATCAACTGCCGACCTCCTTTCCTTTGTCACCCATTCTTGGAACAAGTCTATGGAACTACACGGCGAATCCCAGATTGTCCTCTAGACATATCCAAAGCATTCGACCAGGTCTGGCATGCAGCGCTGCTTAATAAACTACCGGCCTATGGCCTACCACCAAAACTCTGTACTCTCCAACCAGAGCATTTCTGTTCTCGTGGATGGCCATTCCTCTAAACTATATCCAATTAATGCAGGAGTTTCTCAAGATTCAGCTTTAGCCCCTACTTTGTTTCTTCTCCACATCAATGACCTTTCTAGCGCATCCAACTCAGTTCACAGTTACGCAGACGACAGCACCCTCCACTCAAATATACAATATTCTAAGCCTGTCTCTTTATCGCAATTAGATGAGGACCGCAGACTCATGGAGGGTTCTATCTCCGTGGATCTCCAAAAAATATTAGACTGGGGAAGTAGAAATATATATATATATATATATATATATATATATATATATATATATATATATATATATATATATATATATATATATATATATATATATATATATATATATATATATATATATATATATATATTGCTAAATATATTGCTAAATATAGTAATAATAAAAAGCGTATGAGTTTGGCTCGGCTGCCTATGGGGAGTTTATTGATTGATCACTTTACAAGAAAGACTCACAGAAACACGTCCGATAGACCATAAAAGAATTGAGTATTTCCGCCAAACGAAATATCTTAATTGTTGTGTTGTTGGACCATCTTCAATCGTAATAGATTGACTACCTGCACAAGAACATAACAGAGTTGTAGATGTAAAGATATTTAGAATTATTCATCCTCTAATGATCTAACTTGGTTAGTGAAACAATCGCAAGGTTTTTTAAAATGTGTTGTATTGATTTTAGTTCTCCAAGTGCAGCTAAAACAGTTGTTTTTAGGATTAATACAGGTCCCGTTAAGGTGATTTGTTACACATTCGCTAAAAAGGTTTGCTTTCAAAACACAGGCACACTCGGAATTATTTGACAACCTGGCAACGTTTCACTGATCCTCAATGACATCATTCTGTTCTGATCGTAAAAATACTATATGTCAGGCCTATTTACTGTTATTATTATTATTATATTGAGCAAGATTGATTTATAAATGATTAATCGTTTGCCATTCCTATTTCTTTGTCTTTCTTGCTACTTAATTTTTTCATTTTGATGCTGACAGTGTTTTGTTGGTGAAATTTTTGTTAGTTTGAGGCTTTTTTTTAATCTTTGCTTGGTGGTTGATGCTATTTTGTTGATCTAATTTTCAGGGTGGTACCAGAAAGAAACCATACTCAGTGCCCAGGAAAGAAAGAATAACTGAACAGACATATCAGATGTCTCGGTGGACGCCAATCATCAAGGATGTAATGGAGGATGCTATCGATGATAAATTAGATCACAAACATTTCCCATTTTTAGCTGGACGTGCACAGACAAGTGCTTATCATGCGCCAACAAGGTAAAATATTTTTCAGAATTTAAACGCATATTTATATTTTTAGCATTATCTAGCATTAACAACTTACAGGAATTGCCCTGTTAAAAGTCTCTATCAACAGTCATATTTTCTATGCTACGTGTATGAGAACCAATCCTTGCATCCCGTCCCTGACCAATTTATAGATACGCTATAGTTATCATATCTAAGGTCACAAGCGTGAGAGTATTGGGGATAACTATTGACCAGCATCTTTCTGTAAAGAACATATTGAAGTTGTTTGCGGTAGGCTTAATCAGACCCATTTCCTGATATTTCGATTAGCAGAGTTCCTTAACACCAAAGCTCTGATGACTGCGTCTCCTACTCGGAAGTTTATTCCTTAATATCTTACAACATTGTTGCTTGGCGACAGTGAGTTGAGGTGAAAAGAGTTTTTATATTGCAAAAAAAAAGAGAATGATTTTTGGTATGAGAGTAACACAATCTTGTAGGGCATTTTTCAGGGATGCAAAACTAATGGCAGTAACATGCATTTACCTATATAAATTGTTAAATTATATTTATAGTGTCAATGATAAGTTAACAAGACCGTCCAAGATGCACTCTTATTCCACTCGCCCCGGTATATTGATTAGAAATAGGCAGTTCTGCAGAATGATGTACAGAAAGTTGGCCGCTTTTGAGGGGGTTGATCTATATAACAGGTGGCAAAAACTATAAACACTATTCAAAATGTAAACAAATTTAAAGCATCGCTGAAATTATACCTAATTAATAATTGTTATTACTCCATCGCTTAGTATTTATGTGATACCTGTGAGGCACAGTGCTGAGACAAACGAAAATTTTGTACTGCTTGTTTGTTTAAAATGGTTTCTAGTTTGTTTTTTACATTTGTTTTCATATTTTCGTGTTTATTTTAATAATTGTGTGCTAAACTATTTGTAAATGGATTTTTCTTTTAAAATATTAACGTTGCAAGCTGCTATTATTTCGTTCTGCAATATATACCGCATTCTTTGAGCAACTCTGTAAATGCTGGTGGATATCTAAATCTCCAGAATGAACTCTAAAGCTGAGTAAACCCCTAAATTTGATTTCCTCAATGTCCACCTGGTTACAATCACTAATATCCAATTTGCCATAGTCATTATGGCCTCTTAAAGCAATTCCTTATCTTCCACAAAATATTATCATTTTGATAATAGGTGTTAGTTTTTTCCCGTTTTCTTGTGCCTGTTTTTTTTATTATTTATTATTTCAATAACACACCACGAGGGCTCACAGCCTAAATACTATCGTACCGTGGGTGTCGACAAGGAGGAAAGAGGCAACTTGTTAATTCTGAACTTGAAGAGTTGGAGGTTCGGAGGAGAAGGAAAAACATGTGCCGGCAAGGAATTCCACAACTTAGAAGTCCTCGGGACAAAAGAGCGGGCATAACAAGATGTTCTATGTCTGGTGAGCTGGACAGTAAAAGGGTGCATTCACTCTGTTCCCCTGGTAGATCTGTTGGGGGCAGCAGGTGGAGGAACTATGGAATGAAGCTCCTCTGAGCAGTGCCCGAGCAGATATCTATAAAAGAGAGAGAGAGGTCACCAACAGCACGTCGGCGGGCAAAGGATGAGACGTATAGCTCTCTTCAGGATGGAGTCCAGGATAGCGAGTGTAGAAGCGGCAGCGGCACCCCCGATGTAGGAGCAGTATTCCAGGTTTGGCCTTATTTGTGAAGTATATAAGGTATAGAGATTAGCTGGTGAAAAGTATTTGCGAGCCCGGAAAAGGAAACCTAATTTCTTAGCAGTCGCTTCTGCAATTGATGTGACATGTTGGTGCCAATGGAGATTTCGATCCACAGAAATGCCAACAAGTGAAAAGGACCCATTACTATGAATATCTTGTTTGTTAATTGTGATGGGTCTAGGGCTAGTGTATCTCTTATGAGATAGAAAGCAAGACTGAGATTTGGTGGAGTTGAATTTTACAATATTTCTACTTCCCCAGTCTAATATTTTTTGGAGATCCACAGAGACAAAACCCTCCATGAGTCTGCGATTCTCATCTAATTGGGCTAAAGAGATAGGCTTAGAATATTGTATATTTGAGTGGAGGGTGCTGTCATCCGCATAATTGTGACCTGGGTTGGATGTGCTAGAGAGGAGGTCATTGATGTGGAGAAGAAACAAAGTAGGGTCTAAAGCTGAACCTTGAGGGACTCCTGCATTAATTGGATATAGTTTAGAGGAATGGCCATCCATGACAACAGAAATGCTCCGGTTGGAGAGGAAATTTTCTGTCCAGGTAAAGAGTTTTGGTGGTAGGCCATAGGCCGGAAGTTTATTAAGCAGTGCTGCGTGCCAGACCTGGTCGAATGCTTTGGATATGCCTAGAGCGACAAACTGGGATTCACCGTGTAGTTACATAGATTTGCTCCAAGAATGGGTTGAGAGTTGCATTGCCGGCAAACAACGAGGCAAAAAGTTCAGCCTTGCCCAAGGCGGTAGAAACAATTTCATTACCTGAAACAAGAGGTGGAAACGTGCTCTTGCAGAAATTATTCCCAATAGATTAAACAAGAGTGCAGAAGGGTTTACTGCCTTTGGAGCTTAAGACGACTTTGTTTTTGATGTGGTTATTAAACGAGTTTTTTGCCTCAGTAAGTATGCGGACATAGCGGTTTCTTGCGTCGTTAGATGGTTGACGGTTTTCTTGACTAGGATTGTGTAGAAGCGTTTTGTGAGCTTTGACCTTTTCAAGTCTGGCCTTGTCACAGGATTTAGAGAACCAGGGCTTTTGAGTGGCGGAAGACGTTTTCTGTGTATGTGGAATACCATGCCAGCTTGGATGATTTCAGTGACGTTCTGTGAGGTATCAGAGGGGTCAGGATGAGAGCAGCAGACAGATGCCCATGGAAATGAGGAAAAGTGATCCCGCATTTCGTCCCAGTGTTGTAGTGCCAAACGATATTTTTTTATTTTTTATTTATTTATTTATATGTGGGTGTGATGACTGTGTGACCTCGGGTTGCATTGCATTGCAAGCAGTGACCATGCTGTAGTCTGAGCGACCAAGGAGGGCGGTGACTGATGTCTTATAACATTCAGGTTTTGTAGTAAGAAAGAGATCCAAGGGATTTGAGCTGTGTGTTGGGATGCGAGGAAAGTAAGTAGATTGTTGAACCATATTGGCTAAAGAATTGCTGACTGCGAACGCCTCCACTGCTCTCCCGTGTGGATCGGTTTTTGAAGATCCTAGCCATTCCTTATTATGGACATTAAAGTTACCAAGAATAGTGACCTCAGAGGAAGGATATTCAGAAATTAGATGGTCGGTTTTCAGAAAGGAAGAGCTGGACAAAGTTGTTGTCAGAAGGTGACCGGTAAAATGCAACAGATGAATTTAGTTGCAGCCCTGAGAGAGTGATTCATCCACAGTATGTCTTTTCTTCCAGCTTCTAAATTGGGGAGTCTGGTGCAGGGTAGATTGCTACGGACGTATGCACACACGCCCCCATGCAATCTAAAGGAAGTAAGGAGCTCATACCCCGGGAAATTTAGGTAATTAGTGGCTGTTTTAGCACTGATTTGGGTTTCGGTGAGGAAGAGGAATTGGGGCCTATTAGCCTGGAGGAAATGGAGGACGGAGTTCAGGTTAGAATTTAGGCCACATATATTTGAGAAGGATATGTTAAATCTTGATGCCAGCGCCCCCTGTACACCCCTCTCCCGGAGATCCGAATGGAGCGGTATTTCATCTCCGGAATCTTTTGTACAAGGAGGAGCCATCATCATTTTTGTTTATAAGGGAAACTGACTCGTACACCAGAACCGGAAACGTCCGTTGGGACTTCACCGGCCCCTTGATGTAAGGGGTGTACCTCAGGCCTGAAAAAATCCTTTACTATCACGCAAAGGAAAAGTCCACTACCACCTACTTACTCCGGTTAGTTGCCTCTTACGACAGGCAGGAGTTACCTTGGGCCTATTTTTTTAGTTAGTCCCCGGACCCACAGGGGACCCCGGACACACAAGTTTCTTCCTTTCTGTTAAAATTATCTCATCGACTGGTTCTGCACATTTCATCATAAACAGGCCAAATTTGCAAAATGTAAAACAGATATTTTATGATATTCCGCCTGTTCATGCTTTGAAAAATGTTCAGAACTTTTCTTCCAATTTCTGTCAGCTTCAGAACACAGCTGACCCACAGGTTGTGCATCGCTATTGCCGACATCCTTTTTTCCAAAAAAAAGAAACCATATTTGCAAAAGACACCGTCATATTTTTTTAAATAACATTCTTGGTGGTATCCACACATTTTTTTACACATTGGTACTTTTCCTCAGAAAAGAAAACTTTGCATAAAAAGTTACCAATATCATTGGCAGCGATTGATTCCACTATTTTGGGATTTTCGTTGCTGCTATATGAAGGGACATCAGTATATTTTACTTAATTCTGTTCCTGCTCAGACTGTTCCTTGTTCACATTTGCAGATTCTATTAAATCTATTGTCTTTGTTTTTTTTTTTTTTTCAAGTGTAACAGTACCCCTTGAACTTTTTGCTTACTCAGATTTTTGCAATCTAGAAGGTATGAATAATAAGAATTAATATTTAATTGAGGTATTCGCTACAAATGCATTTTTATGACATTGACAAGGCATCTGTGCCTACATAATTGAGAAATACGGCGACTTTTTTTCGTCATCTTCCTTTTCAAGGCCGCTTGCGCTCCCATGAAAATTTTAAATTTTTGCAACCAATTGTTCCAATTATTCAACAAATTGTCTTCCAAAGACAGTAGCTGGACATAACCATTTAATTTTGTATTCGATGCTGACTTGACTGTGTTTCTGTTGCCATCGTATAATATGAAGACTCTTATTAGATCTTAAAATAATTGTACTAGATGACGAACATGTGGACTTGTAATTAGAGGTGTGTGAACCCATGTTTTGTTCGAACCGAACTATGAACGAACCTAAGCAAATATGTTGCCTCGAACTTCGAACCTCTGAAATAGTATGTCTAAGGTTCACAGTCGAACTTCAAACTTCTTAGAAATTCAAAATCGAACATCGAATTACCCAAAATTTTTCAGTGTTCATACATCAATATATCATTTCCTTAAATACAAAATTTAGGAATATTGTAACATTAAAAAAAATAAGGGTTCGACAAATTTGCAGGTTGATTGGGTGAAAATGCCTTCCAGTGCTGATCATTGTGGAGATGGGTCAATGTTAAATCAAAAACACAAAAACAAAAAAGATTAATTAGACTTTTTTAGATTTCTAGATCTATAGATAAGCTCAATTATAAATATGTTGTTGTTTGGTATTGGCTAGGCAGTTTTAGCAAACAGATTGAGAGAGTTCAAAGTGAGCATGATTGGTATAAAATAACCACATACAAGTTTGAACTGTCTCCTGATTGTGAATATTTAACTGTTTTGGCTCACTATGAAATAAAGCATGTTGAAACCAGTGATTTCCAAAGACAATCTACAATTATCATTAAATTCTGAAAATGTACGTTACCGATCGCCTTCGAACACCGCCATCATAGTGTTGTTACTGAAACAGGTGTTGGGTGGCTAGGATATACAAGAAAAATAATTCTGTGATTGCTAAATGGCTCCGTCGTGTGTCAATGTGTCCCATCTACTGTCAAAAATATGCATGAGTGAAATCTTCTGAAATTACGATGTCGACTCAATGAGACCGATAACGAGTTTAAAGCGCCACTACCGAGTTAAAGAGGCCGCAACTTCGCTACCTTTGACAACATTCAATGCCTGTAAAGTGAAATTTTGAAGTATTTTTGAGCAACGAAGTTCGAACTATTTTGAAGAATTACATATTTCGAACTTCGAACTACCTCAACATCGCTAGTGCGAACATATTTTCGAACCGAAGGTTCGGTTCGAGTTCAGGTTTGGTTCAGAATTTCGAAGCTGCGCACACCTCTACCTGTAACCTCAATTATCATGACACTATTATGCATGAAGAAAACTTCTCATTAATCTGAAGCTTAACACCATGTTACTTTATTAACTGCACACACTTATGGTTTTAATATTATTTTATTAAATCAGATTAACTTGGAATTAGAGAAATACATTTACAGTTAATAAAAAGACGTATTGGTTCCTTATTACTTACCACATTGACATTGTCAGCTGTCGATGCACCATAGAACATGCTGCTTAGGCAATACTCTATGGTTGGAAGGCAAGATATAATAACACCCTAACACTATGCTATCCTTGTCTTTTGGGTTACCTAGCAAGTTTCTGAAAGTATTTTTTGTCGAAAATGTTAGTTGCAAATTAGCTTTCCTAAAAATTCTCTCTAGAACCCTCTTGATTCATGGTTCAAATGGTAGACAAACAAAGTTTTTTCTGGTTTCTATTTTCTAAAGGTCGTTGATTTCGCTAACATTTTCTTTGTTTTCTGTTTGCTAATTAATTTCTCCACTTTGCACATTGAATTCTAGTGTCTAAAGAATTAGTAAAGAAACCACCACTCTAAGTTACTTAATTGGCTTCCTCATGTTCTGTCAACTGCATGTATTATTTCGTTATTGTTCATACCTGTAAATAATCTCGGCACCATATAAAGATTACTATATTTCGTTAATGGGGGCGTTAAAAGAAGTGAGCTAAACTTAAGACTTTATTATCAATTAAAATGTACAGTAGAAATTAATATTGCATTCTCTAAGGGTTAATATGAATAATAACATATAAAAATATCGTAGTCGTGTGAATGTTCTTTAGCTACTCTGCATTTGCATACCGTTACTCACTGCTGTCTCGACTGCTACTACTAAAGGGGGGTTGGCGGTTCTAGCGGCGCTGCAGTACTTGTCGTCCTTGATCCTGTGTGTGTCGACGTTGACGTTGGATCCTACCTGGTGCACGCTCTTTGCCTTTAATATATTTTCTACAATACCAATTGTAATTCAGTAAAACTTTAAAGTATCCGTACCCTACAAAACTTATGATACAGGACCGTATAAAGGGTCCAATTAAATATAAAAAAACACTGATGATGGACTTTTCGGTACTGAAACATCGGGAAACATATATGTGTGATACATTGTTGAATTTATAATAAAATTGCCTTGGTGACTTAGAACATTGTTGAGTTTATAATGAAATTATAATGGTGACTTAGAAAGTCCAAGTCCGTATTTAAGAAAAGGCAATTCGCATCGATATTTCACACATTTTTATAAGATAAGCCTGTTTTGTAAAGAATAAAAAATCAACGACATTATGTTTTGAACTTTTTTTTATCAGACTGATAGTTTTTGAAATATTATCAGTTGAAAATTTTGGACATTTTTACATTTTTCTTCATATCTCGAAAAGTAAAAAAACATTTTGGTAATGCTGTAAATACAATTAAAAAGCTTAAAAATGACAACTTTTTCCTAATTTGACCGAACTCGAAGCTCTTTCAGAGATGGCAATCGTCACACATGGTATTTGCACCACCCTGTATAATGAATTGTTTATCGTCTAAATTTTTAAAACTAAAATGTATTTTTTAAAATTTTTCAGTGCTCGATATGGTCACTGGCACAAAGACAAAGGCCAACAGACTGTCAAGAACGTCCCTCGTCTTATTGTGTTCATTGTGGGAGGCATGGGCTTCTCTGAGGTACGATGTGCCTATGAGGTGACCAACGCCGTTAAGAATTGGGAGGTGATAATTGGTTCCTCGCACATACTCACACCCGAGGGCTTCCTCAGTGATCTGGCAACATTGTCCGGCTAGAAAATGAAGAGAGTCACCTTTGACATACCCGCAGATTAATGATGAGTGTACTTTCTCTTGGCTTTCGTCTTTATTATCATTGTAAAGTTCGATGTGTTTTATTTACCACACCAATGCTTCTTAATGATCAATTCTGTTCCTGAACTAGTCTTTTTATTTCGTCAGTATTTTTGCCAAATATGGTACAGTACAACATGTGTAGGAAGTCTGGAAATACATACATACATACATGTATATATATATATATATATATATATATATATATATATATATATATATATATATATATATATATATATATATGTATGTATATATATATATATATATATATATATATATATATATATATATATATATATATATATATATAATGCAATTAAAATCTATTTATAAGTATGTAAAATTATTTATATGCATTGAATGTTATTATTGTAAGTTGATTATACTGATTTAATTGTAGATGATTCATATTTTCAGTTAATTTTATGAACATGTAAAACATTTTATTTATTAAATTGGCTTAGGAGCCTCATTAGAATTTGTTAAATTTATTTAATACAAAAGAGAGGTTTGAAACAATCCTAGTGGCTCCCTAAATCTACAATTATAACATACAAAAGCTAACAGAAACAAAAAAATCTCGGGACGCAGCAAGTGCGTTATGGTAGTGAATTTTTATTAAATGCTTCAAACTTGAATGACTCAATTTTCTATAAACTTAGAAAGTTTAATTTTGGTATGTAGTAAGGTCTTTCCTAGGGCAAGATATCCACCAAATTTCATTAAAATAACTTTGTAATTTTCGGAGAAAAAAATTCTTTCCGAAAGAAAATTTAAAATTTGAATAACTCAATTTTCTATAAACTTAGAAAGTTGAATTTTGGTACGTAGTAAGGTCTCTCCCAAGGCAACATATATAGCAAATTTGATTAAAGCAGCTTTGTTATTTTCGGAGAAAACTTTTTTTTTAAAGAAAACGCAAATATTTCCCGGAAAACCTCCGCCGATTTTCCTAGCTAATGAACTCATCCAAGCCATTAATAAAAGAAAGGCACTTGCCGAGTTTTATTATTATATATATATATATATATATATATATATATATATATATATATATATATATATATATATATATATATATATATATATATATATATATAACATATGAAAATGGAAACTGACCCCGGATATGGGTTCTAGGGGTCCTATTCGCGCTCATTTGAAAAAATGTTTGCAAAGTCTCACCATCGATACCTCTCTATTAGTGAATTTTTTAAAATAAAAATTCACTAAAAGAGTATACCAAACGATTGAAGAGTCAACTGTCCTTGTACACCTGACAAAATTTATCATTATTCCTAATTGACAGTTGCTTGTCAATTAAGCCCAGTGAGTAATTGAAGAGCAGTAATTCAAAACGATCTAAGTGCTAAAGCTATGAAGCCAATTTTTAAAAGTCTTTGAAATATTCGGCGTTCAAGTTGACCAAGAATAAATTAAGTACATAATTATTAGTTGGGATTGAGAAAAATGTATCAATTAACTTTAATTGACATTTGTAGTATCATCGAAGCCTGACATTTTAAAATTTCAATTAATGCATAATAAATGGTTAAAGTATCAATTGTGCATAATTGTTAGTTGGGGATTGAGAAAGTGTGTTAATTAACTTTAATTGACATTTCAAAGTATCATTGCAGCCTGACATTTTAAAGTGTCAATTAATGTATAATAAATGGTTAAAAGTATCAATTAAGTGCATTATTATTAGGGATTGAGAAAATGCTTTAATTAACTTTAATTGACATTTGGAGTATCATGGAAGCCTGACATTTTAAAGTTTCAATTAATGCATAATAAAAAGTATCAATTATGCATAATTATGAGTTAGGGATTGAGAAAATGTGTTAATTAACTTTCATTGAGATTTTAAAGTATCATGGAAGCCTGACATTGTAAAGTGTCCATAATAAATGGTTAAAGTATCAATTATGCATAATTATTAGTTAGGCATCGAGAAAATGTGTTATAATTAACTAGATTAATAAAATGTTTCTACTTGATTGTATTTTTCTTGCTTCCAGTAAGATATAAGAAGAAAAGTATATCAAATTACTTTATACCAGCTCCTAATTATATAATCACGCAAATTTTAACCAGTCTTAAGTGCTAATTATGCATATTTAATACTTTAACCATTTATCATGCATTAATTGACACGTTAAAATGTCAGACGTCAATGATACTTTAAAATGTTCTTTGTGGATGACTTTACAGATGACGAAATTATTACAGCTGCTAAGAGAATTAAGGCTAACATGTCCTTTGGACCTGATCTAGTTCCTGGCTTCTTGGTGCGTGACTGCTTGTATGCTTTCTTGACTCCACTTAAGAAAATTTTTAAATTGATTCTTAGATCTGAAACATTCCCCGTGATTTGGAAGCTGTCACGTGTTCTCCCTGTCTTCAAGGCAGGGGATAGTGGTGATCCATCAAACTATCGACCAATAGCCATACTATGTGTCTTCTGTAAGATTTTCGAGGCCTGCCTTTTTCGGCGAATACTATTTCACATCAAAAACAGACTCTCTATTTCTCAGCACGGCTTTATTCCGGGGAGATTGACTGTAACGAATTTAGTTGATGTTACACAGTTCATTGCGTCCGCCCTCGACCGCTCTTCACAGGTTGATGTTGTGTATACTGATCTATCTGGGGCCTTCGATTGTCTAGATCATTCTGTTCTGATTGACAGGATGAGGGCTATCGGATTCTCCGAGGGCTTGCTTGGCTTGTTCAGGTCTTACCTGGATGGAAGGAGGCAATTTGTTCAGGTTGGGGGCTTCAGGTCTGACACCTATCACATAACTTCGGGAGTGCCGCAGGGCTCCATACTCGGTTCATTACTGTTTAATATATTTATTGACCCAGTTAAACATGTTTTGCATGTTCCTTTCTTAATGTATGCAGATGATATTAAGATTTTCGCAAATATTTCGAGTGTTGATGACTGTTTGCAGCTCCAGAGCTGTCTTCAGATCCTTGATGAATGGTGTTGTCGGAGTTCTATGAATGTTTCCAAGTGCTGTGTGATGTCCTTTACTCGAAATAAGCACGCAATTACTTTCAGGTACAATATAAGAGGGCTTCCACTTGATCGCCCCGGGACAGTCAGGGACCTTGGAATTGTTTTTGATGGTACTCTATCTTTTAAACCACACTATGAGCAGACTGTCACTTCTGCCTACAAAACTCTTGGGTTCCTGATAAGAAACAGCAAAAATTTCTCACAGACTGACACCCTCTCCCTGCTCTTTCGTTGTTTGGTTAGGTCCAGACTTGAATATGGCTCAGTTGTGTGAGCTCCTACTTATGAGATACATGTGGCAAGCCTAGAATCAGTGCAAAGGAAATTTCTAAAATTTCTTAGCTTTCGTGAGGATGGTCGATATCCTTCTATTGGTTTTCCTCAGGAGGGTTTACTCCTTCGCTTTGGTCTGCAGAGTCTGTCGATGCGCAGGCAGTGCAGTCTCGTAACATTTTTATACAAACTGGTTAATTCTGTGTTCGATTGCCCTAATCTGCTTCAGCAACTTAATTTCAATGTGCCTCGTATTGCAGCACGTTTTCCAGGCACATTCTATCTCCTGACTGCTCGTAAGCGATTGCTGCGAGCGTCTCCAATTTACCAGATGTGCAATGATTACTATGTTGTGCAAGATAGCTTAGATATCTTCTCATGTAATATATCAGAGATAAAAATGTTTTTCAAACCGATTTAATTTGTAACTCTCTTTTGTGTAGTTTATATGATTATTGTTTGTTATTATGTTTTGTATATCGGCCCATCCTTAGTTTGGCTTTAAGCTGTTGGATGGTGTATGAATAAATAAATAAAATAAAATAATCACGCACATTTTAACAAGTCTTAAGTGCTAATTATGCATATTTAATACTTTAACCATTTATCATGCATTAATTGATACGTTAAAATGTCAGACGTCAATGATACTTTAAAATTAGTATTAACTTTATTAAATACAATCAAGCAGAAACATTTAATTCTTGACCACAGGGTTATTTCAGATTTTTACGAATCAGCCGTTCATTATATCTTCATGTGTTTTTAAGTTATTTCTGTGTGTGCGAACCCATGTTTTGTTCGAACCGAACTATGAACAAACCCAAGCAAATATGTTGCCTCGAACTTCGAACCTCTGAAATAGTATGTCTAAGGTTCGAACATCGAACTACCCAAAATTCTTCAGTGTTCATATATGATTTCGCTAAATACCAAATTTAGGAATATCGTAACAGACAATATTTGATATGTAAAGGATTCTCACTCTTTTTACAAAAAGGAAGGGTTCGACAAATTTGCAGGTCGATTAGGTGAAAATGCCTTTCAGTGCTGATTGTTGTGGAGAGTGACCATGATAGGTATAAAAAAACCACTTACAAGTTTGAACTATGTGAATATTTCACTGTTTTGGCTCACTGTAAAATAAAGCATGTTGAAACCAGTGTTTTCCAAAGACAATCTACAATTATCTTCAAATTCTGAAAATGTATGTTACCGATTGCCTTCGAACACCGCCATCATAATGTTATTACTAAAATAGGTGTTGGGAGGCTAGGATATATATATATATATATATATATATATATATATATATATATATATATATATATATATATATATATATATATATATATAAGAAAAATAGTTCTGTGATTGCTAAATGGCTCCGTCATGTGTCAATGTAAAAATATGCATGAGTTGAATCTCCTGAAATTACGCTATCGATTCAATGAGACCGATAACGAGTTTAAAGCGCCGCTACCGAGTTAAAGGGTACGCAACCTCGCTACCTTTGGCAACATTCAATGTCTGTAAAGTTAAATTTTGAAGTATTTTTGAGCAACGAGGTTCGAACTATTCTGAAGAATTACATATTTCGAACTACCTCAACATTGCTAGTGTGAACATATTTTTGAACCGAAGGTTCGGTTCGAGTTTGGGTTCGGTTCGAGATTTCGAAGCTTCGCACACCTCTAGTTGTTTCGTCAATATTTACATTTTTTATATTTTTTTTTATTCAATTTTAGATCATAAATGCATTTTAAAAGATGACGCTGATTTTGTTGCCTGACTAAATATATTCTCTAATTTATTCCAGACTTTTTACACAAAATTAAGTGCACTGGTTATAAAAAGTTTAGCTCCTTTGTGATTTTTAAAGTGTAGTTATGTTTTTAACATTAAAAACCAAATTTAAAAGTTAAAAATAAATTAGAATATTGAATCGTGTAAAGGAACTGAAAAAAAGAACCATAGTGTTTATGTTAATTTTTCTCTTGTATATAACTTGTGCCGTTTTGTGATAATGAAGGTAACATTTTTAGAAAGTCATATGTGCTTGAGTTTATATTTATAGCTTCTGTTGTGGACCAAGGTAAGTACACTTTGGAGCAAACCTTCTACAGCTATACTTTACACATTAAGAATTTACTTAACATAATTGACATCACATCAATTTTTTTAACTGATTGAATTCATTCTAAAATGAATCCAATTCAATAAGCTTAATGAGTACAATAAGGTGCAAAATATGATTGGGTAACTCTAGAGTGTTCTTATCTTATTCAGGTGTAGAATACTCCTTGCTTGTTTTATAACTAGTAGTTTCAAAAGTGTTTGTAGACATTTTTGTATTGTAGTAAAATTTGAAAATGAAATGAAAATAAGCGACAAAACATAGATAGGTAGATTTTTGCCTATGTGTATTTTGAATTTTGGGAAACGAATTTTGCCTCCCTTAAAATTGTATTAGGTAAAAAGCCAAAGAATTGAAAGTATTTAATTTTGAAATGAATGTTTTTCTCTTGTATAAGTAGTCTAGTGTGGAATATATATAATATTTTGTTAATTCAAGAATTCCTGAACAGTATAGTAACAGATGCACAAAGATGTTAAATGAACAATTACTGAATAGTGTTCCTGTGAGCCTCATTTATCCGATCTGCTGTATCATTTAAGTTGAACAATGAATCTGCATTATCTATCATTCTAGCAAGGTCTGTTGAGTTCTATTTCTTCTCGGCGATACGGGATTTTAAAACAACTGTCGATTATACATAATATGTTACACTGGTGGTCCACGGATTTAAGGCGACCCCTATATTTTCTACCTCTTCCACCGATTTCAACGTATCAGAATCCAAAATGGGTGATTTTTAGTTTTGTTGGAAACAGCTGGGAGCCTAATTTCTCAAGTGTAAGACCCTTATTTCACAAATATTATCCCATTTTCTAAAACACAATGGCATTTTTGACAAGTGAAAATTTACATGACAATTTGAATGTGAAAAATGGATAAATATTATCTAGGAGACCACCTTAGTCAACATTTGTACTCAACGATTTATTTCTAAAATCTTCGTATAAAGAATTCCGTACAATTCTTGAATTATGGGATGGAGCACCATCCTGTTGAAAACACATATTCCAGCTTATTTCATTTTATACGGCCATACGCCCTGGGCTGTGGCGTTTCAATTTCTAAGAAAACCAAGGTATCGTTCTCTAGTTAGTGGTCCGCAAAGAAAATCAGTCCAATGATTCTACTTTTAATGATATAAGCCAGATATTGAAGGTTAACTTTTGTTGAAATCATGCTTCTCTCAAGAGTGTAGTGGTTTCTCAAGCCCAACATCTGGTGTTTTTCCGGTTAAACATCACATTATTGGTAAAGTGAAATTCATCAGAGAAAAGGATATTATTCAGATAATAGTTGTGATCGATTAACCAATTGCTGATTAAAACAAGACATCCACGCCAAGACTCTTGTGATCTTTCTCGTACAAGTACTGGTGAATATTGTACTGGTAAGATTTTAAATCGTGCTTATGCAAAATCTTACTAACACTCTCGCCAAGTGACAATTCTCATCACACCAGTAATGCTCATTATGAAGTCCAAATCCGGCTTCATCTGTGAAGAGAACAGATGATATAAAATTGTGACCGTTATTATGCAGATTTTTAATTATATTGCACAAATTCACACGAGCTGCTGGATCTTCAGGAGATAAAGCTTGAACCTTCTGGTAATGGTAAGGATGAAAAAGCTGCTTGGGGGGCTTTCAGAATGGCGTTTCAAAAACTCGTGCTTCCATGTACCCGCACCATATGGCACCATGTAACCAAACACGCTCGACACCAATACAGAGCGGGCCCGAAGCACTGGCTTCTCTAGTCTTCCGTCCCAGTGGTGGGTGTCACCCAACCCTGCACCACTCTCTTCCTAGGAAGAGGCTATCGGTTGGCGAAACTGCATGGTCTAACCTCGAGCAGTTAGGCTCGGTGAATAAATTCGTTTTCAGACACCAGTGTACTACGATCGGAAGTCCTGGTACACAGGTGTCTGAAAAAATGAAAGTAATTTATACTATAAAATATATAAAAAGGATCGACACCCTGCAGGCATGTGTGATGCCGATCCTAGGACATGCACCAAACGACACACACATGCAACACATTGGAGCAGTGAGGTCCGTGCTTGCATTGAGTAGCAGGATTTAGATGGAAGATGTTATATACATTCCACTCAGGACTGACATAAAGTGGTGATTTATTGACATACTGCCTTGAGTCGT
Organism: Tillus elongatus; assembly: GCA_964006375.1. Taxonomy (NCBI): domain Eukaryota; kingdom Metazoa; phylum Arthropoda; class Insecta; order Coleoptera; family Cleridae; genus Tillus; species Tillus elongatus. The sequence goes on along the minus strand of OZ023262.1, from coordinate 59,014,800 downwards.
TAAAGATGTTATGGACCTGATGTCTCGCCTTGACAGACCGAGGACATTGGATATGACGTTATTGTCCACACACCAGGTCCCTCATGCCCCAACGATAAGGGGTGCCATGACTAACTGTGTACTGGGGTATCGGTCATGCATGGCTTGAATAAACAATGGGCCACTACATATAGCCGCCTTGTTCTTGCGGCATGCGAAAGTGCACTTGGGCCCTCCCAGCTAACAGCAACATCACATATCGTAACTTGTGATCCCTTCCGGGGTACGAGATCGGGTATTTGCAGAGTCTCATCGCTGCTTCTGATCCTGGGCTCTACTTCCGCAATCCACCCTTTTTGCTCTGCAACCTTCTGCGTGAACGCAAAGATCTGGTCGTGCCGTGACTCTTTGCCAATGATCCGCAGGACACTTCTGTAAAACGTGACTGAAGGACTCATTGCGCTCGCAACCCAATCTACATTTTCCCTCATGTGGTGGATTCGATGAGATGCTTCTAGTCGGCAGAAGGTTGCCTCTTAACTGCACCGCTCTTACATAGTCTAACCCTGACCAGCAGGGCGGTGGATTAAAAACCCAATCACTGCAAGCTGGAAACTTGCGACCCTGGTTAAGTCCGTTTCCCGAATAACTGCCTTCCAGTCTCTCGCTCAAACCCCTCGCAATGAGCCTGCTGCTGCCTCCATTCTCTCTCGACCTTAAGCTTATTTTCTGCCATAGACGATCTGCATAAGGCAGCGAGAGGGTTGCTGCTATGATGGGTGTAGCCGCTTTCAAAATGTTAGTAATCCGTCTCTTTAGTATGGCCGGGATGTGCAGGCTAAAACACATAATTCCCAGACCACCTTCCATGGCCGAGGCACGCAGATAAGCATCGCTGCAAGTTCTGTTGAGGTGGAGAGCCCTTCTGACAGCCATTCGTACGGCTCGGTCAACCGTTTTTAGTGTCTTTAGGGTAATCATGGGCTCTGAAGTGTATCTAAATATCTGGGCAATAAGTAGGTCCTTATGATGATGACCTTTTGTTGCGGCTTTAGCAGTGCTTTCATTATGTTCTCAAGCTGACCCTTGAGCTGTCCGATCACAGGTTGGGCCTGCCCCATCATCCCATAACTTCTTCCAAGATACCCGAACAGATCGGTAGGCTGCAGTTGTTTGATCGCCGATCCCCTTGCGGAAAATTTAAAAAAAATCAAGAAGCGGGGAAGGTTCTTAACCTGCTTAAATGCTCTGCCCTGTCGATTTCGGTCAACAGAGGCAACAAATACTCTTATTACATCACCTGATCCTTATTTTCCGCGGGGGTTTGAGCGAGAGACTGGAAGGCAGTTATTCGGAGAACGGCCTTAACCAGGGTAGCAAGTTTCCAGCTTGCAGTGATTGGGTTTTTAATCCATCGCCTTACTGGTCAGGGTTCGACTATGTAAGAGCGGTGCAGTTAAGAGGCAACCTTCTGCCGACTAGAGGAATCTCATCGAATCCACCACATGAGAGAAAATGTAGATTGGGTTGCGAGCGCAAAGAGCCAGGCGGCATGACCAGATCTTTGTGTTCACGCGGAAGGTTGCAGAGCGAAAAGGGTGGATTGCGGAAGTAGAGCCCAGGATCAGAAGCAGCGATGGGACCTGAAAATACCGAGGCCACTTTCGCATGCCTCATAGAACAAGGCTGCTATATATAGTGGCCCATTGTTTATTCAGGCCATGCATGACTGATACCCCGGTACACAGTTAGTCATGGCATCCCTTATCGTTAGGGCACGAGGGATCTGGTGTGTGGACAATAACATCATTTCCATTGTCGTCAGTCTGTCAAGGCGAGACATCAGGTCCATAACATCTTCAACGATCCAAGGCAGTATCGCAATACATCGTCAGTTTATGCGCCAGGCCTGAGTGGAATGTATAAAACATCTTCCATCTAAATCCTGCTACTCAATGCAAGCACGGACTTCACAGCTCATGTGTGTTGCATGTGTGTGTCATTTTGTGCATGTCCTAGGATCGGCATCACACATGCCTGCAGGGTGTCAATCCTTTTTATATATTTTATACTATAAATTGCTTTCATTTTTATACTTTTTTATATTTTTACCATTTCTTTTTATTATTATTCAGTTCGTCACCGGACAGATATTTGGCGATTTTTGTTTTTTCTTTGTCCTGTAACATCTGGTAAAAATTTTGCACCTAAGACCACGAACCCAGGTCAGCGAGGGGTGGGCTGCCTCGCAGCGAGTGGTTCGCTGTTATTCTTTCATTGGGACTGGGGCCCATGATCCCCCATAATAAGTGTTCTCGACCTGGTGAATCTGGTCGGAAGTCCTGGTACACGGATGTCTGAAAACGAATTTATTGGTCACCGAGCCTAACATCTCGAGGTTAGACCGTGCAGTTGCGCCAACCCATAGCCTCTTCCTAGGAAGAGAGGGGTGCAGGGTTGGACGACACCCATCACTGGGACGGAAGACTAGAGGAGCCAGTGCTTCGGGCCCGCTCTGTATTGGTGTCGAGCATGTTTGGTTACATGATGAATGTCGTGGCCTGCCATATGGTGCGGGTACATGGAAGTCCGAGTTTTTGAAACGCCTTTCTGAAAGCCCCTGGGGTGGACCGGTTGTTTGTCGGCACAGTGAGAAACACTGACAGGAGCATTCTTGCAATCCTATTTAACGCCGTGCTCCTGTATAACGCCCACCCAGAACACTGGTGGGAGGGGATATTTCTCATTATTCATAAGGATGTAGACCGTGCCGACGTTAATAACTTAAGGGTCCTCACCATTGACTCCCCCTACCAGAGACTGTTCCACAGAGTCCTGGCTAGAAGGTTGTCTGGGGCCATGGAGATGAATGCCAATCAGAGGGGGTTTACCAGCGTGGATGGTCCCATGGCCAATACCATCATACTGGACAACTATATTCGACCCAGGACCCTCCAAGGTAAGGCACACAATGTGGTCTTGTTCAACGTAAGGAAAGCCTTCGAAATGGTCTCCCACAACTCCATTGTAAGGGCTCTCCGTAGATTTAGAGTGGGCGAAAGGCTTGTTGGGTATATACGGACGACCCTGGACATCGCCTCCATCAGAATAAAGGTAGGCATGCAGACAACGAGGGCGCTGAAAGTGAGAAGGGGAGTGAAACAAGGCGACCCCCTAACTTCCATCTTGTTCAATATCTTGTTGGACGAGCTGCTGGATGGGCTGGACGACAGCCTGGGGGCTAACATGGCCGAGGGGGTCGACTGTGCCGCAATGGCCTTTGCCGACGACCTTGTTTTAATGTCAGACCGCGAAGAGCACCTCCCCCTACTAGTTCGTTGTGTAGAGGCACTGCGGAAATTAAGGATCGGGTGATGCAATAAGAGTGTTTGTTGCCTCTGTTGACCGAAATCGACAGGGCAGAGCATTTAAGCGGGTTAAGCACCATCCCCCGCTTTTCAGAAAACTTGACAACCCAATCAAGCTACACTTTGGCATCTCGTGCCGACTCTGACAACAATACCAAGTCATCCGCATAATCCAGCACAGACATATTTAGGTCAGGGGACACTTGAATGCCCTTCCCACGGTCTTCTAACTCGCAGATCATCTCATCCACCACTAAGTTAAGTAAGTATGAGGAGAGTGGATCACCTTGCTTAACTCCTCTTTTGACGCTTATGGATTTTATGGACTTATTGCCAACAGTGACTGAGGTGCAAGCGTTCTAAAACACCCCCTCTATGTACCTCTTAGTGATCTCGTCTATCCCAAATCGATTCATCGCTCTCAGGATGGACCACTGGGACACTAAATCGAAGGCCTTCTTAAGATCTATGCTTAAGATGTTATACGGCTTAATACCTCCTCTCCTCTCCTTTATGAGCATCTGCATGGTAAGGTTATTGAGCAGGACACCATCGACCTTTCTGAAGCCTCTGGTTTTCGTGGAACGGCAAGTCGATGAACCGTCTACTAAGTATCCGATGCAACACCCGAACCAAGATGGGAGCAATCGTTATGGGCCGCCAATTATCGATGCTATTAAGGTCGCCCTTCTTCGGTATAAGAATCGTGCGACTGTCTTTGAGTAAGGAAGGCATAATCCTAAAGAGCAGCATGGTGTTATATAGGAGAACCAATTTCTGTACCCTTATTTTCCGAACGTCGCCTATCCTCAACCCATCAGCATCTGCGGCGTTGGATTTGGCAGAGGCCAAGGCCTCTGCCACATGCTGTTCAGTGATCGGGTAACTAATAGTTTTTGCTTCCTTTCTGTCTGAAATTGGCTCCTTGTCTCTGTGCGATTCAATACCGAAGAGATCTATGTAACAACGCTCGACATCGGTTATATTGGGGCATCTATCACCTCTCCGGCCAGAGCGTCCCAGTCTTTTCGGTACAGAGTCTGCACCCTCTTATACCAGTATGCTCTCTCTTGGTGCCTACTTCTAAAGACTGGGGCATTATTAGGCCTTCGATTCGCATTCATAATATTGCTTCTGTTATGCCTTGCAGCCCTCTCTGCTCCATATAAATCAGAGGAAAGATATTTATTCACAGCTTCTCTTACCCTGTCTACAAGGCGGTCACTTCTAGGCAACTATGAAATCTCTAATAAATCGCATTCAATAGGAGTCCATCCGTCTTTCTCTTGCCAATAGTTAAATAAAAAAAGGTAATATTACTGTTGGTCTGTCCCAGCACTGGGCAGAAATCATATTGCGTCAACACCCGCTGGGGCCATTGCAATGCTTTGTTTTAATTAGACAGTCGGATTCCCCCGGTCCGTGCCAGTTCTGAGCTGACCGTTAAATGGCGGCCGAAGAGAACACCCGGACACCCTTGCGGGTGCGCTCCAGTGTTTTTCTGAGTTGCTTGATAGTAGTACGCAAAAGAGGAGTCATAAATTGTCCTCTGACACCTCCTCGTGGTGGAACATAAGTTTTTGTGAAGTCAGGGAAGAAGCCTCTATGTCCATTTGGTATAAATTGACACGACAAATTACTTTTTTTTTTTGGTTTATTATATAGTCTCTCTTTTTCCTTCCTACATTTTTCAGTCTCTTCAGTTTTCATTTTCAACTGAACCGAAAATAAGTTGCAATTTTAAGTTTGGGCAAAAATGTAAAAATTTGAAATACTGAATGTGGCCTATTAAAATTGTATTACACTGATGTTTTTATGCATCTGTAAGACTTGAACTGTTATTGGAAACATCGTTTTTGCTTTACAGGAGGTAAAACAAATTTGTAGTTGTTATTTAGACAGTATTTAATATTATGTTGTGCTAAAATGAATTTGATTTAATGTTATAAAGAAGGTAGCTTTTATATGTTTGTTACCCCTGTTTTGATCAATTGTTTTAGAAAAATTCCATTATTCTAATGTTATCATTGTACTGTTAAAAAAATCATAAACAATGAAAAAAATATCTTTTTCTAAATATGATCAACATCTACCTAACTCATGCACAGCTTGTTAGTTATCTAAGAGAAAGGAAGCCATGTCGTTGAATAGCTTTTAATATAGTTACATGATTATTAATTACCATGTTACTATAAGCACTAACTAAGAATTTTACCTTCAAATTGGCGTTGCAATTTAGGATTAAGAAATATACAGGTGTCGGGGAAAATACGTATACATATTTTAAGTGGTGATCAATGGTCAATGGCTGAGTTCACCAGGCAGCAACAGTTATTAAATTTAAGTTCTCTTTTGCTGACTATCGATATATTTCAGCACTTCGATACTGATGAATGCACTGTTGACTTCAAGCACTAATTGTGACGTTTGTCATTCCACTTTGACAAATCGGCAGCAGCTGAGTTCCAGCAGAATTTCAGCAGCATTGGTGAACACATACGTTGACACAACTATTCAACTGTTGGCGCCTGGTGAATTCCGCCACTCATTGGAAAATATAGAAAAAGTCCATCTTAATACTGACTATTATTGATTATTATTTTCGTTCTTGAAATCCCATGTAAAAATATTTTCTCTTACAGTGTCGAGTTTAGTAGATTTAAACCGGTTTAATAATGCCGCAGAACTCCAGTGGTAAGAACGAGTTCCTTGGAACCCAAAAATCCCGGGTTTGACTTCCAGTAAGAGACCATTTCACTCTTTCTGTATGTACTGTAACATTAACATCAACCAAGGTTGTGGCATTATGTTTAAACATGTTCGGCCCTTTGGATGGGGCGTAAAATCGTCGTTCCCGTGTACCAAGCGATATTTGGCACGCTAAAGATCCATCCTTATTGCAGAAAGGGACGGGTTCGGCGAAATTTCCAGGATAGTGAGGTGAAACTCCTACCTGGCGTCGGCGATTTGCCATAGTCGCGTAAATAGACGGACATTGAAGAAAAAAAGATTTCACAAAGACAACACAGACAAGTCTACAATATAGAAAGTTTTCTTGCATCTAAACTTGATGAATAAGTCAACTAGTGGTAAAAGCATGAATATTATTAATTTATTAAATTCACACCATTGTTTAAAATATTTAGACAATATTTCCGGACACCTGTATGTTTACAACACTTTATTATTTGTGTAACTCATTACTGTGTATATTAACAGACATTTCCTTGCTTCCAAATATCATTCTACTGATATGCTTGTGTGTAAATTATAAATAGAGTAATACGTATTGTCAAGAGACCACTGTTCCTAAAAAGAAACCAGACAATTACATACAAAATTGAAAACAAAAATCTACACCTTACATATTTTATATACAGGGTTACTTTTTACTGCTTCATTGTTTAAGAAGAGAGTAGTGTGAACTTTTACACTGTCTGTGGATCTGTTCTGAAATTACACTGCTGGTTAGTTTCTACGCCTCACCACCTGAACAAGCCATCACAGTCTGACCAATGTTGGCCATGAAAGTCAGAATTTATCAGTGCAAAGTTATTTAAAAAAATCTTAATCCAATTATTGATAAAGATTAGAGGTTGCATTTCTGGGAATTCCAAATGCTAAGATGTCGTGCTCCTGCTAGAAAACATGTTCCGAAAATCTCTAATTCCCAGGATTTTTGTAATACGTTATAGAAAAAAAAATACTTTTTGGTGGAATTAACTAGTTTTTGAGTTTTTATTAAAATATTGTTTTTGTCATTTTTAATATCTACAAAACTACTAGGCGACACAGAACTAGAGCTTGACATTCGATTTGATGATCAAGGCAAAAACTCAGGCTTATATTAGGCTGCAAAACAAGATAGAGCAGTCTACGTGACATTCCGGAACGTTTTCTTCAGTTGCAAAATTGAAAGCAATTATCATTCTAAATATGTCACTATACTGGATTTCGAATATGAAATCAGCTAAGGTATTGCAGAAATTATTCACCCAAAAAAAAAAAAAAAACTAAATGTTCTGAAATATAACGATAGCAAAACAGAACATTAGGACCTGCAGACATTATAGCTCAAGAAATACAATTGTATACCAATCATGGACAAAATCTTCTTCAAATCAACTTGCCTATGAGTAATTTGAAAAGCTACTCCTATCCGTATGGAAGCCGAGATATGTTCTTCATGGTTATCTTTATAATAAAATCTGGTTAAGCCTGTCTTCTGATATGTTCGATGCCTTGATATAATTAAAATACTTCTTTAAATTGTCAAAAATGTTCATGTTTTGTGAAAGGTATATAATTTTTAAGTTATTTAAGTTCACAAATATATCTGTATTTTCTTTAAAGTTAATACATTATAATCATTTGATTTTGTGTGGAATAGTTGTAAGGTTTAGGACCCTTTGTCCCTAAAATTCTGGAACTGGAGTACCTAAGATCAAAAATAGTACTGGTCCAAGTACCAAGTCCTTTGGTTCACCACCACTTTCCATAATACAATTTTATAATTGGTACCAGAAGAAACACTATGTGTAACACTGCTAATAAAGATCAAAAATAGTACTGGGTCAAGTACCGACTCTTGTGGTTCACCACCACTTACCATCATGTAATTTTATAATTGGTATGAGAAGAAATGCTATGTGTGACCATAATAATATGATGGTGTATTTTTTGCCACCGTTACTCTTCTCTGGTGTTTTAGGTCGTATTACCTTTTTTGGCACTTTTTTACCCTACCACATTAATTGCTAAGGTTATTATCGGAAAGGTTTGTACTATATGCTATATGAAACTGATCAGAACGGGACGAGATCCCAAAGTAGTACCCTGGCATGTTTGACATTGCTTAAGTAACGTCTACACATATTTACAGTACCACCGAAGTGAACGGAAAATATCAAAAATAATAATTGTGTACAAGTGGATATATCCACAGCTTGTTTTGGCCGATTTGGATATGTAGTGAACTGTCAATGAAAATGTGACACCTGTGTAAATCATAAGAAGCCCACATTTCATTTAATGCAAGAAAGTACACTAATGTTTGTAACCTACAATTTTTATAATTTTTTTCTTTTCTTTTTTAGTGTTTGTTTTTTTAATATATTTTGGACCTGATTTCTATTTATTGGCAGTGGTACCTTGATCATTACTTAATTGAAAAGGTTCTATAATTCTTATTAGATTAGTCTTGTTGATCTTATCTAGAGACAATATTGATATATGTATGTTATTTATTTGTTTGTAGTTTTAAATTTTAGAAACTTATTCCCTAACGTCTAAGTCATAATAATCTAATGAAGCGTCAATTGAAATGTTAAAATAAACAGTAGCATTTAATTTGTCTTTTTATTTCACACCAGCTGTTACCACTTCATATCCCAAGCTAGTAAGTATAATATGTAGCCTTTCCAAATTTTGGATATGAAAATAAATAAACAAAAATTTTAACAAAATGGAAAACCGACTTAACAAAAAAATATTCTAAAACAAAAAATGCACTAAAAAGTAAAAAATAATTGCGTATTCTTCTGTCTACAACTTACAATCAACTTATTTTTCCCACTCAATGTACGATCAATGCATTTACCACACAAGAATGTAGGTACCCACTTAAACTTAACCTCTAACTCAACACATACCTATGACTAACAGACAATTATCAAAATATTTATTTAGAGTTCACCTAAGCAGAAAGTTTTAAATATATGTGTAGACTGCTTAAAAGTCAATCAAATTATTAGGATCATATAATGTAAAATTATTGTTATTTTTGGAGTCGGTGTCAGCCAAGATGGGTTTGTAACTACTTAAACGTGAACTGTCTTACTATATAACAATTGGCATACACTTTACACACATAGACGCGGCGCGGGCGGGTCGATTGCGCGCGCACGCCCGGAAGAATGGTTGGAGGGGTATGACCGAGTGAGCGAGGCAAACGCGTACGCCGGCCATACGTCAGTCAATCAAGAGAAAGAATCGATAGGAGTTACTTGATTATAAACCGATTGCGATTCTTTTTCATTCTACACCGGCTTTCTTAAGATAATTCTTTATGTTTATTATTATAGCTACATTTTCGTATCAATGTTGCTTGATATTGTCATATTAAATTTCATTTATAAATAGGTTGAATTAGGTAATGGTACTTTATCTTGAGAGAGGTATTGTCACAGCATAATATCTTATTAAAGTTTATTTGTAAATAGGTTTAATTAGATGTGTGTGTCTTGTTGCATTCAAATTCATTCGTAAAAAGGTTTAATTAGGTATTGGTATTTTGTCGTTTCAAGGTCCCAGGATATTATCACAGTACCTATATTGTATAAAATTTCATTTGTAAAATAGATTTCATAATGTATTCTCGTATTATTAATGTAAGGTATATTGTCGTATTTCCTTGGCTGACACCGACTCCAAAAATAACAACAATTTTACATTATATGATCCTAATAATTTGATTGTCTTTTAAGCAGTCTACACATATATTTAAAACTTTCTGCTTAGGTGAACTCTAAATATAATTTTGATAATTGTTTGTTAGTCATAGGTATGTGTTGAGTTAGAGGTTAAGTTTAAGTGGGTACCTACATTATTGTGTGGTAAATGCATAGATCGTACATTGAGTGGAAAAATAAGTTGATTGTAAGTTGTAGACAGAAGAATACGCAATTATTTTTTACTTTTTAGTGTATTTTTTGTTTTAGAATATTTTTTTGTGAAGTCCGTTTTACATTGTGTTAAAATTTTTGTTTATGTCTTTATTTTTAGTTAATCTGAAGCTTTATATCTGATTTAATTAGTCCGAATATGGGTAGACCTACTAAACGCGCTGCTCATCTGAGACAGCGCCGTTTAAATGAGACCAACGGAGAAAGGGAGAAACGCCTATCTCAAAATAGGAAATCCACCCCCAGAGCCATTTCAAAAGACACTTGTGAAGAGCGCAAAAATAGGCTTTCGAAAATGAAGGCTTACATGAAAAAAGTTTTGAACAAGGAAAATTTCCAAAAACGTACTCACCGTCTCGGCTTGACCCACGACCGTCAATCCAATGAGACGAAAGCGCAACATGCCCACCGCCTCAGCGTGATCCTATCCAATGAGACGGAAGCGCAACGTGCCCACCGCCTCGGTGTGATCAACAATCATCATCAATGTAGTCGAAGTCAATTAAATACACATTATTAAGGATAACTTAAACACTACTGGTCAGATCTTGATCACATTTATATGATACCACACGAGAATCACCAGCTTTTAAATAAAATAAGAATAATCAAAATCGGTTCACCTAGCAAAAAGTTCTGAGGTAACACACAAGAACATTATCAATGTAGTCGAAGTCAATTAAATAAAGAACATTATCAATGTAGTCGAAGTCAATTAAATAAGCATTATTAAGGATAACTCAAAAACTACTGGTCAAATCCTGATCACATTTATATGGGACCACACAAGAAGCACCAGCTTTCAAATAAAAAAAGAATCATCAAAATCGGTTCACGTAGAAAAAAGTTCTGAGGTAACACATATAAAAAAAAGAAAACATACAGGTGAATTGAGAACCTCCTCTTTTTTTGAAGTCGGTTAAAAACCGGTTTGATTAGGTTGACTAAAACGAAATCATACTGGCGATTAATAAGGAAAAAATAACTGCTACGTTTATAATTTGGCAGATACTTTAGTTTTCTAAATATGAATCAAGTTTCCTTATGAATTTTTATGACAATAATTTGATTTTATTTTATTTGCTATAGTGATTTTAATGTAACAAAGTTGCGTGTTCTGTTTCTTTTAGTCAACCCTATTTCTATAGAAATATTATTTGCCATTAGACACTTCCTGTACATACATACAGATGAAGAATTTTAAGTGTTACAATGTGATATCTAAAAAGTTCGGGACGCAGCAAGTGCGTTATGGTAGTGAATTTTTTTAAATGCTTCAAATTTGAATAACTCAATTTTCTATAAATTTAGAAAGTTTAATTTTTGGTATGTAGTAAGGTCTTTCCTACGGAAATATATCCATCAAATTTCATTAAAATACTTTTGTAATTTTCGGAGAAAAAAATTTTTTTTCGAAAGAAATTTCAAAATTCGAATAACTCAATTTTCTATAAACTTAGAAAGTTTAATTTTGGTACGTAGTAAGACCTCTTCCAAGGCAACATATCCGTTAAATTTCAGTAAAACAGCTGTGTAATTTTCGGAGAAAACAATTTTTTTTCGAAAAGAAACTCAAAATTTACCTGGAAATCCCTGTCCGATTTTCCTGGATAACGAACTCATTCAAGCCACTAATAAACGAAAAAGGCACTTGTTGAGTTTCATCGAAATCAGTTATTTACTTTTTGAGTTATCGGATGGATACCTATATATATATATATATATATATATATATATATATATATATATATATATATATATATATATATATATATATATATATATATATATATATATATACAGGGTGATTGCTGAGAAGTGCTCATTAGAAGTTTATGACCTTCTCATCCGATTTGACAGCTGGAAATTTGGATTCGGCCATTATACGATATTACCTTTCTGATTAAAATAGTTGCACTACTCTAGCATTTCCGGTTATACCGGAAGTCGCTACCAACTTTGTTATTTTAAATGAAACACCCTGTATATTTTTTCATTTTCAGCAAGACGATCCAATTTGGGATAGATTTTATGTAGTACTTTCTGCACCTACCGTTATTAGTTTTTGAAATATTGGCGATTTTTGAAAAATATTTGTTATCACAGCTCTTTTTATAATTTGATATATCCTTGTAAAGTGTAAATCTAGAAAATATATTTTTGGACAACAGATTGCTGGTAACTATTCCTTGCAAAATTATTGGAATGAAAATCTATTTTTTATACAGGGTGTGTGATAATAGCCTGACAAAATATCGAAATTCAAGCGGGTATAACTTGATTTTTTCAAATGGAACACCCTATATATTTCTATTCCAAAGCATTTTACAGACATAACTCTACAACTTTTATTAACTATGTCCTATACCTAAATAGCATAATTTCTGAGATATTGTTAGTTTCCTGAAGTGATATATTTAATATCGCAGCAGAGAATTTTAATTCCAATGTTTTCATGGCGTTGGATTATCCAGTTTGACACGCTGACAATTTGAGAACAATATTAAAAAGTCTGGACGCAGTAGGTGCGTTATGGTAGTGAATTTTCATAAAAATATTTTAAATAACAAATATTTGTTTATTAAAAGAAAGCAAGCATTAAATTTGGTTACCAGTATGACCTATATAGTAGAAACAAGATACCATATATCACCAAAATAACTTTATTGTTTGAAAATGTACAAAAATGTTTCGCAATTAACTTAAAATGTTCCAAAAAAAAAAACTAGTTTTCTGGCCAACGACCCTTATTAAAAACCACCCACCCTTGTGTAATTTGTCCTCCAGAGTCCAAGGCACTTGTCAGATTCCTCCTAGCTCAAACATTTAGCAAGTTTTGTTGAAAAAAGAACGTCAATTTATTATGGCATTATCATTGTAAAAATGTAATAGCAGAACTATTAAAGTAACATGACAATCATACACTAACATTAAATGAATTTAATTCTTATTTACTGAATAAAGTTACGCTAGATTAGATTATGTACAGTGAACGGGGAAAAGAAAACAACTTGTGATGGAACCATAGCTGAAAAATTCAAAGTAATTGTTCAATGTGACTTCCGTTTTGGTTCAAACACTCTGAAATTCTTTAATGTACTCCAGCGGTGGTCGTTCTTCGTATCTCCCCTGGATCTAACTCGGCAAAAGCTTGCGTTATGCGTTGGATTAGTTCGTCTTTAGATTGGACATGCACCTCATTAACCTTGGACTTTATTATACTCCACATATAAAAATCACAAGGTGTCAAGTCCGGCGATCTTACTGGCCAGTGCCAAGGGCCGTCTCTGCCTATCCATCTGTCATCAAATATAGTATTCAACTGATCATACACACCTATGGTATTGTGCGCTGGAGCCCCGTCCATCTGGTACCAACAATTGAGTGATGAATTTACAGACAGACTCTCCACAAATGGCATCACCACTGTTCTCAGGATCTGAATATACTTCTCAGACGTGAGCGTGCCATCGTAAATATGAAAACACACTCGGTCGTCCATTATCATGCAGAAAACATTACAACTAAATCTCTGCTGGAAATTCCTAGTTCGTCTCATATGCAGATTTTCAGCTGCCCAGTAATGCTGATTTTTCATATTTCGCAAACCCTCTCTGCCAAAGTTAGACTTATCAGTCCAGATTATTTTGCTCAAGAATGTAGGATCTTTCTGCACTCGTATCAGTAGGTGTTCGCAATAGTTTATCCGCATCTCGTAGTCGCTAACACGCAGGTGTTGCACGGGAATAAAAGAGAAATTATGCATTTTGTGCTTCTTCAATATTCGTTGAATGATCTGGTAAGGCATGTTTAAGTCACCAGACGCATTTCTTATAGAATTTGTTGGCATTGCATGAAAGTATGCAATAACTGTGACTTGGCATGTTTCCTCATCTTCAAGTTTGCCTCTACAAATTACTCGTCTTGATGTTATATTTCCATACCTTGAAAACTTTGATTGAAGTCTCTTGAACCGGTGTCTGTCCAAAGGTGCCGAGTTAGGAAACTTTTCATTGAATGTACGACATGCTCTTTCAATAATTATATTGCAGTCACCGTGAATAATGAATATATTACTGTAGCGTATTGCACTTCCCATCGCGCCTTTAACAAAAGCAAGTTACTAATTTTACTGCTGTCACTAGATTAAACTATGTGTCAAATTTCAGTTTTCTCACCTGACATTGCAACAAAAGCCTCCTATTTCCATAAACGCACTCATGTATAAATTCCAATATAGATTCCCCGTTGGAGTGGTGGATATCTCAGAAATTATGCTATTTAGATATAGGACATAGTTAATAAAAGTTGTAGAGTTATGTATGTAAAATGCTTTGGAATAGAAATATATAGGGTGTTCCATTTGAAAAAATCAAGTTATACTCGCTTGAATTTCGATATTTTGTCAGGCTGTTATCGCACACCCTGTATAAAAAATAGATTTTCATTCCAATAATTTTACAAGACATAGTTACCAGCAATCTGTTGTCCAAAAATATATTTTCTAGATTTACACTTTACAAGGATATATCAAATTATAAAAAGAGCTGTGATAACAAATATTTTTCAAAAATCGCCAATATTTCAAAAACTAATAACGCTAGGTGTAGAAAGTACTACATAAAATCTATCCCAAATTGGATCTTCTTTCTGAAAATGCAAAAATATACAGGGTGTTTCATTTAAAATAACGAAGTTGGTAGCGACTTCCGGTATAACCGGAAGTGCTAGAGTAGTGCAACTATTTTAATCAGAATGGTAATATCGTATAATGGCCGAATCCAAATTTTCATCGGTCAAATCGGATGAGAAGGTCATAAACTTCTAATGAGCACTTCTCAGCAATCACCCTGTATATATATATATATATATATATATATATATATATATATATATATATATATATATATATATATATATATATATATATATATATATATATATATATATATATATATATATATATATATATATATATATATATATATAATATAAAACTGACCCCGGATATGGGTTCTAGGGGTTCTAATTCGCGCTCATGTGAAAAATTTTTTGCAAAGTTTAACCATCGATACCTCTCTATTAGTGATTTTTTAAAATTAAAAATTCACAGAAAAAAGGCTTGGAGTATTTTGCTAAAAATTGGTGAAGATATAAGTAGGCTGGGGATACATGTAAGGTTAGATGCATTCTCACCACAATTAGAACGGTTCTAATTGTGGTGAGAATACATCTAACCTTACATACTTTGTGTGACAATTTACTAAATTGTTAGTTGGTTGTATACAGTCTCTATTTTTTTAAACTTTGTGTTATTTGGAGCTGGCGTGACAACATACTACTAGGTGGCACCACGTTGCTTCGTGTCTTACCACTCACTAAGTGGGGGATACATTTTGAAATCTTTTTGACATTTACCCCTCCTCCTCGTTATTATGAATGGCTTATGTGACGTTATAAGTGTCAAATGGAATGGTGTTTTTTTTCAAAAATTCGATTCTCCATGAAGAACTGTGTATGTACGTGGAATTTCGTTGCATTTGCTCTACTGGTTGTTCGGGAAGCAGCAAGTGCGTTATGGTAGTGAATTTTTATTAAATGTTTCAAATTTGAATAACTCAATTTTCTATAAACTTAGAACGTTGAATTTTGGTGTGTAGTAAGGTTTTTTCTAAGGCAAGATATTCGCCAAATTTTATTAAGATAACTTTGTAATTTTCGGAGAAAAAATTTTTTTTCGAAAGAAAATTCAAAATTTAAAGAGGAGGTAAATGTAAAAATATTTCAAAATGTGTCCCCCGGCCTACTTATCACTTCACCAAATTTTCAGCAAAATAACCAGAGCGGTTTTTCAGATATCTGATTGTAACACTTTAAAATCCTCCCCCTGTGTATGTAGGTATTAGTTGCACCAATATAATATTTTAAATAATTCACATAATACAGGTTAAAATAATTTCTAAACTATTGAATTATAAATTATTAGCCAGATAAACTGGAATCCAGTACAAAACCTATTGTCAATATAACCAGTCTGATAACAAATCACACCACATTTACGTCCTTAGAAACATAAATGTTGGCTCAATTGAAAGAATTAGATTATATCACATATTTGACCTTGAGGTTAAATTTAAATTTTGATTGCAGAATCATTTTATTAGTTACAGAAATGTCTCAACAGAAAGTTGTGTTAGCATATTCGGGTGGTCTAGATACAAGTTGTATATTAAAATGGCTACTAGATAAGAATTTTGAAGTTATTTGCTATATGGCAAATATTGGTCAAGATGAGGACTTTGAAGCTGCAAGATCAAAAGCTTTAAAAATTGGTGCAAAAAAGGTATACCATATTCGATTTATATATGTATTTATTTATTTGTTTATTACATATAAACTATAAAAGTCTGTGCGTAGTGGGTCCCACCCTTGAAGCCAGTAATTGAGACACACAATTTATTATTATTATTATTATTTATTTCAACAACACACCACGAGGGCTTACAGCCTAAATACTATCGTACCGTGGGTGTCGACAAGGGGGAAAGAGGCAACTTGTTAATTCTGGACTTGAAGGTTTGAAGGTTCGGGGGAGAAGGAAAAACATGTGCCGACAAGGAATTCCACAACTTGGAAGTCCTCGGGACAAAAGAGCGGGCATAACAAGATGTTCTATGTCTGGTGACCTGGACAGTAAAAGGGTGCATTCGCTCTATTCCCCTTGTAGATCTGTTGGGGGCAGCAGGTGGAGGAACTATAAAAGAAAGCTCCTCTGAGCAGTGCCCGTGCAGATATCTATAAGAGAGAGAGAGAGGGAGGTCACCAACGGCACGTCGGTGGGCAAGCGATGGCAGCCTTTGGGTGAGGGTAGCGTCACCGATGAGACGTATAGCTCTATTCTGAATGGAGTCCAGGATAGCGAGTGTAGAAGCAAGAGCAGCACCCCAGATGTGGGAGCAGTATTCGAGGTTTGGTCTTATTTGTGAAGTATATAAAGTATATAGATTAGCTGG
Source organism: Tillus elongatus (assembly GCA_964006375.1). Classification (NCBI taxonomy): domain Eukaryota; kingdom Metazoa; phylum Arthropoda; class Insecta; order Coleoptera; family Cleridae; genus Tillus; species Tillus elongatus. The sequence continues at coordinate 58,997,757 of OZ023262.1, read as the reverse complement.
TGAAAAGTATTTACGAGCCCGGAAGAGAAAACCTAATTTCTTAGCAGCCGCTTCTGCAATTGATGCGACATGTTGGTGCCAATTGAGATTTCGATCCACAGAGATGCCAACAAGTGAAAAGGACTCATTACTTTGAATAACTTGGTTGTTTATTGTGATGGGTCTAGGGCTGGTGTATCTCTTATGAGAAAGAAAGCAAGACTGTGATTTGATGGGGTTGAATTGTACAACATTTCTGCTTCCCCAGTCTAATATTTTTTGGAGATCCACGGAGATAGAACCCTTGATGAGTCTGCGATCCTCATCTAATTGGGCTAAAGAGACAGGCTTAGAATATTGTATATTTTAGTGGAGGGTTCTGTCGTCCGCGTAACTGTGAACTGGATTTGTTCATGCTCGTTGTTCTGTCACTTTTAAATTCAAATGTCGCGCGCTACACTGACATAGAGTAAGTGTTACTAATGGTTTCCGCCAGAAGACCAGAGGGGGGGAAGAAGAATGAGAGAAGGGAGAGAAGCTTGCATCCCTCTGCCACTTGTTTTTGAGTCCTTGAAGAGGCAAGAGGTCTCGAGAAAGCGAATTGCTTTCAACCCCTTGAAGAGACACGAGGTCTCGAAATATCCATTTTGTTTGTAAGTCCGTTGGGAGACACGAGGTCCCTAGAGGTGTTGTGTGTGAATACAGAAAAACGAAGCTTATGTTCCTGCATTATTGGAGAATAAAGGTAGGTAACTTTGCTTATTGTCAGTGCCCTATTTGTTCTGTTTTTTTGTTATTCATTATAAAATAAATACACGTGGTATTTACATTTGGCCCATCGACCGGATTTTTATAGTTGTTTTGTTTTGTTATTAGTTGATACAGTCCATTTTTTGAAGTAATTTTACTTGTTTCCTTTAGTCTAGTAAATTTGTAATTGTTTATTGCCGTGTTGAGTCATTTAATTTCAAGGTGACGTTATTGCTTGTATATAACTAGGTACATACTCGAATTGCATATTGTTGAAATCACGTTTGCATATTGTTTAAATCGCGTTTAGGAATTTTTTTTGCGTTGAACAATGGAGTTGACTCAGCTAAAAAATAAGCGCGAAAGCGTTTATACACGAGTAGAAGCCATATTGCACGTGGCTCAACAGGTCAAAATAGACGCAGTAGTGGATTTAGATAGGTTGAATAGATTTGAGGTTCGTTTTGAGGCGTTGAATGAGTTGGTCAATCTATTTGATTCATTGCATTTGGACATCGTGTCGGTAGTTGATCGATCAGAGTTGGAGAGCGAGCATGAAATGCAGAACAAATTCGATGAACTGCAATACTCTATAAAAACTATCTATCGAGAACTGAGAGGTTATGCAAATAAAGCCGCTGAGAATCAAGCTCGATCCGTTTTTCACGGTAGTTCGAAATCGAGTCGAGCATCGAGTAAGTCGCGGTGTTCTGTCAAATCATCGAACGCTCGATCTCTCAGTGAAAAGGAAGTAACGAACGCAAACGCGATTATGTCAACTTCAAATTTAAACAGACATTTGAGGTTACCGAAAATCGAAATGCCAAAATTCGATGGAAATTGGAAAAACTGGCCAACCTTTTATGATCTGTTTAAAACAATGATTCATGAGAACGAATCATTGTCAGATATTGAAAAGTTCCAATATTTGAGTGCTTCGTTAGTGAAGGATGCAGCTGGCCTAATCAAGAATTTACCGCTAACGGGAAGCAATTATGGGATTGCATTCAAGTCTCTGGTCTCAAGGTATCACAATACCCGGGTTTTGTTGACCAATTATTGGCAGGGTATTGTACAGGCCCCCAAAGCAAATAGTGAATCTGCTTCTTCCCTACGAACGTTGTTGTCTGTATTCAGTGAAAATTTGGAAGCGTTGAAGCAGTTTGAACATGACATGTGGGATTTCACTAAATTCAACATGTTGCTGCAAAAGGTGGATATGAGTCTTAAGCAAAAATTTGAGCTTGAGTTTTGCGAATCGGACATTCCCAGTTTTAGTAGTTTATGTAGATTCTTGGAAAAGCAGTGTAAAGCAATGGAGACAACTGCCTTAACTTCCAATTATGTGACTAATAGAAGGCAGCATGTTTCAGCAACCACTGCTAGGCCCGCTTCGTCCTTTGTTACCAGCACAAAGCTTGTATGTGCTTATTGTAAGGAGGAGCACCCCATGCTCAAGTGTGATGGATTTCTATCTTTATCCTCTCATAAACGGTATACGTTCGCAAAAAAAAAAATCTGTTTTAACTGTTTATCAAACTCGCATGCCAGCAGGGAGTGCAAGTCATCAAGTTGTCGTGTATGTAATAAACACCATCATACATTATTGCACTTCCCAAAAGCACCGGCATCGGGAGATGAGAGTGACTCAAACAAGCCACCTGTGGAAGAGCCACAAGGTGCAGAGCAATTGCGTGTGTTGGCAAGTGTGGTAAAAAGGGAACAGTCCGTGTTACTGGCAACTATAATGCTATTAGTACGAGATAAAAATGGAAAGGTTAGGAGATGTCGAGCTCTCCTGGATTGTGCGAGTGAGGCTAATTTCATTTCGCAGCAGTGTGTTGAAAAATTGGGGCTCAACACCTCATCTCGTTCAGTGATGGTTCAAGGCTTGAACCAAATGAGCTCGCTTGCTAGCCAAGGCACTCTCAAATGTCGAGTAGAGTCCATTTATGAGCCAACAAAGTTAGAGTTGGACATGATTGTGATTCCGAACATTTGTTCCAAGATCCCTTCTGCTAAAATTGAGCAGTGCCACTGGCAACATATTCAGAACTTAGAGTTGGCAGATTCAGAGTTTGGTATACCAGGGGACATTGAAATTTTGTTGGGTACTGACGTTTATGCTCATGTGGTTAGACCTGGAATAAAGAGAGGGCCTCGAGGTGCACCAGTGGCCATCAATACTGTTTTTGGTTGGGTGCTTATGGGCAGTGTAGAACAGTCAAAGTCTCATTCTGTTGTGAATAGTTTATGCACGTTGGTCGACTTGGATCATACCTTGAAACAGTTTTGGAGCTTGGAACAGGTACCACAAGGTTTAGTTATGTCTCCGGAAGATAAAAAATGTGAGGAAATCTTCAAGAAGACTCAGCACCGAAATAGTGCTGGGAGATATATTTTAAATATGCCCTTTCGTGAGGGTACTCCGTGTTTGGGAGAATCTTTCAGTGTTGCATTGAGGCGGTTTTACTCCCTGGAAGCACGTCTTAGTAGGGATCCAGCGTTGCACAAGTCCTATTCGGAGTTTATCAGGGATTATTATGAGTCTGGCCATATGTCTCTGGTATCAGATGTAGCTGTGGAACCATCTGATGCATACTATATTCCCCATCATTGTGTGTTGCGTCCTCACAGCCTTTCGACCAAACTGCGGGTGGTATTTGATGCTAGTTCCAAAAGTACGAATGGTGTATCTCTGAACGATACGTTGTTAGTGGGAGCGAAGTTGCAGACAGATATTGCCACTGTGTTGTTGAAATTTCGCTCAAACAAAATTGCATTTACTGCTGACATTCGGCAAATGTATCGACAAATTTTGGTTGTAGATAATCATAGGGATTATCAAAGAATTCTCTGGAGGTTCTCAAAGGGGGAACCTGTACAGAAATATCGCCTTAATACTGTCACATATGGGGTCTCCTCAAGCCCACACATGGCAATCCGAACAATGATGCAGCTTTGTGATGATGAGGAATCATCTTTTCCATTGGCAGCAAAGCTAGTTCGGTCCGATCTCTATGTGGATGATGTAGTCAGTGGAGTCGACTCATTGTCAGAGGCTTTTGAGTTGCAACGGCAATTGATTGGGTTGTTTGCTAAGGGGGGTTTTGAATTGAAGAAGTGGGCCAGCAATAATTCGAAACTGTTGTCCACAGTATCAGCTGATAGTCAGCAACCTCGATCGTTAGATTTAAATGATCCATCAGTGTTGAAAATTTTAGGATTGCAGTGGTGTCCCATAGGTGATACATTCTCTTTTAATGTTGAACCTATTGATCGTCCGTGCACAAAACGAAATCTTCTTTCGGAATTGGCAAGAATTTATGACCCCCTGGGTTTTTTGTCTCCTGTTACCCTGTTGGCAAAATATCTTATGCAGTGCTTGTGGGAGCAAAAAGTGGGATGGGATGATAAGCCCTCAAAGGCTATTGTTGGTCAGTGGTCTCAGTATAAATCACAACTCAGTGCGCTAGCAGGTTTATCAATTCCCAGAGGCGTAAAACACGATAATATCATCAGTACAGAACTCCATGGGTTCTGTGATGCATCGGAGCGAGGGTATGCTGCAGTTGTTTACTTAAGACAAGTATCAGAGGAGGGTCAAGTTTGGATCAATTTTCTGTGTGCCAAGTCCAAGGTATCACCTTTAAAAAGAATATCGATTCCACGTCTCGAATTGTGTGGGTGTTTATTGTTGGCAAAGCTTCTGGAATTTGTGTGTCGGGTGTATGAAGGTCGTTTTGAGTTTAACTCTATGTATGCTTGGTCAGACTCTATGGTGGCACTTGCCTGGATAAAATCATCTTCCAATAGGTGGAAGACCTTTATTGGGAATCGAGTAGCAAGCATACAAGAGAAGATTCCTCCAGAGTCATGGCATCACGTAAGTGGACAAGAAAACCCAGCTGATTGTGCATCGAGAGGCATGTTACCTTCTGGGTTTTGTGAGCATCCACTATGGTGGGCGGGACCCGCCTGGATAAAATTGGCAAGAGAAAATTGGCCCAAGTCGTTGCGTTTTGAGCCGCCAGAAGAGTGCCTGGCGGAGCAACGAACTCTCCCCGTACTAGTTACTTTGGCAAATGAGGAGTGGCTCAGTAAACTTTTGAATCGCTTTTCGCATCTACGGAAAATTCAGGGTGTTGTTGTATATTGTCAGCGGTTTGTGCGAAATTGTAGGGTGTCTCCATCTGACCGAACTACTGCATCTCTGACAGCCACCGAATTACAGGAGGCGCTTCATATGCTTATCAAATGTGCTCAAGGTGAAGTATTTCAAAGGGAAATAGCATCCTTGGTTAAAGGTGAGAGGTGTGCGAGGGCAATAAATAAGTTAGCCCCCTTTCTGGATACAGAGGATATCCTCAGGGTGGGCGGTCGCCTTCGTCAAGCTGATGTTCCAGTTGAAGTGAAACACCCTATATTGTTGCCCCGCTCACATCGTCTCACCGAGTTAATCATTGCACACACACACCATGTCAATCTTCATCCTGGTCCTCGCACATTGCTTCATTTGCTTTCGCAACAGTTTTGGATTTTGTCCCCTCGGAGAGCTATTCATCATGTTTTGTCAAGGTGCTATCGTTGCTTTCGAGTGAATCCTACTCCCATGGCACCGATGATGTCTGATTTGCCAGTTGCCAGGGTTTCTCAGTTGAAGCCGTTTTCACACAGCGGAGTTGATTTTGCAGGTCCAGTTTTTGTGACACAGGGCAGATATCGAGGTGTCCGAAAGGTGAAAGCATATATTTGTTTGTTTGTGTGCATGGCAACGAAGGCCCTCCATTTGGAAGTAGTGTCTGATCTTTCAGCTGAAGCCTTCTTGGCAGCTCTTCGGAGGTTTGTGGCTCGCAGAGGAAGATGTGACAATTTGTATAGCGATAGAGGTACCAACTTCGTCGGCTCAAATAAGCAGCTCTTAAACTATGCAAAGGGGGCAGCAGATGCTTGTACCATTAAGTGGCATTTCAACCCCCCATCAGCTCCGCATTTTGGAGGTCTGTGGGAGGCAGGAGTGCGCTCAGTCAAGACTCATTTGCGAAGGGTGATCGGTTTGCAGATTCTGACCTTTGAGGAAATGTCCACGTTGCTTGCTCAAGTGGAATCAGTTTTGAATTCTCGACCATTGTGTAGTGCGAGTACTGATCCAAATGATCTGTTAGCCCTATCCCCAGGACATTTTCTTACAATGGAACCGTTAGGTGCTCCTCCTGATGCTGATTTGACTTTGTTAAGTATGAATCGCTTGTCACGCTGGCAGCTGGTGCAAAGGATCCACCAGGACTTTTGGCGCCGCTGGAAGAACGAATACCTGCATACACTGCAGCAGCGTGGTAAGTGGGATACTGTGCAAACGTCCCCCCCGATCGGAGCTTTAGTTGTGATTAAAGATGAGACTTCGTCACCTCTTGTTTGGAAGCTCGGACGCATTATGCAACTATACCCAGGCCGTGATGGTATAGCTCGGGTAGCTCAAGTTCGCACTAGTAGTGGCACTTTTGATAGGCCTCTGACGAAGTTATGTCTGTTGCCATCGCAGTAATACGTCCGCCTTGAAATTTTTTTGTACAGTTAATTATAAATCCAATAGCTTCAGTTTTTTGTTTTTTGTGCTTATTGTAAATTTTTGTTTCGTTTGTTTATTTGAGAAACAATATAATTGTGAAAATAAATCCTTATTTTGGTGGGCGGAATGTTCATGCTCGTTGTTCTGTCACTTTTAAATTCAAATGTCGCGCGCTACACTGACATAGAGTAAGTGTTACTAATGGTTTCCGCCAGAAGACCAGAGGGGGGAAGAAGAATGAGAGAAGGGAGAGAAGCTTGCATCCCTCTGCCACTTGTTTTTGAGTCCTTGAAGAGGCAAGAGGTCTCGAGAAAGCGAATTGCTTTCAACCCCTTGAAGAGACACGAGGTCTCGAAATATCCATTTTGTTTGTAAGTCCGTTGGGAGACACGAGGTCCCTAGAGGTGTTGTGTGTGAATACAGAAAAACGAAGCTTATGTTCCTGCATTATTGGAGAATAAAGGTAGGTAACTTTGCTTATTGTCAGTGCCCTATTTGTTCTGTTTTTTTGTTATTCATTATAAAATAAATACACGTGGTATTTTACAGGATTGGATGTACTAGAGAAGAGGTAATTGATGTGGAGAAGAAACAAAGTAGGGGCTAAAGCTGAACCTTGAGGAACTCCTGCATTAATTGGATACAGTTAAGAGGAATGGCCATCCACGACAACAGAAATGCTTCGGTTGGAGAAGAAATTTGCTGTCCACGTACAGAGTTTTGGTAGTAGGCCATAGGCCGGTAGTTTATTAAGCAGCGCTGCGTGCCAGACCTGGTGAAATGCTTTGGATATGTCTAGAGCGACAATCTGCGATTCGCCGTGTAGTTCCATAGACTTGTTCCTAGAATGGGTGACAAAGGAAAGGAGGTCGGCAGTTGATCTGCGCTGACGGAATCCATACTGCCTGTCATGGATTAGACTGTGTTTTTTAAGAAACTTTAGTAATTCGGTGTTTATATACTTTTCCATCACTTTAGAGATGACTGAAAGGAGAGAAATAGGTCTGTAGTTGCTAGGAAGCGCTTTCGATCTTTTCTTGGGGACGGGTTGTACTCGAGCAGTCTATTATTGGCCAGTGCCACTATTAGCATGTGTTTGCACAAGTTACGGTTAAACATAATACACAAATTAAGACGGTACACGCAAAATAAAATATGTATGTAGGTACATATATGCACATCAAAATCTATAAAGACACAGAATTACAAATATAAAGATTGTGTAAAAGGCTTTAAAAAAATAAAAGCAACAGTGGTGATAAAAGTATATCTGTGATCAAATAAGATATAGTCAGTACAGAGTCGTATTTCCATTTAGAAGTTCTTCAAAATTAGAAAAAGACCTTTCTGTGAAAAGTTCACTTATCGTGGATTTAAATTTTGTAAGATCCATAAACTGCCTGGTTACTCCTGGTAACTTGTTAAAGGAAACATACCAGTAATAATCTGCTCCATTTCTACTGTGCAAGCTTTAGCTATGGTAAGTTGTCAAACAATAACAAGGGACCCATTACCGACCATTGAAATAGGCTGGTGTCTACTAATAACTATGATGACATTGTCAAACAATAACAAGGGACCCATTACCGACCATTGAGGTACGCTGGGGTCTACTAATAACTGATGACGTATCTTATCTTTTTTTACCTTACCATTTGCATTCTGTTGCTTAAATATGATATCATGATGTACTTATAGGTGTTCCATTTTGGTGGAAATTGCAGAGTAACTCGGTTATTGGTAAAGATCGAACCTTGCGGTTTTTGCGAACCTGAGCTATTTTTTTTTTGTGAAAGAAAGATGCCTCAAACAAAATTGACGTAGCCCTCTTAGTTTTCCAAGCTACAGGGCGATATTCAAAATATTGCATTTTCAGGTACCCCTATTGTATTTCATTTGTCTGACAACTTCTCGAAAAGGTAAAAATAAATCCTTTTATAACTATTTACGTAGACTCTAGTGGTGTAATTAGTTTTTTTTAAAGATTACTGTTTTTGAAATACTGACCAATGTTTTTTTTAATGAGACACGCTGTATATTTGTCAAGAAATTAATTTGCATTTCACAGGCTTCTCAAACATATATAACATCATGGGTCTATTTTAATAAATAACGAAAAAAATCCTAATTTTCATAATTCACATTCAAAATTTTGCAGTATGCTATGCAAAAAATGCTGCTGTTATTCGTTCACTTGGAGGCAAGTGACAGTTCCCAAAATTTGTTCTATGCTGTGTCGCTGCTTGTCCTTATTATATAAATTTTGTGTTTGATTTTCAAATTTAGCTGATTTTCTTGTTTTTATTTATTGTGTGAAAGTATATTTGTGACTATGGCAGTAAACCAAATTTTCGAACATTTTGAGAAATACGCTATGTTAGCTTGTTTTATATTAAGTAATAAAATTTTTGAAGCGGCATCTGCGGATGTATTTTAGTAAGAAAATAGTTGGGTTTTGGTTATGTGTAAATACTATTGCTTCACTTTTATTTAGATATCCATAAAGAAGGCAACCCAATACATCCACTTTTTACCGAATAAAAGTAATTTACTTGGTCACGGATCATTTAACAAATATCGTTCAAAAACATATAATATAAAAATCGAGAGGTTAAGAAAGTCACAGTTTTGTCTAAGTAGAAGCTTACCCTACAAACTCCTGTAGAGCGATTGAAAGGAGCGTAGGGATTCCAAATCTAAAGCTCAAAAATATCTAAGAAAACACAAATACCACCCATAAAAATTTAGGCTTGCCCAGCACCTACAACCTGGGGATGCTCATAACGTCAGCTAGTCTTCTGCAATTGGTATCGGGAAAGATGTGATATGGTTAGGGATTTTGTAATGAAGTTTATATGGTCTCATTTTCGTAATTCTGGTATACTTAATAGGCACAATAGCAGATGTTGGTCCCAGGAAAACCAACATTAAATATTTCCCAGAAGACAGCAGGGCAGGTTTGGTCTAAATATGTCTTGCTTCATATTAGGAACACAGATAAAGTTTTATATATTTAAGCGACACCTAACCGACAAACGCTACGTTGAAATTTTAGAGACAGATATACCTGAAGTGCTCGATGATGTTCCTTTAGCGCATGTAAACGAAATTAATTTTTAACATGACGGGGCTCATGCACACAATTCTCAAATTATTTCTGAAGAATAATTTTGCTAAACCAATGGATCGGAACCAATAAGATGGCCCTCTTGGTCTCCAGACTTGTCTATATTGGATTTCTTTCTATGGAGATATCGGGAGAATAAAATTTACAATATGTTCATTATGATAATATTCAAGATTTAGGAAACGCAATAATAGAAAGTTTTTGCTACTTACAAAATCATCCCGTTGTTTTATGCTTGATTCCTTAAAACAAATAAATCATTTTTAACAGTTCTTTTGTTTTAGTAGATCACTTTAGTGCTTATGATAAGATTTTTGGGTGGTTTTTGCTGATAGGTTTGCTGGATAATAATTATTTATTGTTATTTTCCTTTTGTTACATAGCAATATATATATATATATATATATATATATATATATATATATATATATATATATATATATATATATATAGATATATATATTGTGGCGGTGGTTCCGACCGCAGTGTTTCCGTCAACACTACTCTATGTTTCTCTTGACAGCTAAACGTTACGTTACGTTATTTGACAGCAAGCTGTCAAGAACTACTATATAAGAGACACCAGGGATCTCTCTCTCTCTCCTCGCTACCAACCGACTCAGTGAAGATACGTCTCTCACGCTCGGTCAGTTATCTGTTATGTACTCATGTACTGTTATTAAAGTGTATTATAGTTAAATGTATCGTATAGTTTATCCAGTTAGTGAAGTAATAAAGTTATATTAAATGTTTACGTATGGATTTAATATCAACAAGTGCAATTAACATCCATATTGGTGACCCCGTGTCACAATGGCCGAAGATTCTTCAAGCAGCAATATCATGGCAAGGGTTGCAATAAAATTACCTCCTATATGGAGACGTAACGTGAAAATCTGGCAAATGCAGGTTGACGCCCAGTTTGATATATCGCAGATCAGTTCTGAAAAGACAAAATTCAGTCATGTACTCGCTATACTCGATCCTGATGTCGCAGAGTCAATTTCAGATTTTTTAACCCAACCATTATCATCAACCCCCTATTCAGATCTAATGAAACGTCTTTTATTAGAATTTGAAGAGTCCGATAGTCGCAAACTAAATAAACTTTTAACAGAATTAGAATTAGGCGACAGAAAACCATCGCAACTTTTACGCGAAATGAAGTTTTTAGCTGGTAGTCAGATTGGAGAAAATTTCCTTAAAATTTTATTTCTACAACGTTTACCAGTCAACGTTCGTTCAATTTTGGCTTTGAGCAACGATTCTCTAGAAAATTTGTCGGTTACAGCAGACAAAATCGTGGAATTTTCCGGAGATAAATACAACGTGGCTGAAATTCAGTCACGCGAGCCCGACAAGCTAGCCAAATTAGAAGCGCAATTAGAGAAGCTAACAGCATCAGTCAACGAATTGCGAACGCGTTCCCGTTCTACCTCCCGAGAAAGACCCAAGCTTTCTCGAAATTCCATAACCGCAAATTCCTCAACCTCCACGTGTTGGTATCATGAACGATTTGGCAACAAGGCCAAACGTTGCATCCAACCTTGCAATTTCAAAGCAAAACATGTGTCGGAAAACTAATAAGGCACTCTCTCCACGCGGCAGGAGACGAGAGCCACCTAACACGCCGCCTTTTTATTTTTGATAGACGCTCTAATATGAAATTTCTAATCGACTCTGGAGCAGATATTTCAGTTATTCCACCCACTCATGACCAACGGAAATTTCAATCGAAACGTACCTTGTATGCTGCAAACGGGACCCCTATTCATACCTATGGCGAACAACTATTAGATTTGGATCTAGGTTTACGCCGTAGGTTCTGCTGGCCCTTCACACTTGCCGATATCAAGCAACCAATTATAGGCGCTGATTTTCTAGCAGAGTTTGCTTTACTTGTGGATATGAAACATAGACGTTTAATCGATACAAAGACAAACCTCTCTAAGGCCGGTGCTAACCCACCACTAGGAATTAATTCGAAAATTCATCTTGTAGACCCGACACACCAGTACTTCAAATTGCTACAACAATTTCCTGACCTTTTTAAGGAAACTTCTTCTAGCAACCTTCCAGAGGTTGAGTTCTTCCATACTATAAGTACGGAAGGACCACCTGTCACTGCAAAAGCTAGAAGATTGCCCCCAGAAAAGCTAGCTCAAGCAAAGCTAGAATTCCAGCACATGATGGACTTGGGAATTTGTAGACCCTCCAAAAGTCCATGGTCAAGCCCCCTCCACATGGTGCAAAAAAAGGATGGCTCATGGAGACCATGTGGGGATTACCGAGCACTAAACGCTAAAACAATTCCAGACAAATATCCTATTCCAAATTTGCAGGATTTTAATGCCCAGTTAGAAGGCAAACGTATTTTTTCAAAATTAGATATCATTCGCGCTTTCCATCATATCCCAGTAGCACCTCAAGATATTCCCAAAACAGCAGTCATAACTCCATTTGGCTTATTCGAATTTGTTAAAACCCCATTTGGCCTTCGTAATTCAGCACAAACATTTCAAAGATATTTACATTCAATTTTAAGACATCTTGACTTTGCCTACTCCTATCTTGACGATATTCTCGTTGCATCAGCTTCTGAAAAAGAACATCAAGAGCATCTAGCAAAACTTTTTCAGACACTTCAAGACAACGGCATCCGTATTAATTCATCTAAATGTGAATTCGGAGTGGCCGAAATTTCATTTTTAGGTTTTCGTGTAAATAAATCTGGATTATTTCCACTTCCTGAACGCATCAAAGCTATTACCGACCTACCTCTTCCCGATACCATTGAAAAACTCAGAAGATTTCTAGGTCTCATAAATTTCTACCGTCGTTCTCTTCCACGTGCTGCGGAAATTCAGCAACCACTATTCGACCTCTGCCAGAATCCCAAAAAACGCGACAAACGTAAAATCGAGTGGACTCCTCAGACTCGAGAAGCATTCGAACGTTTGAAAGAGGCACTAAAAAACGCTACACTAATAGCTCATCCGTCTTCTTCGCTACCACTGATTCTCCATGTCGATGCTTCTGATTATGCCGTAGGCGCTTCCCTCCAACAACTACGTGATCAAACACTAGAACCCCTAGGTTTCTACTCCAAAAAGCTTACTTCAGCCCAAAAATCTTACAGCACCTACGATCGCGAACTTCTAGCTGCTTATCAGGCAGTTAAATACTTTAGATATACCCTAGAAGGTCGCCATTTCACCATTTATACGGACCACAAACCTTTGACATACGCTTTTGAACAACGCGTCGATAAAGCATCTCCAAGGCAACTACGACATTTAGACTTCCTAGGTCAATTTACCACAGACATTCGCTACATACCAGGTCCTACAAACATTCCCGCAGACTATTGTTCTCGCATTGAAACAATTTCACTTTCTTCCACTGTGTCACTCCAAGAAATTGCGCAAGCTCAGTCATCTTGTGAGGAACTCAAACACCTTCTGCAGTCTAAATCTTCCTCATACAAATTTCAAAACATGCCTCTTGACAACGGATTGAATCTTATTTGCGAATCTTCTTCAAAGAAACTTCGCCCATTCATTCCGCTCAAATTTCGCCGAAAGATTTTCGATTCTATCCACAATTTATCTCACCCAGGCATATCAGCTTCAGTCGATCTGGTCCAGGATAGATTTTGTTGGCCCAAATTGAAACGCGATGTATCTCTTTGGTCTAAAACTTGCATTCCCTGCCAGAAAGTCAAGATATGGAGACACACTTCCAGTCCCATTGCACAATACACCCCAGCCACGAAGATTCTCGCATATAAATGTTGACATTGTGGGACCATTACCACTATCACAAGGTCAACGCTATCTGTTAACAATAATAGACAGATTTTCTCGATGGCCCGAAGCAATTCCATTGTCAGATATTACAGCAGAAACAGCAGCGAACACTATTTTATCATGCTGGATCTCTCGTTTCGGTGTTCCGCAATACATCACCACAGACAGAGGTAAACAATTCGATTGCCACCTTTTCACACACCTCACTAAAACACTAGGTGCAGACCACATCAAGACCACAGCTTACCACCCAGCAGCAAATGGTGTAATCGAGAGATGGCATAGAGTTCTGAAACAGGCCTTGAAAGCTCATATGGACGAAAACTGGGTCGCTAAATTGCCAATTGTGTTACTAGGACTCAGATCGTACATAATTCCAGAATATCGCTCAACACCCGCTGAAATAGTCTATGGAGAATCAATCAAACTTCCCACCGACTTTTTCAACAGCACACAAGCTCATGATGTTCCACCACTTATATCTCAGCTGAAAGAAGACATAAGGAAACTTCGACCAGTACCTTTTAAACATCATACTGCAAAAAAGGTATTTGTCCATCCTAAGCTTATGGAAGCTCCTTTTGTTTTTGTTCGCATTGATATTCCGCGAAAAACTCTCGAACCAGTTTATGACGGCCCCTTTGAAGTGTTATCCCGAACTGACAAAGTCTTCAAAATCAAGAAATCACACGGAGAAGAGACAATTTCTGTTGACCGTCTTAAACCCGCATTCATTCTTTGTGATAACGAACAGACAACTTTCCAGCCTCAGAGACATCCTAGTGAAACTAAAAGTGACAGTGAAAGTCCAACACCTAGTGAAACTGAAAGTGACAGTGAAAGTCCAACACCCAGTGAAACTGAAAGTGACAGTGAAGTTCCCGTTCCCGTTCAAACTACACGCCATGGACGTACAGTTCGATTTCCACGAAGATACTTGAACTAATAGCGTTGCCACTGAGAGGGGAGTATGTGGCGGTGGTTCCGACCGCAGTGTTTCCGTCAACACTACTCTATGTTTCTCTTGACAGCTAAACGTTACGTTACGTTATTCGACAGCAAGCTGTCAAGAACTACTATATAAGAGACACCAGGGATCTCTCTCTCTCTCCTCGCTACCAACCGACTCAGTGAAGATACGTCTCTCACGCTCGGTCAGTTATCTGTTATGTACTCATGTACTGTTATTAAAGTGTATTATAGTTAAATGTATCGTATAGTTTATCCAGTTAGTGAAGTAATAAAGTTATATTAAATGTTTACGTATGGATTTAATATCAACAAGTGCAATTAACATCCATATATATATATATATATATATATATATATATATATATATATATATATATATATATATATATATATATATATATATATATGAAGCATTCACAGGCCATTTAGGCCCATAGCTTGGTAATACATTTCCATTGCTTCCTATCCAGTGCAATCGTCTTCCAGTTTTGGACTCCTTTTTCTAGCAAGTCTTGTTGTGCTGCATCAAGCCATCTTTTTCTTGGTCTTCCCCTCTTCCTTCTACCCTCTGGATTTGACCAGACACACTTCTTCACCATTCTCTCCACACCCATTCGTTCTATATGTCCCAGCCACTGTAGTCTGCGTGCCTTAACCAGTTGAGACACCGGCGGTTCTCCATACATTTCATACACTTCCACATTTGGACGTCTTTCCCACATGCCATCTACTTTCTTGCCTCCGAAGATTCTGCGTAGTACCTTTCTCTCCCATATCGCTATTCTGTCCTCCAGTCTTCGGTTCATTGTCCATGCTTCACAACCATATGCCAAGGTTGGTCTTATCACAGTCCTATATACTCTGAGTTTCGCAGCACGCGAGATGTTCTTTGATCTAAGGAAGCTGTTAAGCCCTCCCGCACATCTGTTGGCTTTTGCTATCCTTAGGTTAATTTCTACCTCCTCATCACATCTATTGTCTACTAATACACCTAAGTACATGTAATTATTAACCTCTTCGAACTCTATGACTCTCTCCCCTCGCATTTTCACTGTAAAAGGTTCACTATTAGTCACTTTAGTCTTTTTAATTGCCATATACTTGCTCTTGTCCTTATTTATTTGAAGTCCCACACTGTCTGCTACTTCCACCAAACTTCTAGTGATACTTTCCAGCTCTTTTCTATTTCTGGCCAGTAACAATATATCATCCGCATAAGCAAGGCACTGATGACTCCTGTCAAACAAGCTCCCAGTTCTGTTTATACCACTCTCTCTTATCACTTTCTCCAGAACTATATTGAATAGTAACGTTGACAGCGGATCTCCCTGCCTCACTCCTCTTCTCACATCAAACTCTTCTGTCAGATTTCCGTTTACCCTTACTGCGCACGTGGTGTTACATAGTGTCATTATTACCAGTTTCACAATATACTCGGGTACTCTGAACTCTCTAAGTATATCAACTACTTTACTTCTTTTCACTGAATCGTAGGCGGTCTTAAAGTCGACAAAGATCATGTGTACTGGAATCTCGTACTCGTAACAGCCTGTCAAAACCTGCTTTAGCAGACATATCTGGTCAACTGTCGACCTACCCTTCCGAAAACCAGCCTGATATTCCCCTAGCAAAGGCTCTATATATTTTTCTAGCCGTTTCTTTATTAGTGTTGCTAAAATTTTGTAGGCCACATCTGGTAACGCTATCCCCCTATAGTTGGTGCATTCTGTTATATCTCCTTTCTTAAATAAAGTTACCATGATGGTCTTATTCCATTTTTTTGGCATTTCTTTTGTTTTCCAAATTTCTTTTATTAGCTCATACATCATGGCAACCAAAGCAGTCCCTCCGTATTTAAAATTTTCGGCCATAATGCCATTTTCACCTGGACTCTTGTTGTTTTTCATTGTTTGTATAATTTCTTCTATTTCTTGCTTCGTTGGATCTTCTGTAACTTCTTCCTCTTCATAAAACTCTTGATGACACTCTTTCAGTTCTTCTTCATCTCCATCATTATGCAGTTCTTCGAAATGTTCTTTCCATCTTCTGCATATGTCTTTATCGTTTCCAAGCAAATTGCCTTCCTTATCCTTAAAGAACACTGCTCTGCTTTGGTGGCCTCTTTTTATATCTTTCACGTCTTTGTAGAAGTTACGTATTTCATTTTTTTGATATTTATATTCAATATTTTTTATTTTGTCTTCCAGAAATTTTCGTTTCTGGGTTCTACACATATTTTTTGTTCTCTTTCTTTGTTCGTTATATTTTTCTAGGTTTTCCTCCGTTTGCGCCTGAAGCATTTGATGTCTTAATACTGCTCTTTTTTTTAGTGCGGCTTTACATTCTTCATTCATCCAGTACTTTTTTATTTGTATTCGTCTCTTTTCCAGGGTTGCTTTCGTTGCCTCAGTCACCGTCTTTTCTATCTTTTCCCATTTTTCTTCAATGCTGTCTGTATTCAGGAACATATCACTACTATAAGCTTTGTCTATTCTTTTCTTGTAGTTGAGGGCTATTTCTTCTTTTCGTAGATCATTAACATTGTATCTAGTTTCTGCCCTCCTTTTTTGTGTCTGTTTAATCGTATCTGGGAATCTTAAAACAGCCTTTACCAAGAAGTGATCTGAATCAGCTTCCGCACCCCTACGTGTTTTCACATTGGTGATTAGCCAAGCATGTTCTTCCTTTATTAACAAGTGATCTATTTGATTTGTTTTATTTTGTCCCGGTATCGTCCATGTTCCCTTATGTATATCTCTTCTTCTAAAGTGTGTACTCATTATTTTCATATTCTGTTCTATTGCTAAAGATATCAACCTTACTCCATTGTCATTACTCGCCGTATGTTTACTTTCACCTCCTGTTATTGACTTATATATGTCTTCATTGCCTATCTTTGCATTTGCGTCTCCCATCAAAATTATCACGTCATTTTTTGGTATATCTTCTAGCGTTTTTTCCAGCTCTTCGTAGTAATGATCTTTCACTTCTTCTTCTTTTTCTTCTGTTGGAGCATGCATATTTACAATACTAATCATCTTATCTTCTGCCTTAATTCTTATGGAACATAGTCTGTCTGACTTTGGTTTGAAACATTTAACTTTATCTTGTAGCTTTTCGCTTATTAAGAATGCGACTCCATACCTTCTCATATCACTACCACTTGTAAATAGGATATAGTTTCCAACCCTTTGTATATCATTTCCTTTCAAGTGTGTTTCCTGTAACGCCACTACTTGCATACTATATTTATTGACCTCCATAATTAGATTATTCAAAGCACCCTCTTCATACAAACCCCTTACGTTCCACGTACCCAGATTTAGATACTCGGTTTTCGGTTTCACCTGGTATTTCCCTGTTTGGTTACTGTGTTCTTTATCTTTATTGGTATTTGCGTTTGCTCCTCTCGTGTCCCTATACAACTCCCTAGCCCTTATTGACATGCCAACATCTTTTTCCGTATACGTAGCCCTTTTCTTCGCCTGTTCAGTTCCCTTTTTCCACTCATTCTTGCCTAATTTTTTGTCTCATGCGTACCACTATTATATTCTACCTGTTTAACCAGGCCATTTTCTTCATCCCATTTCCAAAGCTGTCCCTCGACTATTAACTTCTTAAACCCAATCTTGACAGTTCTACCTTTGGCTCTTTCATCTTTTGCTACGTTTCTCAATTCGTTTTGAATTTTTCTCTCTTCCCTCGACATATCATCATTTATATACACAATCTCATTCTTGTAATTTTTTAATTTATATTTATTTCTCATAATTTCTATTTTCTCCTCTATTTTATAAAGTTCAACAAGACAAACCTTTTCACTGAGTCTCCTAGCTTGTTTTATTTCAACATTTACTTCTAAATTCTGTTTCAAAAAAATACCCATGTTCTCTTTTAAACTCTTTGCATCGTTTGTGTTCATTTTTAGCCCCTGTATAACTATATTCTTTCTTTTCTTCTCCTCTTCTAGAATATTTAATTTCTTTTTAATATCCTTTACCTCTTTTCTTAATTGATCATTTTCCATTTTCATGTTTTTATTTTCTTCTTTAATCACTTTCATCTCAGCTATAATTTTATCTTGTTTGTCTTCTATTTTGGTTATCTTCTCTGTTAAATCCGTTAGCATGTTTAACATTATATCCAACTTATTACTCTCGCTTTTCATATTTTTTTTCTGGTGTTCGTGCCATTTTCTTACTTCTTTGGAAAATATCAGATATTGGAAAAGCCTTGCGTTTTCCCTCATCAGCAGAATAGTCTTCACTGTCACCCATCTTATACAACTCTCCTTACACTTTGCTGTTTAATGTGTTGCCTATCCAGACGTCGTCGGCGGCTGAATTATAATATCGGTTGTATTCTTTCAGCTTATCAATAAAGACACTGCACTCAACTTTGAACCTTATGCTCCAATGCCCCTAACCTTTAAACAGTACTTTAAATTCAATTTACTCACGGTGGCTGTGGTATTTATTTATCTTCTCAATTACCTAAGATCTCCTGCCAATGTTCACACTATCTAACTGTTTCTTGCACTTTTTCTTTACTCGATTCGGTCAATTTGACTTAGATATCGGAGTAAACATTTAACACATTAGCGCTCAAATCTTCACCATATTACCTCAAGCAAATAACTATATATATATATATATATATATATATATATATATATATATATATATATATATATATATATATATATATATATATATATATATATATATATATATATATATATATATATATATATATATATATATATATATTGATAAATAGCTGTTAAATAATTTTCTCGATTTATTGTTAACATATAGAAATAAATACACAGCAGCATTTTTTTTGCATGTACTACTGCAAAATTTTAATGCGAATTATGAAAATTAGGATTTTTTGGTTGTTTTTTAAAATATACCCATTATTGTTATATATATTTGAGCAGCTGGTGAAAATGCGTGTGTGTTTGTTTTGTGTGTGTGTGTTTTTTTGTTTAACGTTGGTACATTTCCGCGGCTATGGCAAATCACCGACGCCAGGGAGCAGTTTCACCTCACTATCCTGGAAATTTTGCCGAACCGCAGCCTTTCTGGTACAGGTGGGTACAGTCATTGTAACGACGATAAGCTGACATCGCTTTTGGGCTGTGATTACGATTTTCAACAGCACCTGCGGCACTCTTTTGTATTTCTCCTTCAAATTCAATGTATATACAGTGTGAAAAAAATTTATTAACTACCCCTAATATAACTACGTTATTATTTTTTGAAAAACGCTCGACCGCGTCAATCCAGTTTTTAAGTAGTCTATTTTTTATCTAGTTCATTTGTTTTTCAATTGACGGCCGTTAAAGGTATCACGTCATCGACATTTTTTTGAATTGTAGTATTCGGCTTGTGATACATAATTTAAAAGCTCTTTTCTCCCACAGTTTGCTCCTAAATTTTGTCGCGATGGCATTTTCAAAATGGCGACCTTTCAGAAAAAAAATTTTAGTCAACTAAGAATAAATGACTAAATTCTGTGATTTTATTGTAAAGGCAAATGTTGAATATGGTTTTAAATTATCAATATCACTATGTTTTGTTATTTAAGACAATTTAAATAACATCTCTAAATTTTGACGAGCAGTTTAGTAGTTTTGACAAACAAACAACAAACATGAAAAGTTAAAATCTACAGTAGTGATTAGATTATATTCTAGAATCTTTTTCTTGGCATTGCGCTGTTTGCCTTTAAAAATTCCTCTTCTCAAAATCGATATGTGTCTCTCAGTGATACAGATCGTATTGAAATTTTAATGATGGTTGGTTATGGAGATCGTCGTACACCGACTAATGAGGTACGAGAACTCTTTAATCAAGTATATCCATATCAAACGCCGATTTCACAGTCCACGATTTCCGAGATTTTATGTAAATACGGCGAACGTGACTGTGAAAAAAATTCGCCTAAAAAAGACCTAGAGTAGACGAAAACATTCAGATTTATGTATTATATTCAAACATGTCCGCATACCTCATAATATGGGAATAAGTCTATGCAAACAATTTTGCACAAAGAAAAATATTACCCATATAAGGTCTGCTTAGTACACGAATTAAAAGAAGACAATTTCGACCAAAGACTGCAATTTTGTGAAATTATGCAACCAATTTGTCAACAAAATCCTAATTTTGCATAAAATACTTTATTCTTAGATGAGGCCACATTTTGCCTTAACGGAACGGCGAATAAGCCAAATTGTCCATACTGGTCCAAAGAGAATCCACGATGGATTCAAGAAGCTCATAGCCAATCACCCGAGAAGCTTAATCTATGGGCTGGCATATTAAAAGACAATGTGCTAGGAGCCATTCTTCTTTGAAGGAAGGTGAAGCATACCTGAATTTTTTGCAATTCGACCTTCTACCAGCTTTAGTTATACTCCACCTCGATTCATATAATCCCGAATTACCCAGTCCAGAAATTTGGCTACAACAAGATGGTGCTCCAGCACATTATACAAGAGAAGTTCGAGATTATCTTAATCTGGCATTTCTGTAAAAACTGATTGGTCGACGAGGTCCTATTGAATGGCCAGTCAGATCACCTGATCTGACACCTCTGGAGTATTTTTGTGGGGTTATTTGAAATACAAATGATGTTTAAGCCGTCCAAGAAATATTGATGACTTAAAGCCGCGTAAGAATGGAAATGAGAAACATTCTCCCCGAAACAACATACAATGTTCAAGAAGGGTTTGATTTATAGACTCAAGTAGTTAAAGGACAACACTTTCAGCGCCATTTTTTGTTTAACGTCGGTCTATTTCTGCGACTATGGCGGATTCCCGACGCCAAGGAGCAGTTTCAACGTGCTATCCTGGAAATTTTGCCAAACCCCTGGCTTTCTGTAACGAGGATAGGGATTTTTTGACGTGCCCAAAATCGCATGGACACGGGACCGACGGTTTTACGCCCTCTCTGAAGGGCGGAACCTCCAGACATTCAACTTGCTCAAATATAATGCCACAACATTAATGTTAATTGTACAGTATGTACTGAAAAGGGGAAACCCCGGGAATCGAACCCGGTACCTCTGGGTTCACAGGTACACGTCACTTTCAGCACTTACTAACATAAATTATTCATTTTACAATTGCAGGTCAGGTCAGGTCAGGTTATTTGTTGTTAAATTCGCTTATGGGGATATCTGTGTTTATATATATATATATATATATATATATATATATATATATATATATATATATATATATATATATATATATATATATCCGACCGATAACTTAAAAAATAATGGACCGATCTTGATAAAATTTGCAGAGTACCTGACTTTTGCAAGTGGCTTGGATAAGTTCGTTAGCGAGGAAAATCGAACCAGGTTTTCCCGGAAAATTTTGTATTTTCTTTATAAAAAAATTCATATCTCCAGAAGTAACAAAGTAAGGGCAACCAAATTTGGTACACGTGTTTATATTATAAAGAGTGAACTCTGTACCAAAATTTAGGTCCCTATCTTTAAAGACAAAGAAGTTATGGGCAGTTAAAGCAACAAATTTTGGAGTTGTCCTCAAAACGTCAAACTCGCAATTTTAAACGTCAAAATTGGCAATGTTTAGGCAAAGAATGTGAAACAAATACCGTTTGTGAAAAGAAAATGTTGCAAGAAGAGTGTTCTGCGAACCCTTAAGTTTCAGATTCAACCGTCATTGCCCTTCATTTTACTAAAATATTTACAGAATATCCATTTCAAATAGACCCTTTCTCTGATGTTTTGGCTGTCAGTTTAGTTAAGTTTGGTGGCTGTTTGGAGAGTTATTTGTAGGTTTAGTGAAGTTTATGGTTTAACGGTCTATAATTTTTTGTAGCTAATTATCGTAGAACAAATTTGTTAATGCATTTTTGCATTTTTTATCGAAATATGCGTTTATAAGAAAAAAATCTGGACGCAGTAAGTGCGTTTTGGTAGCGAATTTTCGGTAAATTTGCAGATTACCCCCCGAACGCTTTTCAAAAAACTGTTTTCAGAAGCTAGCCCCCATCCCCCCTGGATCCACAAACCCCAAGAAAAATTTCTTGTTCACGCCCCCCAAGGAAGTTACGGGACCAGGAGTGAGTAGGGGGTGCATAATTTTTTTTAAGCTAAATTTCATAGAACAAATTCGTTAATGCATTTTTGCAATTTTTGTTTAAATATGATGCGTTTGTAAGAAAAAAATCTGGACGCAGTAAGTGCGTTTTGGTAGCGAATTTTCGGTAAATTTGCAGTTTAGCTCCTGAACGCTTAAAAAAAACTGTTTTCAGAAACTTGCCCCCATCCCCCCTGGATCCACAAACCCCAAGAAAAATTTCTTGTTCACACCCCCCCAAGGAAGTTACGCTACCAGGAGTGAGTAGGGGTGCATAATTTTTTTTTAGCTAAATTTCATAGAACAAATTCGTTAATACATTTTTGAATTTATTGTTTAAATATGATGCGTTTGTAAGAAACAAATCTCGACGCAGTAAGTGCGTTTTGGTAGCGAATTTTCGGTAAATTTGCAGTTTAGCTCCCGAACGCTTCAAAAAACTGTTTTCAGAAACCTGCCTAGGCCCCCACCCCCCTGGATCCACAAACTTCAAGGAAAATTTCTTGTTCACACCCCTCAAGGAAGTTACGGGACCAGGAGTGAGTAGGGGGTGCATAATTTTTTTGGCTAATTTTCGTAGATCAAATTCGTTAATGCATTTTTCCATTTTTTATCGAAATATGATGCGTTTGTAAGAAAAAATTCTGGACGCAGTAAGTGCGTTTTGGTAGCGAATTTTCGGTAAATTTGCAGTTTAGATTCCGAACGTTTTTCAAAAAACTTTTTTCAGAAACCTCAAGAAAAATTTCTTGTTCTTACCCCCCAAGGAAGATACGGGACCAGGAGTGAGTAGGGGTGCTGAGCGGGGTAGGTAATAAAAAGGAAATATGAGCAGAAAATTCGAATAAAGTGGGCTTGAAAGCTGTCTTTTTCACATCTTGAAGCCATATCCCCCTTAAACCCTGCCTACCCCGCACACCACCCCTACTCACTCCTAGTCCCATAACTTCTTTGGGGGTGTGAACAAGAAATTTTTCTTGTGGTTTGTGCATCCAGGTGGGGTCCTACTAATGTTTCTGAAAACAATTTGTTGAAAAGCGTTCGGGAGCTAATCTGCAAATTTACCGAATTTTCATTAAATCCTTCAAATTTCAATAACTCAATTTGCTATTAACGTAAGCTTTGTTGGATAGAAAACCAACATTTAAGTTTATTTTCGAATTTTTTTTTATATTTTCAAACCATAAGTAATTTTGATAAAACATAGTACACTGTTTCTACTACATAGGCTATACCGGTAATCAGATTGATGCCTACTCACATTTGCTATTAAAAACAGTTTTATGGAAATCCACTTCCATAACACATTTGCTGCATCTAAACTTTTGAAAAATGTTTATATATTTTCAAACAATAAATTTATTTCAATGAAATATGGTACATTGTTTCTACTATATAGGCAACCAAGTTTGATGCCTGCTTTCATCAAAGAAAGACATTTGCTATTAAAAATTTTTTAAGAAAATTCGCTACCATAACGCACTTGCTGCGTTAAGAGATTTTTTCTTATTTAACAGACTGGTACTAGTACTACTCTGCTTTAGTACAATTGATAATTTAAAACCATGTTCGATAGTTAACTTAGTCATTTATTCTTAGTTAATAAAAAAACTTTTTCCGAAACAAAAGGTCGCCACTTTGGCAATGCGAGATAGAATCGCTCCAAACTTTAGGAGCATACTGCGCGAGATAAGAGCGTCCAAACAATGTATCACAAGCCGCATACTACAATTTAAAAAATGCCGATGACGTCATACTTTGGACGGCCATCAATGAAAAAAAAAAACAAATTAATTAAATGAAAAAGTAGGCTACTTAAAAACTAAATTGCCGTGTTGAAGCGTTTAAAAAAAATAACGTAGTTGCTAGGGATATGGGAAAACTTTAGGATTGACAGCGTTCAAAGCTAATTTTATGTAACATATACTGAATGATATAAAGGATTTTTGGATCTTTAAAGTTTTCTTAAGGACTTTTAGGACCTATGGTGTTAATTTCATTTCTTTATTTTTCAGGTTGTCATAGAAGACCTACAAGAGACTTTTGTGGAGGATTACGTATGGTCATCAGTCGAAGCTGGACTTCTATATGAATCCAGATACTTATTAGGAACGTCAGTGGCGAGGCCTTGCATCTCTGTGGGACTAATTAATTGTGCTAAGGCAAACGGAGCCCAATACATCTCACATGGAGCCACTGGAAAGGGAAACGACCAAGTAAGGTTTGAATTGTCGTGCTATTCATTATGGCCAGAAGTTAAGGTAAGTCAAATAAAGTTACAAGTGTAGTATTTACAAATAGATAACAGTACGGTACGTATTTAAGGTGTTATTGTTTAACGTTTTTTTAACTTGTTTCCAACGACCCAAAAAACCCCGTGGTCAAAAGTTAATTGGCAAGGTTCTTGCTTCAGATTTCTGTGACCAAGTTGGAATATTTCTGCTAGATTTTCTGGAATAAGATAAAATTGCCACGGAGCACACTATAGTGTGTTTTAAACTAAGTTAGAAGAGAAAATTGTGGAAAACGCCGCGGAAAACTGACTAAAGGTGTGCTCTTTTTGCAGGACAAAGTTCCTGTTCACATGTCGTTGATTACACTGCAAGCAGTTTGTAAAGTGGGTTTTGAATTGGTTGACCACCTCCCCTATTCTCTGGATTTGGCACCATCAGATTATTACTTCATCGCAGACCTTAAAAAGTAATTAAAATGTAAACGATTTTTGACAAACAGCGATGTCATATGTGTTTTTGAGGAGGGGTTTGACGACCAAAGTGGTTGTAAAGGGTTTAGAAATTTTTTGGTCTTTGCCTGGCCTGGAGATGCTAAATATGTACTTACCAAAGCTCTTGCTTATATATTTAAAAATACTTTTGGAAACGTTTGAGCAGAAGTTTATATTTTTGGCGTGGTCTTCAGGTGCCGAATATATACTTGCCAAAACTTCTCAAGCTCTAATACTCCCTATTCTATTCCTCGATTGGTCTAAAACTGCTCAATCGCCATTTGACATCGTCACAAACTTGACTATCTCTGCTCGGGTGCTATTTGTAACTAACACCAGCTTAGCTGTCCCTGCTCAGGCGCCAGGCATAACCTTCCTGGCTGTGTTCAGGTAACTCAGCAAAGAAATGATGGCTTTCGAAACATGCATTTACAATTCTCAAAAAATATTTACAATGCAACACACTATTACACTACAATAGGCAGATTTCGCACCACAAAATCTGAGACTTGCGTCTTTCCACATTCGAATAGAAAACAGACTTAATACAGGATGGTACGACCTCAAAATCGCAAGCGTGTCTGAATACGGGACTCGAACCTGCGAAGACATAGACCGACCACTATAGCTTACCTGCCTGGGGAACTTGACTACTCGACCTGTCTAATATTTACTATTATTTACGCTATGTACAATAATATCACGTATTTCTGCATGTTTCATCTGCCTAATACCACCTTTTGCGTCTCTTTTTTCAATAGTTTACGGACGAGATGTCGACTCTGCAATATGTCTCCCGATGTTCTCCATGGCTGACTACCTTTTATTATTGGTTATTGTTATTGCAGCATCATTTTTAAAACAATTGATAGCTTAGGCGCACCTGTACTAGTTTTGTTTTTGTTTACATTTAACTTTTTTTAAATCTAAGTATTAGCTGTATTCTTTTTCAATTTTATCACGTATATTTTTAATCGCTGCTTTCTGTTTTCCCTGTATTTCGTATATTTTTTTTAGATAGATTATCTCTCTATTTTACAATATTATTAATTTTACAATATGTTTCAAAATTTCTGTACAATCGCAATTTTTAATTTGGTTTCACATAGAGTATTTTATAATTGTATAGATATTTTGTTTGTAGTTTAGTTGGTGGTTATATGCAACGTGGTATTGTTGATTTGGTGTGTTTTGTATATTCTGCATCTAATCTTTTTATTATCATGACCACAATATCGTCTCTACACCTAGTTTAAGACATTATGCAATTTTTTTAACTTATAATTTGAAATTTTTTTACATTTGTTGTATATGTAGGTACTGTGTTTGCACATATGCCTGGAGCTTGTAATTGTTTAATATTTGCATGTGACTTTTTCTATTTGGTTGCATGTCGCTGCTGACAGTGTTGGTATAGCATGCACTTGTCATCATGAGAATAGCTCAAGCTACAAGATTTACCAATGTTTGCAGTAGGCTGTTGGATCCGATATTCGTGTCGCGCAGTGACAAGATGAACCAAGCTGGTGTACCTGTTCATCATATTTCGGATCATCACCTAACCTACTGCGATGTTAACTTGGGGAAAGTTAAACTTTCTAGGAGAATAATCAGGGTCCGTTCATTCAAAGATCTTGAAAATTTACCCTGGCATGCTTTACTGAGGGAGATTAACATCAACCGGAAAGTTGAGTTGTTTATTGATTTTTTACTGTCTGCTTAACGTACATGCACCCCATCAAAGAAATAAAAGTTAGCAAACCGCTCCATGGTTGACAGATAATCTAAAGATGATTATGAAGGAGAGGAATTTCGCGCTACAAAAATATAAGAGAGAACGATCCGATGAAAGCTGGAGTACCTATAAAAGACTCCGTAATTTCACCGTTTCATGCACACGTAGAGAGAAGAGAGCATATTTGGAAGAACTTGCCCACAGAAATACGAGTCCAAGAAAATTCTGGTCAACCTTAGCTGATCTAATTATTAAATTAAAAAAAAGCTTGGATCTTCCTCCGGTATTGCTTCACTTTTCCAAGCCTTTTGATTCCACCGACCATAGGCTCTTGTCAAAGCTTAGATACTATGGGTTTAGCGATTTGGCACTTCGGTTGGTGGAATCGTTTCTTACTAACAGATCTCAGCGAATAATACATAACAACTTGTTGCCTTCTTCGCTTAACATTTGTTCGGGGATGCCTCAGGGTAATGTGCTTGGGCCCCTGCTTTTTATTATATATACTTCTGACATTCTAAAGGTTACAAATTATTGCAAGGTTCAGTCATACGCTGGTGACACACAGTTGTATTTATATTTTCCAACGGAGAATGCAAGTCTAGTACATGCCTTAATTAATTGTGATCTTGATATTGTGGAGTATATTTCAAAACAACATAATTTGAAACTTAACGCCTTCAAATCTTGTGCAATGTTTTTGGTGCAAGGGGTAAGATTGATAAGCTAAAGGGACAGGTGGTTATTGCTCTTCGGGGAGCTCCTGTTGCGATTGCAGATTCTGTCAGCGACTTGGTGTGATTTTGGATTCGCATCTTAGATTTAGGGAACATCAAACTAAATTGTTACCAAAGTCGTATATGTCTCTTAAAGTGCTTTATCTTGATAAATATTTTCTTGGTCGCGAAATTCGCCAAAACCTATGTGAGAGCTTAGTGCTGTCTAATTTTAACTACTGTGACTTTGTTTATGGTTACTGTTTGTATGAGACGAGTAAAAGAAGAATTCAGCTTGTTCAAAATAATTGCTGTCGCTTGGTTTATGACCTCAGAAAGTACGACCATATTTCGGAGAAATTGTCACAACTAAGATGCCTGAAAATGAGAGATAGATGGACACTGCATTTGGGGACCTTTTTTCATGGCCTCATATTGAGTAATTCTAGTCCATACCTCTTGTCCAAATTTGTTTCACGTGCAGAGGTGCATTCAGTCAATCTACGAAACAATTCAGGTTACACTATACCTCAACACAGAACATCAATAATCAGTGCATCGTTACAACCTTAATCCAAAAGATACCTCTCAACGGAGCTAGTGCCCTTTCAACATGCGGCCTAAACGTAGTTTTTAAAATATTTTTCAAAATATGCGATTTAAAAACGTATAACATAAGCACAAGATTAAGTTTTCAATGACAGAGCAGCCACTGTTAAATAATAGGATCGCAATTAAAGGTGCTACATTCCTTTATGAAATTTCGCTATTACTATGACATGAATACTATACTTTCTACGTCAGATTATTTTATATTTTAACATATGTTGTTTCAGATAATAGCTCCTTGGAGGCTGAAAGAGTTCATCGACAAGTTTCAAGGACGCACAGACTTATTGAAATATGCATCAGAGAACAACATCCCGGTATCGGCTACCCCTAAGTCTCCATGGAGTATGGATGCCAATATGATGCACATCAGCTATGAGTCTGGTATCTTAGAAGATCCCAGCACTGAACCACCGAGAGATTTATTCTTAATGACCAAAGATCCCCGTGAGGCCCCCGACAATCCTTTTAGATTAGAGATAACGTTTTCACGGGGAAAACCTGTGCTTGTTAAAACAGAAGTTGGCAAGTGTTATAGACAACCTGTGGAAATACTGACCTTCTTAAATAGGATTGGTGGAGAGCACGGAATTGGAAGAATAGATATTGTGGAAAATAGGTTTATCGGTATGAAGGTAATTGTCTTGCTTTTAAAATTAAGTTTTAAACTTGATACGGGGGTTTTCAAAGTTACGAGCCTATAGACTAAACAACAATGAGCGAGTTCACGTGCCTGCAGATCCCAGCAGTTACATATATACAAAAAGTTCAGGACGCAGCAAGTGCGTTATGGTAGTGAATTTTCATAAAAATGTTTTTAATAGCAAATATGTTTTTTTTTTCAGAAAGCAGGCATCAAATTTGATTACCAGTATAATATATATAGTAAAAACAATGTGCCATGTTTCATCAAAATAACTTTATTGTTTGAAAACGTACAAAAATTTCCGAAAGTAAACTTAAAGTGTAACCTTATAGGTTAATAGCAAATTTAGCTTTTCAAATATGAAGCCTTTAACCAAAATTCACTACCATAACGCACTTGCTGCGTTCAGAATCTCTTTACTTAAAAACATGCATTATATTTCGATGGAAAATGCAAAAACATAATGCGTTTTCGACTAAAAAAAAAAGATTTGTATCACCAACGACTTATGGGCCACCCTGTGATTGTAGAGACATTTTTTTAAAATGTAGCTCAAGACACCCTATAATTAATGTATACAATTTTTTTCATATCTTGTAGAATAACGGATATGAAATTGTCACTTTGACGTTTTGAGGAAAACCCCAATTTATTTTTCTTTAAATGCCCATAACTTTTTTGTCTTTTGACCTACAGCGCTAAATTTTGGTAGGTACTTTACCTATAGCGATATAAAACGATGTACCAAATTTAGTTGCCCTTACTTTGTTATTTCCGAAGATATGAGTTTTTTCCTAAAGAAAACACAAAATTTTCCGGGAAAACCTCGTCCGATTTTACTGGCTAACGAACTTATCCAAGCCACTTACAAGAGAAAGGTTTTCTTCAAATTTTGTCAAAATCGGCCCATTATTTTTTGAGTTATCGGTGTGATATATATATATATATATATATATATATATATATATATATATATATATATATATATATATATATATATATATATATATATATATATATATATATATATATTATCGGAAACATCGATCACTGAAGTTAAGAAACTCCGGGCGCGGCAAGTACTTGGATCGGTGACCGCCTGAGAACACCGTGTGCAGTTACCCTTTTGTTTAAATCATTTTGCTATATTTTTCTTCTTTTAGGTAAATTTCAGTAACTTTTTTCCATAATACAAACTTTTAATATATACAAATACCTACTTCGCAAAAACACTATTTATTAGGTGTGTGCCTCTAAATAAGGATTTCAGTTTAATCAAATTCAAATGCTTTGCGGTATTAGGGCATTTTAGCATGTTAAGCTAGGCTTTACTTTACGTAATACATAACAATAACGAAAGAAAACAAAAATTTTAACAAAATGGAAAACCGACTTCACAAAAAAATATTCTACAACAAAAAATGCACTAAAAAGTAAAAATAATTGCGTATTCTTCTGTCTACAACTTACAATCAACTTATTTTGTCCACTCAATCTACGATCAATGCACTTACCACGCAAGAATGTAGGTACCCACTTAAACTTAACCTCTAACTCCACACATAACTATGACTAACAGACAATTATCAAAATATTCATTTAGAGTTTACCTAAGCAGAAAGTTTTAAATATATGTGTAGACTGCTTAAAAGACAATCAAATTATTAGGATCATATAATGTAAAATTATTATTATTTTTGGAGTCGGTGTCAGCCAAGATGGGTTTGTAACTACTTAACCTGAAATGTCTTACTATATAACAATTGGCATGCACACTTTACACACATAGACGCAGCACGCAGCGCGGGCGGGTCGATTGCGCGCGCACGCCCGGAAGAATGGTTGGAGGGGTATAGCCGAGTGAGCGAGGCAAACGCGTACGCCGGCCATACGTCAGTCAATCAAGAGAAAGAATCGATAGGAGTTACTTGATTATAAACCGATTGCGATTCTTTTTCATTCTACACCGGCTTTCTTAAGATAATTCTTTATGTTTATTATTATAGCTACATTTTCGTATCAATGTTGCTTGATATTGTCATATTAAATTTCATTTATAAATAGGTTGAATTAGGTAATGGTACTTTATCTTGAGAGAGGTATTGTCACAGCATAATATCTTATTAAAGTTCATTTGTAAATAGGTTTAATTAGGTGTATGTGTCTTGTTGCATTCAAATTCATTTGTAAAAAGGTTTAATTAGGTATTGGTATTTTGTCGTTTCAAGGTCGTTATCACAGTACCTATATTGTATAAAATTTCATTTGTAAAATAGATTTCATAAGGTATTCTCGTATTATTAATGTAAGGTATATTGTCGTATATCCTTGGCTGACGCCCACTCCAAAAATAACAATAATTTTACATTATATGATCCTAATAATTTGATTGTCTTTTAAGCAGTCTACACATATATTTAAAACTTTCTGCTTAGGTGAACTCTAAATAAATATTTTGATAATTGTTTGTTAGTCATAGTTATGTGTTGAGTTAGAGGTTAAGTTTAAGTGGGTACCTACATTCTTGCGTGGTAAATGCATTGATCGTACATTGAGTGGAAAAAATAAGTTGATTGTAAGTTGTAGACAGAAGAATACGCAATTATTTTTTACTTTTTAGTGCATTTTTTTCAGGATATTTTTTTGTGAAGTCGGTTTTCCATTTTGTTAAAATTGTTGTTTATTTCTTTATTTTTAGTGAATCTGAAGCTTTATATCTGATTTAATTAGACGGAAGCGCAACGGTGTGATCCACAATCATCATCAATGTAGTCAAAGTCAATTATATACGCATTATTAAGGAGAACTCAAAAAATACTGGTTGGATCCTGATCACATTTATATGAGACCACACGAGAAGCACAAGCTTTCAAATAAAAAAGAATCATTAAAATCGGTTCACCTAGAAAAAAGTTCTGAGGTAACACACAAGAACGTCATCAATGTAGTCGAAGTCAATTAAATACGCATTATTAAGGATAACTCAAAAACTACTAGTCAGATCCTGATAAAATTTATATGGGAACACATGAGAAGCACCAGCTTTCAAATAAAAAAAGAATTATCAAAATCGGTTCACCTAGAAAAAAGTTCTGAGGTAACACACATAAAAAAACATACAGTCGAATTGAGAACCTCCTCCTTTTTTTGAAGTCGGTTAAAAAAAGAAAAATTCGGGACGCAGGAAGTGCGTTATTGTGGCGAATTTTTAGCAAAATCGGCTCAGTTCAAATAGATTAAACAATGCTTTGTTTTAATTAGATTGTCGAAGTCCCCCAGTCCGTACCAGTTCTGAGCTGATCTTTAATGTATTGAATTTCGACCATGAAATTATAATGCATGTTTGTAAGAAAAGAAATTCGTGACGCAACACGTGCGTTATGGTAGCGAATTTTTATTAAATGCTTCAAATTTTAATAGCTCAATTTACTATTAACCTATATGGTTCGTTGGCCGGGAAACTAGTTTTTTCGGGACCATTTTAAGTTTATTTTCGAAAATATTTTACACTTTCAAACAATAAAGTTATTTTGATGAAATATGGTACATTGTTTCTACTAAATAGGTTATACTAGTAACCAAATTTGATTCACGCTTTCTTTAAAAAAAAACATATTTGCTATTTCAAACGTTTTTATGAAAATTCACTACCATAACGCACTTGATGCGTCCAGACTTTTTCTCTTTCGGCGGGTAACTCACATTTTATGGAAAACATCTCAAAGAAATTATCTTTTATTATTGCGTAACTATATTTCCTAACAAACAGTGTTGACTCCCTCATTTGAATAAATATAATTTTATTATTCCCCTGTAGTAAAAAAGTTAATTAAATTTTTCGAACACTAAGTAGGAGAGCTTAATTAAAAATAATTTGTCGTAGAATTCTTCTGCAGGTTCATGAAGCGCTCCTCCGTCCAGAATATAGCTATTTAATTTTTCAGGTCGAAGAGGTGCTTGAACACCTTACCCCGAGTTAATTTTCTTGTTAACATGATTAAAATTTTAAAACAGTTTATTTGCATAAAAGAAATACACACAAAATAAGTACTGATAAAAATAAAACTTAAGAAAATGACAAGTCTAAGTAGGTATTGCGACACTTGGGCTAGACAGGAAGTGACGTGGCTGGCGCCGGCGCCTAGCCACGCCCTGGCGCCGGCGCCTGCACTGGCGCCTGCCCTGGCGCCTGCCCCGGCGCCAGCCCCGGCGCCTAGCCACGCCCCGGCGCCCAGCCACGCCCTGGGCCAGACAGTCACATCCGTGTTATTCTGCATTCTAAGGTCATTGACCTGTCTAGGAAACTTTGACAGTGACGTCACACGACTTGGGCCAGACAGTCACATGCAAACATTCCAAAGTGTCTAACCTATTACTTTAAATTATTATATTTTGAAAAAAACCATTTGGAGCAGGTGAGTTTCGAACCCCGGGCACTCAGATGGGAGGCAACGATGCTACCCGTTAAGCTAAGCAGACGCTTGTTAATTTATTGTTTTAGGTTGGTATATATATATACGACTTTTAATTACAAACAAACCATACATGTAACATAATTAAAGTTTATTATTAGACAAATGGATGATTTACAAAATAATAATTAATATTAGAGGCGGAACCAAAACGGAGGAACCAAAATGGCGGAAAATGGCGGGATGAAAGATGGCGGTCTAACCTGTGATACATTAAGCTGACATCCCTGACATTATAAAATGGCGGCTTTCGTTCTTAAAGATGGTGCGCTGATGAAGATGGTTGAAGACTCCATTATTTAAAGTTACGTCACCCCAACCTTTAGAGCCGACAAATGAGAGTGTAGACATAAGACATAATAATTAATATGTTTAATATTAGACAGACTAGAACGTCACAATTGTTATATGGGTAGGTTCTAAAAATAACACACAGAGGTCGCTGGCAAAACAAAAGAAGGAAGTTCAGAAACAAAATAGACAACAGGTTCAACCGTGAGATGTACGATGGAACCAATACATGCACGGTGTTAAGGAGGCCAAATCAAATTGGAATATACAATAAAATGGCCACTTCCGGTCTAAACTTTTAAATCGTTATATCTTTTGAAGGACAAGTGATAGAAAGGAACTGACTTCAAAAATGTATGTTTCGTAACAAGGTCTACAAGAAAATGAGATAAAAAACTTTAAACCCTTATCGCGGAAGATCCGTGAGATGTACGAGAGAACCAACACATGCACGGTGTTAAGGAGGCCAAATCAAAGTGGAATATACAATAAAATGGCCACTTCCGGTCTAAACTTTAAATCGTTATATCTTTTCAACGACAAGTGATAGAAATGAACCGACTTCAAAAATATATCGTTTCATAACAAGCTCTACAAGAAACTGAGATAAAAAACTTTAAACCCTTATCGCGGAAGATCCGTGAGATGTACGAGAGAACCAACACATGCACGGTGTTAAGGAGGCCAAATCAAATTGGTATATACAATAAAATGGCCACTTCCGGTCTAAACTTTAAATCCTTGTATCTTTTCAACGACAAGTGATAGAAATGAACCGACTTCAAAAATATATCGTTTCATAACAAGCTCTACAAGAAACTGAGATAAAAAACTTTAAACCCTTATCGCGGAAGATCCGTGAGATGTACGATAGAACCAACACATGCACGGTGTTAAGGAGGCCAAATCAAATTGGAATATACAATAAAATGGCCACTTCCGGTCTAAACTTTAAATCGTTATAACTTTTCAACGGAAAGTGATAGAAAGGAACCGACTTCAAAAATGTATGTTTCGTAACAAGGTCTACAAGAAACTGAGATAAAAAACTTCAAACCCTTATCTCGGAAGATCGGCGAGATGTACGATAGAACCAACACATGCACGGTGTTCAGCAAGTCAAACTCTATTAACATATCCAATAAAAATGTTACTTCCGGTAGACACTTCCGGTATAGCTATTCTTAGAGCTACATACATGTGTGACACCTCAAAATAATCGTCTTGTTGAACAGAAGAAAGAAATATAGTTTTTAAGGAAATCAAAACAAGTTGTGTTAACATCTAAAAACAACACACTCTCTCTTAGACTTAATGAAGTTACTTTCAGAGAAATTTTCAAGCTTACCATGAGGACCAGTATTCAATGGCGTATTTAAATGTTGACTACATCAAGTGATGCGTGCTACAGACAAATTTTAGTACACCCTCTTAGACTTATTGAAGTTGACGGCACAGGCAGCTGTCAAGCGTACCTAACAAACCAAAGTAAATATGTCTTGAAGAACAGTCTTGAATTGCCCTAAACCAACACATCTCTATCATTTCAGAGTAATCTTAGCCATGTGACCAGTTAAACTAAGTATCTTGAAGTGTAGCTTTTATGTTTATGAGATATAAAATAAGAAAACCAAAGAGTTAATTGTCTATTACAACAACAAGTAGAAGGGGTTGACTTGGTACCTACAGCTGTTACATACTTGGTAAAAATGGGGTGCCACTAGCATTTCAGAGTAATTTTAATCATGCAACACTCTAACTGTCTTGAGATGTAGCTTTATGTGTTAATGGGTGGAAATAACAAAACTAAAGAGTTGATTGTCTATTACAACTGTCAGCTAAAGAAGCATTTAGGTAGTCGGAATACCGATATCCTAAATATTTCAAGAGTAATCTTAGTCATACAACACTCTTAACTAACTGTCTTGAGATGTGACTTTATGTGTCATTGGTTGGAAAATAAGAAAACTAAAGAGTTGATTGTCTATTACAACTGTCAGCTGAAGGAACATGTTGGGTTATCGGAATACCGATAACGCCGAATGTTCCAACCGAAGGAGCCCACTTAGAGTCATCTCCAGGGGCTCGGAATACCGATGCCCTAGAAGTGTCGGAAGCAACATTTCAATTAACACCAACAACCGCTAAATACTTGTTGGACTTTAGTATATTTGGTATTAAATTTGGCTTGTTGGATAACCAATCATTTTTATGAAAAATGCAACAATTTTTATTTCTGCGTAAATACATGTAAATTTTGTAGTCTACTATGGACAGTCAAGTCTACCTCTGGACATTTAAGTCAACCCTGGACATAATTATAACGGTGTTTAAATGCAAATAGATTGAATTATTTTGCTGGGAGTCAGGTATGGACAAGGTGTTATTAATAATAAAAACAGTGGTAAAATATAAAAATATAATATATTTACTCAAGTGTACACTACAGCAAGTTAACTAATTTGAAAATTGTCTGTCTTTACAGTAAAATGAGATCTGTCAGTTGGTGTTTGTGACCTTGGAATGTAATCTGGGTGTTATTTCCGTAGGATGACATAATTTAATTTTCGATAGTGTAAAATAAAATTAAAAAGTGTGATATATGAAAAATAAGAAAACTAAAGAGTTGATTGTCTATTACAACTGTCAGCTAAAGAAGCATTTAGGTAGCCGGAATACCGATATTCTAAATATTTCAAGAGTAATCTTAGTCATACAACACTCTTAACTAACTGTCTTGAGATGTGGCTTTATGTGTCATTGGTTGGAAAATAAGAAAACTAAAGAGTTGATTGCCTATTACAACAGTCAGCTAAAGGAACATTTGGGTTATCGGAATACCGATATGCCAAATGTTCCAACCGAAGGAGCCCACTTAGAGTCACATCTAGGGGGCCGGAATACCGGCCCCCTAGATGTGTCGGAAGCAACATCTCAACTAACGCCTACAACCGCTACATACTTGGTGGACTTTGGTGGAACACAGACTGAAAACAACTTGATATCTGGTACATATGTCTGTAAAGATAAGATATTTAATTGACATGTATTAAAGGCTTAGCGGTTTTCACTTGAGTCATCGTCATTCTAAATGTATCAGAACGAAAACCAGGTCCTTTACTCTGGTATATCTTACTCAGTAGGTGCCAGACGTCTTCGAAAACAACATTCTTTGCTTTACGAAATGGGAGATGGGCAGCCCCCTTGTCGAAACCTTCCGAGCTAAAGGCGGAATACCGATATGCCAAATGTTCCAACCGAAGGAGCCCACTTAGAGTCACATCTAGGGGGCCGGAATACCGGCCCCCTAGATGTGTCGGAAGCAACATCTCAACTAACGCCTACAACCGCTACATACTTGGTGGACTTTGGTGGAACACAGACTGAAAACAACTTGATATCTGGTACATATGTCTGTAAAGATAAGATATTTAATTGACATGTATTAAAGGCTTAGCGGTTTTCACTTGAGTCATCGTCATTCTAAATGTATCAGAACGAAAACCAGGTCCTTTACTCTGGTATATCTTACTCAGTAGGTGCCAGACGTCTTCGAAAACAACATTCTTTGCTTTACGAAATGGGAGATGGGCAGCCCCCTTGTCGAAACCTTCCGAGCTAAAGGTAAACCCCACTCTGTCTTCGGCATCGACATCATGGACTATATGACTCACAATATCTTTAATATGATCTTTGACCCACTTCTCTGGATCGCGGACATCGTCAGGTATATCTTGTAGTCTAAAGCATACGCTTCGTCTATCAAGTTTAAACTTCTTATTGGAGGTCACTGTATCTTCAAGTATTTGGAATGCCATTGTTTCGTGCTACACAACTGACTGTGTTGGTTAAAGGACCGAAGTTTAGCCTCGTGTTTATTAAAGACTAAAGTTTAGCAGGTACTAATTGTTTTCACATTCACTGTTGGCTACCGACTGAACCTTAGCTCCTCGTCTTAATATTCGACAAACAACACAGACAACACAACTTATTGTTTTCACCTTCACTGTTGGTTAACGACTGAACCTTAGTGGACGCTTCTGAGTCAAACAAGAAGAAAACAATTTAAAACACATCTACGATGACCATGAGGCAGCCGACATGGACTTTGAACAATTTTTAAAAATAGATGCGGCCAGGTTAGTTGATCAACCATCCAGGTCAGTCTTCACCTTTACTGTTGGCTACCGACTGAACCTTAGCGGAAGCTCCTCGTCTTAATATTCGACAAACAACACAGACAACACAACTTATTGTTTTCACCTTCACTGTTGGCTACCGACTGAACCTTAGTGGACGCTCCTCGTCTTAATATTCGACAAACAACACAGACAACACAACTTATTGTTTTCACCTTCACCGTTGGTTAACGACTGAACCTTAGTGGACGCTTCACGTCTTAATATTCAACAGACAACAACGACAGCTGTCATACAGCCGTCTGACATGACAGACAGCTGTCATACAGCTGTCATACAGCTGTCATACAGCTGTCTAACACAGCTGTCTAACACAACTGTCTAACACAGCTGTCTAACACAGCTGTCTAACACAGCTGTCTAATACAGCTGTCTAACACAGCTGTCTAATACAGCTGTCTAACACAGCTGTTTAACACAGCTGTCTAACACAGCTGTCTAACACAGCTGTCTAATACAGCTGTCTAACACAGCTGTTTAACACAGCTGTCTAACACAGCTGTCTAATAGGGCAGACATATGCCTGACACATGTCTAGCAGATGTGTAACAGTCACTCTTTTGCGGAACATAAGCTGAATGTTTTTAAGTCAAACAAGAAGAAAACAATTTAAAACACATCTACGATGACCATGAGGCAGCCTACATGGACTTTGAATAATTTTTTAAAAATAGATGCGGCTAGGTTAGTTGATTAACCTGTCTAATAGGGCAGACATATGTCTAACACATGTCTAGCAAATGTGTAACAGTCACTCTTTTGCGGAACACAAGCTGAATGTTTTTAAGTCAAACAAGAAGAAAACAATTTAAAACACATCTACGATGACCATGAGGCAGCCTACATGGACTTTGAACAATTTTTAAAAATAGATGCGGCCAGGTTAGGTGATTAACCATCCAGGTCAGTTACAGCTGACGCTATAAATAAAAACGATGCTGGAAGCGAGTGACGTCACAAGAAACGGTGGTGCATGTGCCCAGGTTATACCGGGTTAGCTCCATGACAAGGTGGTGGACCAGTCGGGTCAGCTAAGAGTCGGGTGGTGGAATGGTCGGGTCAGTCTAAACATAAATGACCACAATTATAAGTATTATATTTCTGATACACATCATGATTGTACATTAGAGTAGAGTCTTTAAGGTAACGCTGCAGCTCAACTGGTGGCTTCAAGTTTCCATATGAGTCAAAGTACACGGCTGTGTCACCACGTTTCTTAACTGCAACCCAATGACTGCCAGGTTCCTTGTTTGTTTGCAAATTCATGATAAGTGATTCATTCTTGCGTGGCCCATTGGTTGGTTGGTTGGGTGGTTGGTTAGTTGGTTGGTTGCACTTTTCATAGAAATGATTGGATATCCAACAGGCTAAATTTAGAATGAAATCTTTACAGACATATGTACCAGATATCAAGTTGTTTTCAGTCTGTGTTCCACCAAAGTCCACCAAGTATGTAGCGGTTGTAGGCGTTAGTTGAGATGTTGCTTCCGACACATCTAGGGGGCCGGTATTCCGGCCCCCTAGATGTGACTCTAAGTGGGCTCCTTCGGTTGGAACATTTGGCATATCGGTATTCCGATAACCCAAATGTTCCTTTAGCTGACTGTTGTAATAGGCAATCAACTCTTTAGTTTTCTTATTTTCCAACCAATGACACATAAAGCCACATCTCAAGACAGTTAGTTAAGAGTGTTGTATGACTAAGATTACTCTTGAAATATTTAGAATATCGGTATTCCGGCTACCTAAATGCTTCTTTAGCTGACAGTTGTAATAGACAATCAACTCTTTAGTTTTCTTATTTTTCATATATCACACTTTTTAATTTTATTTTACACTATCGAAAATTAAATTATGTCATCCTACGGAAATAACACCCAGATTACATTCCAAGGTCACAAACACCAACTGACAGATCTCATTTTACTGTAAAGACAGACAATTTTCAAATTAGTTAACTTGCTGTAGTGTACACTTGAGTAAATATATTATATTTTTATATTTTACCACTGTTTTTATTATTAATAACACCTTGTCCATACCTGACTCCCAGCAAAATAATTCAATCTATTTGCATTTAAACACCGTTATAATTATGTCCAGGGTTGACTTAAATGTCCAGAGGTAGACTTGACTGTCCATAGTAGACTACAAAATTTACATGTATTTACGCAGAAATAAAAATTGTTGCATTTTTCATAAAAATGATTGGTTATCCAACAAGCCAAATTTAATACCAAATATACTAAAGTCCAACAAGTATTTAGCGGTTGTTGGTGTTAATTGAAATGTTGCTTCCGACACTTCTAGGGCATCGGTATTCCGAGCCCCTGGAGATGACTCTAAGTGGGCTCCTTCGGTTGGAACATTCGGCGTTATCGGTATTCCGATAACCCAACATGTTCCTTCAGCTGACAGTTGTAATAGACAATCAACTCTTTAGTTTTCTTATTTTCCAACCAATGACACATAAAGTCACATCTCAAGACAGTTAGTTAAGAGTGTTGTATGACTAAGATTACTCTTGAAATATTTAGGATATCGGTATTCCGACTACCTAAATGCTTCTTTAGCTGACAGTTGTAATAGACAATCAACTCTTTAGTTTTGTTATTTCCACCCATTAACACATAAAGCTACATCTCAAGACAGTTAGAGTGTTGCATGATTAAAATTACTCTGAAATGCTAGTGGCACCCCATTTTTACCAAGTATGTAACAGCTGTAGGTACCAAGTCAACCCCTTCTACTTGTTGTTGTAATAGACAATTAACTCTTTGGTTTTCTTATTTTATATCTCATAAACATAAAAGCTACACTTCAAGATACTTAGTTTAACTGGTCACATGGCTAAGATTACTCTGAAATGATAGAGATGTGTTGGTTTAGGGCAATTCAAGACTGTTCTTCAAGACATATTTACTTTGGTTTGTTAGGTACGCTTGACAGCTGCCTGTGCCGTCAACTTCAATAAGTCTAAGAGGGTGTACTAAAATTTGTCTGTAGCACGCATCACTTGATGTAGTCAACATTTAAATACGCCATTGAATACTGGTCCTCATGGTAAGCTTGAAAATTTCTCTGAAAGTAACTTCATTAAGTCTAAGAGAGAGTGTGTTGTTTTTAGATGTTAACACAACTTGTTTTGATTTCCTTAAAAACTATATTTCTTTCTTCTGTTCAACAAGACGATTATTTTGAGGTGTCACACATGTATGTAGCTCTAAGAATAGCTATACCGGAAGTGTCTACCGGAAGTAACATTTTTATTGGATATGTTAATAGAGTTTGACTTGCTGAACACCGTGCATGTGTTGGTTCTATCGTACATCTCGCCGATCTTCCGAGATAAGGGTTTGAAGTTTTTTATCTCAGTTTCTTGTAGACCTTGTTACGAAACATACATTTTTGAAGTCGGTTCCTTTCTATCACTTTCCGTTGAAAAGTTATAACGATTTAAAGTTTAGACCGGAAGTGGCCATTTTATTGTATATTCCAATTTGATTTGGCCTCCTTAACACCGTGCATGTGTTGGTTCTATCGTACATCTCACGGATCTTCCGCGATAAGGGTTTAAAGTTTTTTATCTCAGTTTCTTGTAGAGCTTGTTATGAAACGATATATTTTTGAAGTCGGTTCATTTCTATCACTTGTCGTTGAAAAGATACAAGGATTTAAAGTTTAGACCGGAAGTGGCCATTTTATTGTATATACCAATTTGATTTGGCCTCCTTAACACCGTGCATGTGTTGGTTCTCTCGTACATCTCACGGATCTTCCGCGATAAGGGTTTAAAGTTTTTTATCTCAGTTTCTTGTAGAGCTTGTTATGAAACGATATATTTTTGAAGTCGGTTCATTTCTATCACTTGTCGTTGAAAAGATATAACGATTTAAAGTTTAGACCGGAAGTGGCCATTTTATTGTATATTCCACTTTGATTTGGCCTCCTTAACACCGTGCATGTGTTGGTTCTCTCGTACATCTCACGGATCTTCCGCGATAAGGGTTTAAAGTTTTTTATCTCATTTTCTTGTAGACCTTGTTACGAAACATACATTTTTGAAGTCAGTTCCTTTCTATCACTTGTCCTTCAAAAGATATAACGATTTAAAAGTTTAGACCGGAAGTGGCCATTTTATTGTATATTCCAATTTGATTTGGCCTCCTTAACACCGTGCATGTATTGGTTCCATCGTACATCTCACGGTTGAACCTGTTGTCTATTTTGTTTCTGAACTTCCTTCTTTTGTTTTGCCAGCGACCTCTGTGTGTTATTTTTAGAACCTACCCATATAACAATTGTGACGTTCTAGTCTGTCTAATATTAAACATATTAATTATTATGTCTTATGTCTACACTCTCATTTGTCGGCTCTAAAGGTTGGGGTGACGTAACTTTAAATAATGGAGTCTTCAACCATCTTCATCAGCGCACCATCTTTAAGAACGAAAGCCGCCATTTTATAATGTCAGGGATGTCAGCTTAATGTATCACAGGTTAGACCGCCATCTTTCATCCCGCCATTTTCCGCCATTTTGGTTCCTCCGTTTTGGTTCCGCCTCTAATATTAATTATTATTTTGTAAATCATCCATTTGTCTAATAATAAACTTTAATTATGTTACATGTATGGTTTGTTTGTAATTAAAAGTCGTATATATATATACCAACCTAAAACAATAAATTAACAAGCGTCTGCTTAGCTTAACGGGTAGCATCGTTGCCTCCCATCTGAGTGCCCGGGGTTCGAAACTCACCTGCTCCAAATGGTTTTTTTCAAAATATAATAATTTAAAGTAATAGGTTAGACACTTTGGAATGTTTGCATGTGACTGTCTGGCCCAAGTCGTGTGACGTCACTGTCAAAGTTTCCTAGACAGGTCAATAGAATGCAGAATAACACGGATGTGACTGTCTGGCCCAGGGCGTGGCTGGGCGCCGGGACAGGCGCCGGGGGCCGGGGCGTGGCTAGGCGCCGGGGCCGGGGCAGGCGCCAGGGCAGGCGCCAGTGCAGGCGCCAGGGCGTGGCTAGGCGCCGGCGCCGGGGCGTGGCGCCGGCGCCGGCGCCAGGGCGTGGCTAGGCGCCGGCGCCAGCCACGTCACTTCCTGTCTAGCCCAAGTGTCGCATTACCTACTAGTCTAACTGAAGCCACAGGTAATACTAATGCTCGTCCGTTTTTTTTGTTGTTGATTAAAACAGGAGTGGAGAATGTCAAATTATGCACACACTCAGACCCACCACCATAAAGGTGTGTGGGAATACGAGGTAGTGTGGGACTCGCACCCACTAAACTCCACTCCCGGTGGAGTACCGGACCTGGGGTCCATACCGCCGTCGGTTTAGAAACACACATTACTTCGGAGTTAGAATGTTAAAATTCTGTTGCGCCGCGGGGGCTTTACCGGGTCAGAATAAGCTTGGGGCGCTTATGTCTGTAGGTAAGGTGCTCTTCATAGTCTGTGGCCCTACGCAGAAGAGCATTTGGATGAGCGGCTGATTTGAAATATTCAGCTTTGGCTAATTGAGTAATGAACTCAATAATGGTGGGCATGTTCAGATCTTCGTGGATCTGGGTATTTCTGACAAACCATGGTGCGCCTGTAACCATTCTCAGAATTTTGTTCTGGGCGATTTGCCGGGGTTTGATATGGGTGTTCGCAGCTGTGGTCCATGCGGGTGCCGCATAGGTCAAGGCTGGACGGATTATTGTTTTGTAGATAAGTAGTTTGTTGTCAATTGCCAGTACTGATCTTCTGTTAAGAAGTGAGGAGAACTCCGATATGAATATCGAAGCTTTTTTGCTGGCGTATTGGACGTGGGGAAACCATGTTAGATGTTAGTCTAGGTAAACCCCGAGATATTTGACGGAGTCTTGCCAGGGAATCTGGGTGTTGTTTAGGGTTACGTGACTATGAGGTGTGTCTCTTCTTGGTGAATAGAATTGCTGTGCTTTTCTCGGGGTTTATGGTTAGGCACGATTTGCGTAACCAGTCGTGCAGCTCGTCCACGGCAGTTTGCAGACGCGCCGTTATAATTTCCGGCTGTGTTGAACTACTGACAATAGTAGTGTCATCAGCATACAGTGCGTATGACATATTTAGGGATGGTGGTGGAGGTATGCTACCAGGATGTTGTATAGCAGGGAAGAGATGGCTGAGCCTTGTGGGAGGCCTGCTGTGGTTGAGTGAATCAGTGATCTGGTACCGTTGTGCTTGACTTGGAACTTTCTCTCTTTCAGCTATGACCTGATGAGAAGTATCAGAGACGTGGGGAAATTGAATTTTATCATTTTGTATAGGAGACCTGCATGCCATATCCTGTCAAACGCCTGAGCAATGTCGAGGAATATTGCACCTGTGGATTTTTTCCAGTTACATCCCAGGGTGATGTTTTCGACCACTCGGAGGAGTTGGTCGGTAGTGGAGTGTTGGTGTCTGAAACCGAATTGCTCGATTGGGAAAATTTGGTTGGCTGAGATGAAGGTTGAAAGCCGTTTTTGAATGAGTTTTTCGGCTATTTTGCCGAGGACAGGAAGCTTGGTTTGAGAATATTTATGACGTCGACTATTTTCCACTTGGATGGGAAATGTAGAAGTCTTAGCATGGCATTCATAATTGTCACTATGAACACCAATGCTTTGCGAGGGATGTTTTTCAGGGCTCCGTTGGAGATTCCGTCGTATCCTGGAGCTTTCTTCTTTTTTAGGGACTTTATTATTTCTGATACCTCCGCATATGATGTGGGCTCGATATGTGAGTTTGGGGGGTTTCGAAGCGCCCACCTGACTTGACGGTGAGTTTCTCTGACATGGGGCAGATCAGCGTTGTTGTAATTTGGGCTAAATTGCAACTCTAGATGGTCTGAGAAGGCGCTGGCCTTTCCTGCGTCTCTATATGCGACGCCGTTCAGGCCGTGTATTGGGGAGGTCGGGGGAATTGTGGTGTGAAGGGCTTTGGCCATTTGCCAGATGCCATTTGCTGAGTTGGTCTTGGTTGTTTACTCATCTGTGAATGCTCTGGTTATTCTATTGTTTACTTCTATTATGTTCTCCGATTAATCAGGGACCTTAGGTTTTGAATCGGGATCTTAC
Source organism: Tillus elongatus (assembly GCA_964006375.1). NCBI lineage: Eukaryota > Metazoa > Arthropoda > Insecta > Coleoptera > Cleridae > Tillus > Tillus elongatus. Next base: position 58,952,937 of record OZ023262.1, on the reverse strand, counting down.
TCTCTTAATATACGTTTGCACAGCAACTAATTTTGTACAGGGACTGATATCTATAAGAGATTCCCAGCTTCGCTTTAGTTTGTCTCAGAGCTATAATGACAACTGTATAAATTATTTTTTCTCTTAAGTTCTGCTGTTTTGATTTTCAGAAATCGCCTCATATTCAATCTCGAAAACCCTATTTAGACAGTGATCCTAAAAAAAAAGTAAAACTGGTTACTTTGTCCAAGAATTAAGTTAATTGGTGCTTCATTACAGTAAGAATATCCATGCACGCACATAAATGTTCACGAACACACCTCGCACAAACACAGATCCACCTACACCACAGCGCGCGCAGACATGCACACACACACACACACACACACACACACACACACACACACACACACACACACACACACACACACACACACACACACACACACACACACACACACTTATTTCATAGATAATTTGAGTTAGAATTTAAATGAATATTTGTTACTTATACCAACCTTCTTTGTTTCTTTTAGTCAAGAGGTGTTTATGAGACCCCAGGTGTTTCTATCCTTCACACAGCCCACACAGACCTCGAGGTATTTTGTTTGGACAAAGAAGTGTACAGAATCAAGCAAAATTTAAGAGATAAATTATCCGATATCATATACAATGGATTCTGGTTTTCACCCGAAGGGAAATATGTTAGGAAATGTATATCTCTAGCTGAAGAAACTGTTACTGGAACTGTCAAATTACAATCGTATAAGGGCAATGGTAAATTGTTAACGATAAATCATTTAATTTTAAATATACTATTGCAGAGCCTGCATCAAAATTAATCTAAATACTTATTCTTTTTTTACAGTTACTGTGCTTGGTCGACAGTCCAACAATTCTTTGTATAATGAAGATTTGGTATCAATGGATAAACATTCGGACTTTTCTCCTAGTGACGCAACTGGATTTATTAATATACATGCTATTAGATTAAAAGAATTTCACAGACATAACAAATAAGAAACTTTTAATAAAATTGTTATAAATCATTTATTTATTTTTATTACCACATTTTATTGGCCTACATTAACCTCAATTTAGGCCAGCGATACTCAACCTGTACCCCGCCCCCCTGGTGGGGGGTGGGGGATAGTGGGGGTGTAAAACTAAATAGGGGGCTCGAGCATATTGAGAAAAAATATATTATTAAAATTTATTTGATTTACTGAAAAAAAAGCAATACAATACACTTATATATGATTGTATCAGTACTGCACAATGTATTTAATAATTAACATATCAATATTAAATTAAAAACAAGATTAATCATTACTAGTGACTCCCTTGGGCCTGTCTTGCAGAGCTAAGTTTTTCGAGAGAAGGATTAACATTAGAAATTGAAACTCTAAGCTCTTTTTCTAAATTTAGCTGAGATCTATATTTTGTCTTTGTTGTTGTGCGAATAGTCTATTGCTGCAGCTAAACCTTCATTTAATTAAAATTATATATATATATATATATATATATATATATATATATATATATATATATATATATATATATATATATATATATATATATATATATATATATATATATATATATATATATATATATACAGTGTGTCCACGGATTGAGTGTGGGTAAGGTATAAGTAACAAATAATTTTTGAATTAGATTATGATATTCTTGGAATCGCTCCTGCTTTGTTTTAAATTAAGATGTTGAGGAAATGAACCAAAACAATTAACATACAGAGTGGTTTAGAACTGATTTAATTAAATGTGTTAAGAGTAAACTACCTTCGTTTATAAAGATACCGCAAAAAGTTATTAACAAAACTTGCTGGTCAGTTTTTGCTTCCAGCGTAAGTTACATTTCAATGTACGTACCTATGTGGTAAATAGATATATTACATGATACAAATAACGAGAGATATGATATTCAGACCATGATACAAATACCGAGAGATATGATATTCAGACTACCTATTTTTAGGCCTGTCACGCGCATGGCGTCAAGTGGTGAGTCCAATGCAACAATAATATGCTGTCGTGCAGTGGGGTTTGACGTTTCATCACAACCTTTTAACAAATTATGTATTTTACTAATATTTAAGTGCATACAGTTGGAAGTAATAAAAATGAAAAAGATTAAATTTAGTGCTGTGATCTATATTATCTGAAAAATACAATATAGGCGTAACTTCAATCGCATTAAACTGACGTATATAAACTTTTTGATTGCGAATGACTTTGTTTTAAGTGTGTAGTTGGACTTCTATAACGTTACTCACCACATGACGTCATAGGAGGGGGCGGGGCATATGCGCAATATCATATCTCTTCTAAGTCATTATATCATGATTCAGACTACCTATTTTTAGACCTGTCACGCGCATGGTGTCAAGTGGTGAGTCCAATACAACAATAATATGCTGTCGTGCAGTGGGGTTTGACGTTTCATCACAACCTCTTAACAAATTACGTATTTTACTAATTTTTAAGTGCATACAGTTGGAAGTAATAAAAATGAAAAAGATTAAATTTAGTGCTGCGATCTATATTATCTGAAAAAGACAATATACGCGTAACTTCAACCGAATTAAACTGGCGTATAGAAACTTTTTGATTGCGAATGACTTTGTTTTAAGTGTAGTAGGACTTCTATAACGCACTCACCGCGTGACGTCATAGGAGGGGGCGGGGCATATGCGCAATATCATATCGCTTCTAAGTCATTATATCATGTAGATATTATACAGAAAAGAAATTAGAAAAGAAAAAGAAAAGCCGCTGACAGGATCATGAAAGTGGCGGGAAGCACGACTGTCAACTGTCAAATCAACTGATTGGTTTTTGGTTTGGAGTTTTTGATTGTTTTCTTTCATATATTAGATATTTTTTTGTTTACATTTAAATTTGTACTAAAATGGCAGACAGTGAAAATGTAAACATTTCCTCATTAGAAAAATTGGACGAATTCTTGAGAGAATCCCATAATGCTACCAATACGTCTTACATTTCTAAAATACCTGAAGTTTGTAAAGAGTACCCCTGTATATTGGGAATTGACGAAGCTGGAAGAGGACCAGTTTTAGGTTGGGAAGTTGATTCGGATATTTATTTTTTCTCTTTTATAACATTAATTGTAGTGAGGTACCTAGATTGACATTCTTTTTGAAACTATTTGCAGGCCCAATGGTGTATGGTACAGCATTTTGCCCCATAAATGAAATGACCGTTTTAGAAACACTAGAGTGTGCTGATTCAAAGGCACTAACCGAAGAAAAGCGTGATGTAATTTTTTCCAATATATTAAATAACAATAATAAAATTGGCTGGGCCGTTGAAGTGATAGCGCCAAATTCAATATGTAATAGTATGTTGAGCAGATCCAAATATTCACTCAATCAAGTATCGATGGATTCAGCAATTGGATTGATTAGGGCTGCAGCAGCTCAAGGCGTTAACATAAAACATATCTTTGTTGATACTGTAGGTAAACCAGAGAAGTATCAAGAGTATCTGAAAGGCATTTTTCCAAATTATGACATAACTGTTGCTAAAAAAGCTGATTCAACGTACCCTATTGTATCAGCAGCCAGTATTTGTGCTAAGGTAACAAGAGATCATGCTCTGCAGGTCTGGGAGTTTCAAGAAGGTATCCAAGCTACTTCTAAAGATTTTGGCAGCGGCTATCCAGGAGGTAAATATATGACTTTAATTTAAAATTATTTGCTAACATAAAGCATGCAACAGGTTTTTTTACCTCAGGACAAAAATTAACAATGACATAAAGTGCAGGCGAAAGAAAATTATGAGATATAACAGGATCTTAAGACGTTTTGGTCATATATACATTCTAAACAGCGAGATACACCTGTTCCACCTTGTGTATATCTTGATCCAGTCCAACTGTCTGATCCCCAGTATATTGTTGATAATTTTGCTGCCTACTATTCTGGAACTTATCAATCAAATGATTCCACTGAAGCGTCTGGAATGCAGGGTCTACTGTCTAATTCGGTTCTTGACATGCTCGAAATTTTTACTGAAGAAGTTTCACTAGCCATTCAAAAGATGAAGGCAAGTATGACTGCTGGTCCAGCGATAACATTTTTTTAATCTTAAAATATTGTCCCCCTGCCTTTCTAACACCGCTAACCCTCATTTTCAACCTCATTACTCTGCCTGCCTTTGTTCGCTAGTCTTTGGAGGTTATCATGTTCTGTATGTATGTTCAATGATAGGGACCTTGCTAATACAGGAAACTACAGACATATCACTATCGGGTAGTAATTTTCAAAAGTGTTTGAACTGGTCTTACTTCCTCATATTCAGTCTCACATTAAATACCTTATCTCTGAGAATGAACATGGATTTAGGAGTGGTAGGTCAACACTCACCAATCTGCTGTGTATTACTCAAACCTTGTCGGGTACTTTGGATGTGGCTGAACAGGCATATGTAATATATCTTCATTTGAGCAAGGTCTTTGACAGTAGTACGAGCCCTAACAACTATATGTTGGGACAAGCTAATATTTCGGAAATAATACAACGGCTTTTCCAAACGACTAAATTATTTAGTTTTTACTTTTAAATACAAACATAACAATATATCCTAGACCATTTAAAAATGTTTCTATGATTTGGCAAAGCAATCGACATTAGCAGTGGAGTACTTTGTCACTTAAGGTTCAAATTAACTGACAACTAAATGTTGGGACAACTTGAGACTAAAGCTAAATTTAATATGGGGTCACATCACCCTTAGCTTTAACAACTGCTTGGACTCTTGCAGGCATTGTATTGACCAAAGATTGACACATTTCAACAGAAAAATTGTCCCAGATTTCTTGTAGTTTTGTCCGTAAATCAGATTGTACGTTGAGGGTGGTTTCTTAAATACTGCTTCATTTTATGCCATACGGTTTCTATCACATTTAAATCCGGACTGCTAGCTGGATGGGATAAAACCTTTACATTATTGTCACCAAACCACTTTTTGGTTGATTTTGCCAAATGGCGTGATGCTCCATCTTGTTGAAATATGAAATCATTGTTGGGAAACAATTTTTGAATACTAGGCAAAAGTGTGGTTTGAAGTATCTCTTGGCATTTTTGGGCATTTACAGTGCCCTCTATAAATTTTAAAAAACCTAAACCCCTTGGCGACATGCAGCCCCACACCATAATTCCCTTTGGGAACTTAACAACTCTTTTCAGGCAATCTTTATGGAAGGCTTCTGTTTTATTCCATATTCCTCGTTTACGGTGGTCTCCAACGCAAACATCAAATTTAGCCTCATCACTAAATACTATTTTATTCCACTCATTTTCTCCCCAGAGTAGTTTAGATCTTGCCTAATTATATCGGTTTTTCTTCTGAACTTCTGTTAACAGCGGCTTTTCTTTTGCCTAAATAAGACATTTTATGAGACTTTTGATACTGTATGAACCATTCAAAAGTAAACTTACCTTGTAAAATCCCAGACCGCATTTATGCATGTATTTTCGACAACATTCTCTAGATATATTTAATCCAGTGCTCCATTTAGCAGTTATTTCTCGAAGGGTGCTTCTTCTTGACGACTTGCATATTTTGACTAAATTTCGCAAATCTCTTTCAGAAACGAGTTGCGGTCTTCCCGAACTTCTGCCCCGAACATCCACATTAGCAGTCTCACTGAATTTTTTTATTATATTGTACACTGTAGATTTTGAAATAGTTAAATCACTAGCAATTTTACGCATTGTTTTACCATTATGGTATTGATGAATAATAATTTCACGTAATTTCTGGTTCGTAGCCTTTTCACGACCCATTATTTTAATTAAATTAACAATAAAGTATGTTAACAATTACTAACATCACTACTTGACGTTTTACATTAATGGCCAACTGCCAATGGACAAATAAAATAATTTTGGCGTTTATACCAAATAATATATATATATATATATATATATATATATATATATATATATATATATATATATATATATATATATATATATATATATATATATATATATATATATATATATATATATATATATATATATATATATATATATATATATATATATATATATATATATATATATATATATATATATATATATATATATATATATATATATATATATAAGATTGATGTTGAGCCGTGTGTGTGTTGCTGTGTATGTCCTCTGGTATAAAATGCAAAAGGTGTGCAATTAGGTTGGTGTTAATTCGAGTGACCTACACAAAAAGTTTCTGTAAGTACACCTGTATATGATAATTGTACTCTAATGTCAGGGAAATCATCATAGAGTAATAGATAGCAGATTTGAAGTGTAAAAATTGTTCCGTTTAATTGATGTTGGAATTTAACCTTCATGAAATAGGTGAAGATAAGGTGTAGATATCTCAGATAGTTTTTCATTGAAATATAAGTTAATATATGGTTTTCCTGTGCTCGAATAATTAATATTACAAGTTAAAGAATGCATGGTGAAAATGAAATTAGCAATAATCAGTTATTGGAAGCCTTGAACGGGCGCTTAAATGAGTTGGAAAACAAATTGTTACAACAAGTTGGGGAAACAAATAATAGAATTAAGACACTGGAATCAGAGAACACATTGTTAAAAAACCGATTAGAAATAATAGAAAGGAAGCTTAAAAAAAATAACATTATTATTTTTGGGATTGATGAGGTCGAGCATAGAGACACGGATTTGAGAGATTTTATGTTGGCAAAGTTCAAGCGAAGTCTTAATACTGAGTTGAATCGAAATTCAATTAATGATACTTACACGGTTGGAAACGGCAAAAACGGGAGCAAACCCATTGTAGTTGAGTTTGCCTCATTTGTAGACAAACGCTCAGTTGTGCCACAGACTAGTAAGTTAAAGGGAACGAACATATATGTGAAGAACGATCTGACACGTTAGCAACTTAGTGAGCAAAACATTCTTAGAAAGCACCTTAAGGTAGCTAGGGAAAGGAATCAGAAGGCTTATATGAGAGGAGGTATACTGTATATTAACGAAAATCGCTATAAGGCAGGTGATTTGGACGACATTGAGGTGTTTGAGAACGCAGAGGCAACCCCCAGATCAAGCAGTGCTCCGACTACACCAACTGTAAATCAGGGAAGTGGGGGCGAAGCCATTGAACAAAGGGATGTATCAATTAACACACCAAGAAAAACAGTCACAGGTAATGTTCTCAAGAAGATTTTAAGGAGTAATTCGACTGATACTGGGGCCAATAAGCGGGGTGGACCAAGTGTAGCATCCGGCAGCAAACAAGTGTCAAGGGTTATGTAGAGAAACTCCCAGAATATATGTGTCAACAGGAGGCAAGCTTTTTTTCTGTATAAGTTTCTCATTATTAAAAAAAATTGTATGTTCGTTATTTATAGGATTATATACTCTGTGTATTTTTGTGCTGCCGCTTTTGTTTCAGAGATAAGTGGCGGTTATTTGTAGATTTTATTTGTATAACATCGAACTTGTGTTCACTTCTTGTCCATTAGTCTGTGTGAGTATTGATTTATGAGGTGCCTGTATTCTTGTTTAGAATGGATGATTTTGTGAGAGGTAATTATTTGGACGGATATCAAACAGCAACAGCCAAAACTGCGGACGAGTTCAAGGCGCTTATAGGCTGCACCCAGTTAGATAATTTTAGGGTTTTCCATATGAATATTCGTAGTTTGCACAAAAATTATGATGAATTAAAAATTCTTTTTACAGAGTTAGAATGCGAGTTTCAGTGCGTGGTTTTGACAGAGACATGGCAACTTAAAGATCCTAATTTGTATTCATTGATGGGCTATGAATTACTTTATAGCGGTGGTGATATGAACCAGAATGATGGAGTCGTAGTATATGTAAAGAAGGACATTGCTCATAGGCATCGGGTAGTAAGACTGGCAGAGATAACTGCTGTGGAGGTGACCCTTGGGTTCGGTGGCAATGAATTTTCGATACTCGCTATCTACCGACCTCCTTCTGCGGATATTAAGAGTTTTAATATGGCGCTTTTGCAGTATCTGAAGCGTCGGCCCAAGTCACAACAGATCAATTTGGTTGTGGGTGACATCAACATAGATCTTTTTGGTAATAGCAGTGATATGCACGAATATCTGAATATTCTATCATCTGAGGGTTATGACTCCCTTATCAACAAGTACACATGAGTATATAAAGATTCTGGAAGTTGTTTAGATCACATATTTGCCAGGATTGTAGGTGGCTGCTGCAGTTTGTACCCAATTATAATGGAGTCGTGTGTAACGGATCATTATGCTACCGTGCTACAGGTATCATTTCCTGAGGCACTGAAACATGGCGAAACTAAAAAAAGTTCATATAGACACCGCACCAATATGAAAAAACTAACTATCAACAAAGACTGGTCTTGTATCTATGTTGCAGATGATGTTGAGATTGCTGCTGAGACTTTTGTATCAGATTTGCGAACTATGATTGGACACTGCATGGAGAGGTACAGGTGCCGGACATGGGGGAAGAAAGACTGGATTACCAGGGGCATTGTTATATCGGTGAATCAAAAAAACCGAATGTTTAGGAGGCTCAGGATGCAACCAGATAATCAGGAGCTTGTTCAGCAATATAAAGATTATCGAAACAGACTAAATGGTATAATAAGAACGGCCAAGAAGGAACATTACGGTAGGATCATTGACAGATGCAAAAATACTTCTAGAGGTTTGTGGAATATAGTGAATGATATTGGCGGAAAGACATCAGCGAAGGCAGGAATCACTAAGCTTCGACATGAGCATGGATCTATCCTAGAGACTGATCTTGAGATTGCGAATCAATTTAATAAATATTTTTCAAGTGTGGGGAATGATTTGGCAAGCAGGATATCTGTCTCCAATAAGTTGGTGTCGTCTGCGCGGGTGAGTCAGTCTTTGGTGATATTGCGAACAGAAGAGGATGAGATTAAATCAATTGTGAAGACACTGAAGGACCACAAGGCACCCGGGTACGACGGAATAAGGGCAGAGACACTGAAAGGAATAATGGATGAGATTGTCACTCCTCTGACTTTTATTATAAATCGGTGTATAGACGAGGGCATATTCCCTAGTGCTTTTAAAATGGGTGTTATCAAACCTTTATTTAAGAAAGGAGATGTGCTGGATACCGCTAACTATAGACCGATATCACTGATTTCCAGTATTGCTAAAGTCTTTGAGTGTCTCCTGAAAAAACGCTTCGATGGTTATCTCGATAAATATGGATTATGATATGAGAGGCAGTATGGCTTCAGGACAAAGACATCTACGCAGGATGCCATAATTGAACTGACGAGTAATATATATCACAGTCTGGATAACACCAGACCTTCATTGTGTGTCTTGGTGGATCCTAAAAAGGCATTCGATACGGTTGATCACACAAGATTGCTTGAAATACTGGAGAAAATTGGGTTTAGGGGAAGACAACAACAGCTCTTACAAAGCTATTTGTCTGACAGATATCAGGTGGTGTGTGTGAATGATGTTCTGAGTGATGTGGTAAAAATGAACTGTGGTGTTCCGCAAGGAACCATTCTAGGACCCTTATTATTTAATATTTATATAAACGACCTTTTTTATGTTAGATCGTTAGGAAAGATAGTTGGATACGCGGATGATGCTGCTATATTTTATAACGCAGAATCATGGGATATACTCAAATCTACAGTTGAATCGGATTTTCGAAAAATCCTGGAATGGTTTCAAAACCGATTGTTGACTGTAAATGCGGCGAAGACAGTGTATATACCATTTTCATGCTACGAAAGGAACTTGCCAACTTTTACCACCTTGGAAATATGTGATGGCATGAAGATAAAAAGTGTGAACCATGCGGTGTATTTGGGTGTTACTATAGATTCACACATGAAATGGGAGCACCACATTTTAAATGTAACTAAAAAGATTCGCTCTGTGATGGTAAGATTTGCAGTATTGAGAGAGATGCTACACATCAAACATCTGCGGACTCTATATTATTCTTTAGTGGAGAGTCATTTACGATATGCTATAATAGCTTGGGGTGGTGCTGCAAGGTGTCATATATCTCAATTACAGATTGCTCAAAATTGTCTCATCAAGGTGATTTATGGTAAAGAACGCACATATGCTACGGATGTTTTATACGCTGAGACAAAACTGCTGGGTATTAGGCAGCTTTTCTACTTTAATGCTGCTGTATACCAGCATATTCATCGATGTGAATTGAAGGAGTTGAGTCACAACTATAATACGAGACACTGCGCACACGCATCTAAAACAGAAAGAGCTAGGAAGACAATTGCACAGCGTTCCTATGCTTACCTTTGCGTAAGAATATATAATTCTATACCAGCCCAAATTCGCCAGCAGCATGGACTTCGAGGTTTTAAAGTCTGTTGAAAAAAGTGGATAGTTGGACTAGATCGTGAAGTAATCCACAGGGTCGTGGAGGTTAATATGCTGGTGTAGTGGTCTTTCCTTTGTATTTTGTTGTTTCTTGTGCCTGGCGTCTGACCTGTGGGGCCCGCGCATGTGTGTGTGTGTGTGTGTGTGTGTGTGTGTAGGTTACCCATAGTGTGGCTTAAGACATTTGGTAAAAGAGATTTTATCTATAGTCAGAAAGCATAGTTATGTTTTTTTATATTTTCCGCGAATCGCTGGAGTTCGTCTGCAGTTTTGGTTTTTGTTTGTATTTCTTTACAGTGTCAGAGTGTGCACAAGCTTATTTTTAGAGAGAATGATGTTACAAGTATCACCAACAAGTCTTCGACTTAGGTGACTTTTAACGTTATTGAACAACCAGGCTCTTGATTAGCCTTGTAAGTTATTTTGTGAGAAATGTATATTTGTTCAATTTTGTTCAATTAGGCTCTTGATTAATCTTGTAAGTTGTTTTGTAAAAAGAGGTATATTGTTCAATAAATTATTATTATTATTATTATAATTCCAATTAATTAATTAATATATATATATATATATATATATATATATATATATATATATATATATATATATATATATATATATATATATATATATATATATATATATATATATATATATATAATATAACTAATTTAAACATTTTAAGTACAAGATTTGTGCTTGTCCCAACTTTTAGTTGTCAGCAAATTTGACCTTCCAATGACAAATTACGCTATTATTAATAGAGATTACTTTACCAGGGCATGAAAAGGTTTTTTAATAATATAGAATTTACTGTTGTTTGTATTTAAAAGTAAAAACTAAATAATTCAGTCGTTTGGAAAAGCCGTTGTATTATTTCCGAAATGTTAGCTTGTCCCAACATATAGTTGTTAGGGCTCGTATACCTCATAGAATTTTCCTACATAAGGTTTCGTGCTATGGTTTTTTTGACCATCTTATTGAGCTGTTTGCTCCTTATTTTTCTGCTACCGCAGCTTTTGTAGTGTGACGAGGTTTTAAGTCAAATCTTTTTTCTTCGGTTTTGGCATGCCTCAGGGTTTGGTTCTTGGGTCCTTTTTTTTACTCTTTTTATTAATAACATTGTGTAGTTGTTTGATCTTCCAAGTCTTCTTTACACCAATGCCTTGAAGATTTTCCAGTCCATTGATTCTATAGACGACTGTATTTGTCTGCAAAGAAATCTTGGTCATATGGTGTTGTTTGGTGTTCTATAATTGTTAAAACCTCAATGTAGGTAAGTGCTGTGGGGTTCTTACAGCTGCCTGCATTCTATTTTTCAGTTTATTTATTATTCTCTACAAGATACTCTTTTGAAGAGGAGAGCTGTCTTCAGAGACCTTGGTGTTCTGTTGGATAGCAAACTTAGTTTTAATTTGCACATCGAGAGTACTGTGTAATTTGTAATAAGATCTACCAGGGATTTTGTTGACACACAACTGCTGGAGGTGCTTTTTGATTTTCTGGTCAGAAGTAAGCTCAAGTATGCATCAATTGTAACTATTACATACATTTCTCAAGCATGGAGAGAGTGCAGCGAATATTTTTGAAGTACTTCATGTTCAGACAGACAATCACCTATTCTGAGCGTGGCTATCCCATTGGTGTCTTGTTGTCCATGACAGGTTGTAATGAAGTCCGATTTATTATGGTTATTTCAATAGCTAATAAGTCGTTTAGGTGGTGTAAATAACGGATATTTGCTAGGTAATAAATCTGACTCATTTTAGATACACTTCAAAGTATGAAAAGTCGCCACAGGCAAAACGCAGATTTTGTAGAATGGAACGCATCTGACAAGTGCGATGAGATTCATTCTAGGTACGTCATGGGGCGCATGGCAGGTAAGGGAGCAGAGAAACGGAACGCGATCGGAGAGAAGCCTTCAGCCCGTGCTCGCGACAACAAGTACCGCTGGTAGTACGTTGATTGTAGAGGTTTTCAAAGCGTCCGTTAGGTGTAATACCTGGAAAGTTTAGTATTTCGCTACACTACGAAGTAGTCGGAAAGCAGCGTGTTATTTATTTAATCGTAAAGAACAAGAGTCTAGGAAGACTGTGTTCTGTTAGGGTAGGTTGCAAGGTTAGTTATACTTCGGGAAACTTGGAGAAGTATAATTTGCAAACTGCTAAAATTGTTTGGGTGTTTTATTAATGCTGTTCTATGTAAAATTTTAACAGCGTGTTAGGATTTCACACGTATACAGAGTGTACTGTATGTAGGAGTGACAAAACGGGTCACGGGTGACCCTATTAAGTGAGGTCGAAGTCAGGTAAATAATTATACCGTATTATAGTGGAATTAGGGTGTTTTAGCGAATCACAGCGTGCTATACAGGGTAGACTACGTTTGTTTCGAGGGACGTTCTGTCCTTGAAGGAAACATGGATCTATTCTGTAGGGTGTGCGCTCGTTAAACCAGGTGGTTAAATAGCTAGTGTGTCCAGCCTAGATAAGTGCCAAGCTGGTCACGTTTCTTACCCATATAAGGGAAACGGGAGCACGGACAGTGCTGATTTAGGGTAGTATTTAGTGTGCCCGGCATCCTGTGCTGTATTGGGTTGACTACGTTTGTTTCGAGGGACGTTCTGTCCTTGAAGGAAGCATGGATCGATCCAGAATGGTACGTAACCGCTGGATGGCACTGTTAGCTATGTATGGTGTTCGATAGAAATAGGGAACCAGTCACCCGGTGGTATTAGTTAGCAAGTTAGGGTCTTATAAGCGTGGGAACCGTTTGCCTACCCACATAGCGGGGCCATTTTCCGTATGATGCTTGGGTATTCCGCTTGCCGTTGCTTTGCTATGCTTTGTTGTTTGCTGCGCTAACGCTAATATCACGCTTTATGTAATAATTAACACAAATATTATTTTAGTCGAATGTCTTTGTATTTTTAAATATTAACATATTCGTATCAATTCCACTATGAAGGAATGTCTTATCAGAGATAAGATTATCTGACCTGAGATATGTTTTCTCTTTATTCACAGGAACTGTAGCGAATTTTTGGCTCTAATTATTTATGGATTTTTATTATTGTCAACTTCATTTGTAAATATTTTAAATGTTATTAGAGGGTTTTATGAAATTAGTTGCGTTTCACTGCACTGCCTGTAGTTATCTTGCACTAGTGTAGGTGTGTTCAAGCTAGAATCCTGTGACGGATTGTAACTAGCGGAGGTATATCGTAATTGATATTTACCTGTTTATAATATTTCTGCTTCCAACTTTGTAAGTTAGGGAAAACTGCCATTATTCGGGAGTGAGTAATTAAAGCCTACTTACCTCCTGGAAACTTTACGGGATATAATAACTTTCGACCCCTGGCTATAGTTTTCTTCTCCACTCGAGTTACCCTAGGACAAGGCTGTTATGAAACAGTAACTTTGTGGTGTTCTACGAGAGCCCTAGCAGAAGTCCTCACGGGGATCTGACCTCGTCCTATTTAATAGGGAATAAAGGAGGATATTTAGCTTAGAATATTTAGGTCACGCCCGAATGACAGATTGGCAACTTATCCGTCGGGCCTCTGCTTAGCCGGAGCACATCACAAGGTTATTGCATGCTTGATGATGCCAGGCGCAACCAGTACATGTTGCTCTTTATAAGCTGCTAAACAATGTTGTTGACTCTCCTGCACTTATCTCTGCTTTATCATTGCACATTCCTAGGTTGAGTAGTCATGGGCTTTATCATTGCACATTGCTAGGTTGAATAGCCATGGGGTTGGAATGTTTTGGATGGCTCCAGCTTGTAATAATTTGCTGCAGTTTTATCCCTCGTAGAAGATGTGTAAACTATATAATCAACTGACTATTCATGTGGGGATATATTTTCATGTAACTCTAAGAGTAGCAAAGACAAAGGGCATGCACAATAAGCCAAAGGCTGCGGTGCTATCGGGGCGGAAAAGACGCGGACGAGCCTAAAGGAAAAAAAAAGAACTTTAATAAAGTTGTTACCAGCATTTGATGTTTGTCTAACAAATTTATTATTGTTTTTTTGTTTGTTTATTATATATTGTAATTTTTGTTATGTTTTGTATCCAATATATTTTGTATCCCATCCCTGTAATTTGATTTTCTGTGGGATCAAATAAATAAATAAACAAAGTGTACACTGAATAATTTTATGTATGAGTAGAAAAAACGTCCACTGCAACTTTCTCTTTATTTTACAGATCCTGTCACCAAGAAGTTTCTGGTAGATTATTGTAATCCCGTTTTTGGGTTCCCTCAGTTAGTCAGGTTTAGTTGGTCGACTGCAGTAAATGCTTTGGAAAACACAGCTTACCATGTAGATTGGGAGGAAGTTGACGATAAAGCTTCTGCTCCACCACCCAATAATTCGTCGATAACATCTTTCTTTAAAATGACATCTAATAAACCAGTTTTGAAGAAACAACATGAATTCTTTCAGCATCGATGTCTTAGCAGAAAAGTTGAATTTTGAACTGTTAGTATTTTGTTAACTGAATAACTATTAATAATACAATGCATTTTTATTTTGTTACTGACTGAAAATGAAGTTATTTTTTACAACTGTCTATAACAGTATCTTTTTGCTAATGTATTCTGCGAGAAACAAATGTTCATTTTTAGTTAAAAAATCATTTTTAGAGGGGTTAGTAATAAGCGGCCATTTATTAGTAGTAGTAGCAGTGGTGGGGAGGCCAACGCCAAGCAAGTAGGCCACAATCGGCCCTTTTTGTCAACCCCAGCAACCATGCACCATGGTGGCCTTTTGATTCGGGACCGCAAACACTTCTGACCACTTACCAAAATAGTCCATGGCTACAAGCATATAGCATTTTCCTGCGTCTGTTCTAGGGAAACGACCTATGTCGATTGAAATTCTTTCGAATGGGGTCCCACGCTGTACTGCTTCATTCGCCCTCTGGTTTTTGATTTAGGCCCCTTACTCGATGCACACTCTTGGCAGGTTGTGCACCATTCTTCTACATCTAACCAATAACAATGCTCTTTGACCTTTTCCAAATTTTTCTTTACCCCTAAATGGCCTCCACCTGCCCCGCCATGAATTTCTCCGATTACCTCTCAACCTCTTGGCCGCGGAAGCATTATTTGCTTCAATATGCGGGTTCCATCCTTTGACTCCCAATCCCTGACCAGAAGACCATCTTTGATATCAATAGAGTCCCACTAGACCCAGTAACTTTTGGTGGAAACGCTTTTATCACTAACTCCGGACCAAGCAGGTCTTTCGTGGCAAGTTTCCTTCCATCTGTAGATTGGTTGGATATCAGGGTCTTCTTTTGGTCCTCCATTAACCTCTACGGATCCCATCGGTTAACGGGTTGTACCCTTGTTCTCCTACAAATGTCGAGATTCAATCCTTCTTTGTTTTCGGCAGAGATGCAATGCTTGCATTTTGGTGGGAAAGGTCTCCTAGATAGGGCATCAGCATTACCGTGCTGTTGTCCAGGGCGGTGTTCGATGGTAAAATTGTCTCTGGATTGTTAAATTGAAGAAGCCAGCGTAGGGAAGCTTGGTTGGTTCTCAGGAGAAATTCTTGATCATATAGATATGCCACAGTCCACTACCAGTGGTAAACACAGTATTTTCTTTGTCTTTGGGCTCAATCTCTACTTGCTGGTAGCCACTTTTCAAGTCCAATGCCGAAAACCAGCCTGCACCTGCCAGTGTATAAGTGTATCGTCAATCCTGGGAAGTGGATAGCTGTCTTTCTTAGTGACATCATTTAACTGGCGGTAATCTACACAAAACCTCGTGGAGCCATCTTTCTTTTTAACTAACACTACGGGAGCAGCCCAAGGGCTTTGAGATCGTTCTATAACTCGTGCCTCCTCCATCTCATTTAACTGTGCCAAATCTCACACTCACACAATGTGCTTAAAAAGGGGTACAAAGGTTTTTCTTCACTCGGTAAGTAAAACACAGAGAAACGTTCGATTTGAAATAAATTTTCTGCAAATATTTCAGTAAAATGAAAGATAAGGACAGCTGAAGCTGAAACTTAGGGGTGTGGAGGACACTCTTCTTGCCTCATTTTCTCTACATAATCCGTATCGCTTTCAGGTTTTTTGCCTTAATGAAGCGAATTTTGACGTTTTAAGAGGAAAACCCAAATTTGTTCTTTAAATGTCTACACCTTTTTTTTCTTTCAACTTACAGTTCTAAATTTTGGTACACACTTTACTGTTGATGATATAAACCCGCGTAGGAAATTTGGTTGCCCTAACTTTGTTATTTCTGAAGCTACACAAATTTTCCGAAAGGAAACACAGTATTTGCCGAAAAAACTGGGCAAATTTTCCTGGCTAACCAACTTACCCAAGCGATCTACAAAATTTAGGAATATTGTACCATACAATATTTGATATGTGAAAGATTCCCATTCTTTTAACACAAAGGAAGAGTTCGGCAAATTTGCAGGTTGATTGGGTGAAAATGCCTTCTGGTGCTGATTGTTTTGGCTCATGGTGAAATAAATCATGTTGAAACCAGTGTTTTCCAAAGTCAATCTGCAATTATCCTAAAAAATTCTGAAAATTTACGTTACCGATCGCTTTCAAACACCGCCATCATAATGTTGTTACTGAAAAAGGTGTTGGGAGGCTAGGATATATAAGAAAAATAATTCTGTTATTGCTAAATGGCTCCGTCGTGTCGCAATGTGCCCAGCAACTGTCAAAAATATGCATGAGTGAAATCTCCTAAAATTATGCTATCCACTCAATGAGACCGATAACGAGTTTAAAGCGCCGCTACCGAGTTAACGGGGCCGAAACTTCGCTATCTTTGGCAGCCTTCAATGCCTGTAAAGTTAAATTTCGAAGTATTTTTGAGCAACGAACATCGAACTATTTTGGAGAATTACATATTTCGAACTTCGAACAACTTCAACATCGCTAGTGCGAACATATTTTCGAACCGAAGGTTCGGTTTGAGTTCGGGTTCGGTTCGAAATTTCGAAGCTTCTCACACCTCTAATATATATATATATATATATATATATATATATATATATATATATATATATATATATATATATATATATATATATATATATATATATATATATATACACATATAGTCTGAAACTGTCCTCGGATTTGGGTTCCGCAGGGCCTAATTGGCGCTCATTTAAAGAATTTTTTTCTAAATTAAAAGTCGCGATCTCACTAGTGAATCTTTTAAAGAAAATTCACTAATATTTGCTATTAAAAACATTTTAATGCAAATTCGCTACGATAACGCACTTGCTGCGTCCAAACTTTTTTGTCTTGTTTGCTACATCACATGTGTGGTTAACTGAAACCAAATAAATCTTTACAAACGTGTTTTTTTTTAAACTAAAAATAAAAAGTTTCACTGTGAAACAATATCGCCTACATATTTACCAATTATTTATGATAAGTGAGTACATATGTATAATTTCAGTTTTATACGTTTATTAATTATAATTGTTACAAACTAAATATTCTTTATAACTTAAACATTTTGGTGATACATTAATCATGACAAAGCTTAAACTTTAGAGTGGGATATGTTCTTAAACGTAGAAGTTCTAACTCAGTCTGAAGAACCAGGATCTCATTGTGATTTTCTTGTATTTGTTGCACCAATTTTGTTCTGTTTATTAATCCAGCCATCCTTAAAAAGAAAAAAGCAATGTGTTAGTCAAATTAGGCCAAAAGACACTAATAGGCTCTGCTTATTATTAAGGTGTGTTGATGCAACCTTGTATATATTTAAATTTGATTGCTTGCTCGCTAGGTTGGCACCGTTACAACGACGGAAGGGAGGAGATTTGTATTGTCACAGCGAACACTCTGGAATGACATTTCTAGAATATACCAGAAGTGACAGGTGTAGAATATTGTAGAACGTCTAGAATCTCTATAGACAGTATAAATAGACGAGTGGTGCACAGAGTAAGTTAGTTCAGTATTAAGTCGGTGTGGTGTAAAAGTGATCATGGAGTATAAAAGCGAGTTAATAGTAAGTGTTGGTGTATAGTCCGCGATCATAGAAGGCGATAGTGAAATATATTTCTATGGGCATTTAATAATAGAGAAGAGAAATATTTTAGTTGACACTGGTGTTGGAAAATAGTTGGTAATAGTAAATTAGTAGTTTGGAAAGCTGTGTTTTGTTAATCAACAAATCCAGAAACCCGTAGAACGTAACAACTGGTGTCAGAACTCGGATTTTCAAGCTGCTAGCAGAAATATTATCCAGAATATTCGTTGAACAACGTGAAAATTTCTAGAATCCCTGGAAGATCAGTGTCAGCGGTAACTCATAACTGGGTGTGTTCTTGACAGAATAAACTGTTCACCAGCTTTAAGTACGTCTATGCCTAAGGCACGCAGCGCAACAACCAAAATGGACGCCCAGCTATTGTAATTGATTAAAGAAATGACAGAAGATGCCAGAAAAAGAGATGAATAAGCTAAAGAAGAAGCCAGAAAGAGAGATGAAGAAGCTAGAAAAAGAGACGAAGAAGCTAAAGATGAAATGAGAAAAAGAGACGAAGAAGTCAAAGAGCAAATGAGAAAAAGAGATGAAGAGGCCAGAAAAAGAGACGAAGAATCCAAAGAAGAAATGAGAAAAAGAGATGACGAAACAAAGAAAATTCTGCAAGAACAAGCCAGCAGAATTGAGAATATTACTTCGTGTGTGGACGAACGTATGAAGCAGATAAAAGACATCTTCCAACAAGTAGAATGTCGAGTAAGGGGTATGAGCGACGATGTACATGACAAGCTGACGAGTATACAAGAAGAAGTTCAGCAGAAAATGCAAATACAAGAAAAGCCGCGTGATACCCTAGCCAAGGGAAACATCAGACTCGAAGATAGCCTGGTCGTAAGAATTAAAGTCCCCACATTTGATGGCTCAGTCCCATGGGGTATTTATCTATGCCAGTTCGAAGCCGCTGCTACAGCAAATGGTTGGGGCAAGAGAGAGAGAGCGACCTCGCTAATAGTAGCTCTCAGAGGAGATGCCCTAGATGTGCTCCAAGGTATTCCCAGGGAAGAACCGTTGAGTTTTGACAGCATTAAACATCAATTAGAGATGAGGTTTGGCGACCAGCATTTACAGCAGCTGTATCGATTGCAGTTGAAAAATCGTTGCCAGAAATCAAGCGAAAGTCTCCAACATCTCCACGCCGACGTGGTCAGACTGACACGATTAGCCTACCCCATAGCTCCGATAGAGTTTTTAAACCAGCTGCAAACCTTCATTGACGGCTTCAGAGATACCGACACGCAAAGGCGTTGATGATGGCGAGACACAAAAACTTGAACGATGCTTTGGCACATTCCTTGGAGTTTGAAGCGGTAACGGTAACGTAAGCGTCAGAAAGTCATGTGAAAGTTCGCAGTCTCAAAGTCCAAGAAGAAAATAAAACAGATCCATCCAAGATCATGCAGCTACTGGAGAAAATAGCAGAACAAATAAGGCTGACGTCTTATGGGCACCCAATAAGAGCTCACCGTGCAAATCCCTTGCGCTGCTGGAACCGCGGCAAGGTGAGACATATAAAGGGCGAATGTTGGGCTCTAAGATCACGCGCAAGGGAGAAAGTGAAGCTAAGGCCGGTAACCATTTCTCAGGTTAGCGATTCTGGCAGCGCTCTCATCATAGACGGATACGTAAGCGGTAATAAGACCCAGATGGTCGTCGACACAGGCGCACCTAGGACGATTATTCGCCGCGACATGGTTCCAAGACGGCGAGTATGAGAGCCAGGCAGTGTGTAGAGAGTAAATGCAGCCGGTGGTGATCGGATCCAGGTATTTGGCGAAACTGACGTCGAGCTGCAAATTGGGACATGGAAGGCAAAGCAGAGGGCCATAGTCGCCGCCATATCAGACCCGATTATAATTGCCTTGGTGCGCTAAACTTGATCTTGGCACTAACATCCTGACTATCGGAGGTGAAGAAATGATAATGTCGCCTGGCAGTAACCTGGCAGTGCGGAAAATCACCATAGAGGAAAATAGTAATGTCTACCGTGAAAGTGCCATTCCAGTGAAGAGAGCTGTGAGAAGAAGAGACGACCCAGTTATTCAGCCAGAAGCAAGTGGAGAAGAAAGTATGAGAGAAATACAAGACGAAGGGTGCAAAGACCACGTAAATATGAAGCCAACCCAGAAAAAGGCCAGTAAACACATTTGTTGGAAGAGAGCCGATGTCGAAAGAATGAATAGGGCCCGCCGAGATATTTGTGCAAGTAGAAACATCAAAACAACAGCAACTACACGGAAGAACCAGTACCACCTAAGAACTTCGCTTGAAGGAAGCCCCGACATATTAACGAGAAGGAAAGCCATCCACTCGGCTGTCGGAATGCACATACGAATAGAAAGCGACCGCATGAAGACCCGTTATGACGTGCCACCTAATTCAGCTGGTTTTAAAGAAGAAGATCGGGTGTTGTTCTACAAGCCAGTACGACGCAAGCGACGGTCTCATAAACTACAGAAATTATGGGAAGGTCCGAAGAAGGTGGTCAAAAGGATCAATAGCGTTTCTATCACATTCAGAGGAGCCTGAAGAGCAAGATGAAGGTGGTTCATATGCACAGACTTACGCCATACCAAGAAATGTCAGAATTCGACCGGGAGGATCGAATATAAGAGGGGGACAGTGTCACAGCGAAGACTCTGGAATGACATTTCTAGATCAGAGGAGCCCGAAGAGCAAGATGAAGGTGGTCCATATGCACAGACTTACGCCATACCAAGAAATGTCAGAATTCGACCGGGGCGAACGAATATAAGAGGGGGGCAGTGTCACAGCGAATACTCTGGATCGTCATTTCTAGAATAGACCAGAAGTGACAGGTGTAGAATATTGTAGAACGTCTAGAATCTCTATAGACAGTATAAATAGACGAGTGGTGCGCAGAGTAAGTTAGTTCAGTATTAAGTCGGTGTGGTGTAAAAGTGATCATAGAGTATAAAGCGAGTTAATAGTAAGTGTTGGTGTATAGGAAGCGATCATAGAAGGCGATAGTGAAATATAGTTCTATGGACATTTAATAATAGAGAAGAGAAATATTTTAGTTGACACTGGTGTTGGAAAATAGTTGGTAATAATAAATTAGTAGTTTGGAAAGCTGTTTTGTTAATCAACAAATCCAGAAACCCGTAGAACGTAACAGTATTGTGTACATTTCTTTAGCGTCCTCAACCATTTACGAGCTCCTACTGACTTTCTTGTTCCCTTAAATATTTTGTTTGACAGTTTTGAGAAGTCGGCTGGCCTCCAAAGAAAAAAAATCGTAGACCCAGGAATCATTAATAAACGTGAATATACAGCACTCAACAGATTCGTCAATCTCAACTTTGTCTGGTAGCTAACTTGAATATCTTGTTAAATATATTGTTGTTATTATCTTATCTTGCTTGCAATGACAAGGTGAGGAAAAAAACATCATATCCACCCAGTGGCGGCGTAGCATAGGTTGGCACCCGGGGCGGTTTTCTATTGAGCATCCCCAACATAAAACCACAAATCAAATACTAAACGTGCTTACATGACTTTATTTTGCTAAAATATTCGATCACATTATCAAAATTTACTTTCCTGTCCTTTTCAATGGACAATATGGAAAGATTGGTAAGTCACGCTTGGATCATTGTCGATCTTAAGTAAGATTTTACCAATTTTAATTTTGAGAAACTTATTTCGCAATAAGTTACCTAAACACAAATAGTTGAGAAAATCTTAGACACAGTGCTAGACTTGGAACAGACTCAGAATAGTCCCATTGTACAATTAATTTCAGAAGCTCCAAGGTAGTCCATTGAACCGCTTCGTAGAAAGAAATGCTGACGGCTTCTAAGTTGCGCCTTAGTCGTAAAATCTCCAAAATAATGTCCTCTGCAGAAAATTCATCGTAGATTTTCGTCAGATTTGGAACTATACCACGAAGTGGTTCTTCTGTTGACGTAAGCAGAGTTTTAGGCTGAACAACACCAAATGTTATGAGAATGTCATGCATTGCTATGTAACGATGGTCTAGTTCTCCGTAAAATCTATCAATACATTCTAACATAGCTCTTTGCAGCTCTTCTGGCAATGTTAGTCCAGCGTCTTGGACCATTTCTTCTGGTATAAGTTTTCGAAATCTCCTCCTTCCTCTTCTTTCAATTGAAATACCCAAGTCTTCAAAGTTCGACTGCAGTCTTTCTAGCTATATTGGGACGAAACCTAGAATTATTTTCTTTACTTCAACTTGATTGTCTTCAATATGTGCATATCTGATTACCTAACTCATCTGATCAACATGTGATATGTCTGGAGTGCTATTGAAAAGAATTTCGAAATGTTTTGCTTTTCCTATGTCGCCCACAATGTTATTTTTCACCTCTTTCCCCGAAATACTGATAAACTCATTTTGAATGTCTTTGGACAAATAAGAATCTACCCGTTTTCTTTTTGTACAGGCGATAGCATGTTCAATTCTTAGCATGTGCCCTTTTAGCACTGGGTTATATTTCGACAATAGATTAACTAATTCTAAAAAATTCCCTCTATTGTCTGATGAAACCCCCTCTCTATGCCCTCTAAGAGGAAGATTTTGGAGTGCCAGGAAAAAGATAAGATCAAAACGGTGATTGAAAATGTCACGCCACTTCTTTTTTTCTTAGTCTAAAACCATTTGATGTTTATGGTCGATAGTTTTTTGCAGCCTCAATCCATTTTCCAAGATTTTTCATTTATCAAAGCAGGACAGATGGGTCTCAGAATTCTCATGTTCAGACACTTTAGGATTTAGTTTCCACCAAGAATTAAACCTGTTGGAAAAACTCTGGTGTTTTGTTTCATGGTGCGTAAACAGTTTGCAGCAAAAACAGTATAAACTGTTTTCTGTTTTGTTCCATTTTCTGAGTATTTTTCTCCATTTGGTTACGCTTTATAAAACCATTCTGAATTGAAATGTCGGCTATTTACTTTTATTTTATCTCCAGACTGTATCTAAAAACTCTGGACGCAGCAAGTGCGTTATGGTAGTGAATTTTCATAAAACTATTTTTTAATAGCAATAATGTGTTTTTTTAAGTAAGCAGGCATCAAATTTGGTTACCAGTATAATCTATATAGTAAAAACAATGTGCCATGTTTCATCAAAATAACTTTTTTGTTTGAAAATGTACAAAAATTTCCGAAAGTAAACTTAAAGTGTTCCCGAAAAAACTCGTTTCTTGGTCAACCTTATAGGTTAATAGCAAATTGAGCTATTCAAATATTAAGCATTTGATCAAAATTCGCTACCATAATGCACTAACTGCGTCCAGAATTTTTTTTCTTACACACATGCATTATATTTCGATGGAAAATGCAAATATGTAATAACATAAGGCATGTTTGATTAAAAAAAAAAGAAAATTTGTATCATCAACGACTAATGGGCCACCCTGTGATTGTAGAAATAATTTTTAAAGATGTAGCTCAAGACACTCTATAATTAATATATACATTTTTTTTTCATATCTTGTATAATAACAGATATATTGAGCTTTATTGATTTTTTTACGAAAATTCTACAAAAATTATATACCATTAAACGATAAATTCTATAGCTAAGACTACTGCCAAGCGTCAGAGAAAGGGTCTATTTGAAATCAATTTTCTGGAAATATTTTATTAAAATGAAGGACAATGACGGTTGAAGCTAAGACTTCAGGGTTTGTAAAACATTCTTCTTGAGACATTTTATTTCCATAGCCCGTATTAGATTCAAGTTCTTTTCCTAAATGTTGTCAATTTTGACGTTTAAATCGCAATCGTGGAAAACCCCAATTTATTTTTCTTTAAATGCCTACAACTTTTTTGTCTTTTGACCTATAGAGCTAAATTTTGGTAGGTGGCTTACCTATAAGGATGTAAACCCGTTTACCAAATTTGGTTGCCCTTACTTTGTTAATTCTGGAGATAAAATTTTTTCGAAAGAAAACACAAAATTTTCCGGGAAAACCTGGACCGATTTTCCTGGCTAACGAACTTATCCAAGCCATTTACAAAGGAAGGTATTCACCAAATTTAATCAAAAGCGGCCCATTATTTTTTGAGTTATCGGTGTGATACATACATACATACATACATATATATATATATATATATATATATATATATATATATATATATATATATATATATATATATATATATATATATATATATATATATATATATATATATAAACATATAAAAATTTAAACTGACCCCGGATATGTGTTCTGGGGGGCCTAATTAGCGCTCATTTGAAGAAATTTTTTCAAAATTCAAAAGTCGGGATCTCCTCATTAGTGAATTTTTTTAAAGAAAATTCACTAAAATGGACAATCTCTATTTTGATAGGGTTCACTTAACAATTTCAATTCTCAAATCATCAGGCATTGGTGTTGGCCAAGTATCAACATCGAAACGAGTTGTGTCATGTAACTCTTCTTCATCGTTTTCAATTTGGTGAAGGGAGGGGCTGAAATAACTTGCCCCTTCCGTCCGCGCCTCCTCGTGTGAATGCACCAGTGGCTGACTACTAAGCTACGCGACTGAGTTGTCACCACGTTGTCACCCCTTGGTGCTTGGCACCCGGGGCGGACCGCCCCCACCCCTTTACGCCGCCACTGTACCTACCTAAACTAACAATGTAGCATTATTTTAAAAAGGTAAATAATGCATTTTGTAATTTAAATTACTAATTTCTAGCGGTGTAAAGCTTCTTACAAATTTTGATTTGGGTTGTAATGAAGCGTTATTTTCTGAATAAAATTTTAGGAACATTGCGGCACATAAGTAAATATTAAATTAGATATCAGCTTTTAAAATTATCTATTATGTAAATATTTTATAATATAGTGTTATATCCTTCTGTATAAGAGTTCAGTTAATGAAGCAATATTACCTCCATAGTCACAGGCAGCTTGTAGATTGTGTTGGAAGCAGCGTACACTAGAATTATTATATTTGAGAGGGAACGTGAAATAACAGATTGAAATGTCTGGAATTACCTTAGACGATATAAATTAACGAGCATCAGGTAGAGCAGTCAATAAGTGAGTCAGTGCTTGTGAGGAATAAGCGATAATAGAAGGCTAAACTGAAATAGGGTGCCATAGACATTTGGTAATAGAGAAACATAATCGTTTGTGGGTTTATTGTCAGAATATAGTTACTTAGTTATAATAAATTAGTAGTTCGAAAAGTTGTGGTTTGATAGTCAACAAATAGCGAATCCCGAAGAATGTATCAACTGGTGTCAGAAGTGGGATTTTCAAGCTATTAGTGAATATATTATCCAAAATATTCGTTAAGTAACGTGGACATTTATAGAAAGATTTATGAAAGATTAGTATCATAGGCAACTTATAATTGGTTGTGTTTTTGAGACAGAATAAACTGTGTACCAGCTTTAAATACCAGCAGCGACCAGCATTTACAAGCGAAGGTCTTCAACATTTCCAAGCGGACGTTGACAAATTGACACGATTAATCTACCTCATAACTCCGATAGAATCTTTAAACCAGCTCTTACTGCAAACCTTTATTGATGGCATCAGGGATACAGACACCCAACAGGCCCTGAGGGTGGCGAGAGACAAAACCTTAAACGATGCTTTGGTGGATTCCTTGGAGTTAAGAGTAGCAAAGCAAGCCTCAGAAGGTCATGTGACAGTCCGCACTCTTTAAGTTTGAGAAGAAAATAAAACAGGTTCATCCGAGGTCATGCAGCTACTACAGAAAATAGAACATATGAAGCCTACGTCTCGTGGGGACCCAACAAGAGCTCACCGTGCAAATGCCTTGCGTTGTTGAAACTAATGCAAGGTCATATATGTCCCATATGACGTGAATGTTGGGCTCAAGCTAAGGCCGGTAACCCTTTCTCAGGTTAGCGCTTCTAGCAGCACTCGCCGTAGATGGTGACGTAAACGGCAATAAGACCCAGATGGTCGTCAACTCCGGCGCACCTAGGACTATTATTCGCAGAGACATGGTGCCAAGAAGGCAAGTAGAGAGCCAGATAAAAAGTATAGAGTAAATGCAGCCGATGGTGATTGAACCCAGGTATTTGGCGAAGCTGACGTTGAACTGCAAATTAGAACATGGAAGGCCAAGCAGAGAGCCATAGTTGTCGCCATATCTGTCCCGATTATAATTGACTTTGACATTTTCCAAGCGTAGTGCGTTAAACTGGATCTTGGCACCAACACCCTGACTATCAGCGGCGAAGAAATAGTCATGTCGTATGGCAGTAACAACGAAAGTATCATTCCGGTGAAGAAAGCTAAGAGAGAAAAGACGACCCAGTTTTTAGCCAGAAGCAATGAGAAAAGTAGTCATGCGATAAATACAAAACGGAGCGTATATAGACGTAAAGCAAACTTGGGAAAAGGATAATGAACCCATTCGTTGGTACAGAGCCAGCAGATGTAGATGAGAAGAATATGGCCTGAAAAGATTTTCGTTCAAGTATGTGCATTTCTCTGATATAATGGAGCAGAAGTCGAGGGATAGAGACAAATATAATGCACTGAATAGAGAGATCTGATTGAGATGCAGGAGAGCCAAGGAACAATGGTTAATTGAGCAATACCAGGGGATTGGAAGCCCTCCAAGAGAATTAGGACTTATTTAACATGCACAAAAATATCGGAGAAATGACAGGACGACAGCACGGAGAGCGGAGCGGAACCTTGAGAGGAACCAATAATGAGATATTGGTCGGCGTCGAGAAGAAGTTGATATTGAAGATGGCAAGAGTATGCAAAGAAACTTTTTAGTGATGATCGGCGGGATCAACTCCCAGAAGCTGCCTTAACGAAAACAGCCCTTACTTTTTAACGGAGGAGGTTGTACAAGCCAACAAGCTGCAAAATAAGGACAGAGGTCCAGATGGAATCTATGCTGAGATCCTTAAGGTGATTGTGTGGTGAAAGTGAGAGGGACTTTTAACGAAGCTGATTAACATCACCTATAAAATTGGCAGAGTGTCATCGGACAGGCTTACCCCAGCCTTTGTTACCCTGCCTAAGAAAACCAAATCCACCAATCGTGATGACTACATGATGGTTAGCTTGATCTCCCACATTCTGAAAACATTCCTGCACATTATACATACTCGAATCTACCGGAAGTGTGAATAGAAAATCGATCCAACTTAGTTCCGCTTTAGAAGGGGGCTGGGAACACGCAGAGGCCCTGTTTTTGCTCAATGTGCTCACACAAATGTGCAGAACCTGGATGCGTATGCTCGCTTCGTCAACTAGCGGAAAGCTTTTGACTGCGTATCACACCAGAAAATGGCAGAAATCTTAAGAGACACGGGGATAGACGCCGGAGACTTGCGTATTGCCACTGAAATTTACTTGTATCAATCCGCACAGGTGAGACTGGGCAGAGCAACATCCGAACAAGTGGCATTACGGAGGGGTGTGCTATAGGGTTGTGTTCTGTCTCCTCATCTGTTCGATCTGTATTCCCAAACCATATTCAGAGAGTCGTTTGAAGGCAAGAGCATCGGCATCAAGATGAACGGTAGAATAATTAACAACCTGCGCTACATTGACAATACCGTGGCAGCCTCTCCGATTTGCATAGAGCTATAGATTTCCTTGTAAAGCACAGTTCATGTTATTGACTCTTCGCGAAAACCAACAAAACGATGCTGGTGGTTTTCTCCAAACACCTTAGACAATTTGTTCTACACATCAACAATAAACCCGTGGAACAAGTACAGACATGTCAGTACTTGGGAGCTACCGTGAATTAACAATGTGACCTTAGGAAAGAATTTACAGCCCGAATTTAACAAGCTCGTAAAACTTTTACCAGCATAAAGAGCCTTTTCACTTGTTGCTGCTGCGATGCTACGTCTTTCCTGTGCTACTCTATGGGTGCGAAAGCTGGACTTGCAGCAGGAAATGGAGAACTGTATATACGCTTCTGAGATGTATCTATACTGAAGGATGCTTCGCATTTTTTGGGTGGAGAGAAGGGAAAGCGCCGATGTCCTCAACATGAAGAACAATTTACGAGAACTGTTGAGAACCGCCAAAGAAAGAAAAGTTCAATACATCAGACATGCCATGCAGAGTGAAACATATGAGATCCTTCGGCTGATCATCGAAGGAAAGGTGGAGGGAAAGAGGTCTGTTGGATGCCAGAACTCATAGCTGAGATATCTACGGAGAAGGCTCGGACGTACATCCACAGAGTTTTTCAGAGCTACAGTTTCACGAGCCATAGTAGCCAATTGGATCGCCAGCCTTCGTACGGAGACGGCGTCATAAGAAAGAGAAGTTTAAATATTTTCAAGCAGCCACTCCTTATTTAAATGTGGTTCGAGGTGTTATCTTAACCCCATTGATAGGAATGATAAAATTACAACCGACTCTGATGTTTTTACGTATTTTCCATTCCATATAAAAGACGGACCCACGGCGTGGGTCCGTTTCTCGTCGAGCAAGATACCTGCAGAAAAGTAGTCAACAGCCTCGTCCGTGTTTGCGTATCCATCTACTTAGCGGAAAATCGGACTGACATAATTTTTTCATCACAATTATAGCTTTTTCTTAGACATCCTTTTTAAAAAATTTACAGTTTTGTCACTAGTTAATTTTTGGATGTCGAACTTTGACAGCTTATTTATAAACCATCATATTTATTGTTGACAAAGGTGGTAGCAAAGCGAAATTGCAGAGAAAATACAATACTCTTTACGTAGAAATTGCCTTTGCGGCAGCAGTAGCTCAGCGGGAGAAGGTCGCCTTGCTTAGCAGAAGGCATGGGGTTAGCATTCTACCGAAATTTATTATATTAATAATTAAACATTTAATTCATTTCGAAGAATAATAACTACTGAAGTGGCACTACTACTATTACGGCATTAAAACATTTTTATTTCGCTCACCTTTCATTAACTATCTGTTGCTCCCGCTCCTCAAAGTCTGTATCTCTTTCTAAGTTGAATTCACATAAATCAACATTGACATTAGCTATTTCCTTGTCCAATTTTTGATTCCTTTCTTGTAAAGCTTTGATTTGTCCTTTGATTTTAGCATATTGGTCTTTCATTTCTTTAATAGAATTTTCAAATGATATTTTTAATAAATCAACTTCTGTTTCAAAATTTAATGGACTCTCTTGGAGACCTCTTCCTTTATTTTTTAAAAACTGCTGCATTTCTTTGGTAACCTGAAAACACATAACTTATTTACATCACATTTACTCTGCATTAGTAAATAAAATAGGACGTTTTTCTTAGAAAATAAAAAGTCTGAAGTTTAATCGTGTCCTCGGCTTTGAAAATCCTTGAAAAGCTTGAGGAGAAAGTTCAAAATCAAATTTTCTATCACCAATATCATTCTTCGGCTAAAGCGTTATTCCTCGATATGTGTAAAATTATACCGATTAATTTTTTAGTTACTAAATTTTGATAATGAAAGTATTTTATCAGTGTTTTTTTAACTTATTACTTCAGATAAAGTCAAATAGAAGATAAAAAATTAAATCCAGTGAGTATTCAATACGGTGCTGATTTGATATAATTCTTAGTTTCACATTTTTACTCTTTCATTGTATTAAAATCATGCTTGTTAGAACCGATCTATTCACTAATGTGTTTTTGTGTGTTTTTGTTTCTTTAACGTCGGCCTATTTCCGCGGCTATGGCCAATCACCGACGCCAGGGAGCAGTTTCACCTCACTATCCTGGAAATTTTGCCGAACCCCTGCCTTTCTGTAAGGAGGGTAGAGATCTTTAACGTGCCCAACATCGTATGGACACGGGACCGACGGCTTTACGCCCCCTCCGAAGGGCGGAACGTGCAGACATTCAACTTGCTCAAATACAATGCCAGAACCTCGGTTGATGTGAATATTACAGTTTGTAATTGAAAAAGTGAAGAGAGTACCCTGGGATCGAACCCAGTACCCTTCGGTTCAGAGGCACACGTTCTTACCCCTGAACCACCGAGGTTCTCTATTCACTAATAATTATTCGATTATAACTATAAAATCACTTACTATCAGATTATCAGAATAAAGGAATAGAAAGAAAAATATATATTGTATTAATATTTAAAAATATTAAACTTGAAATAAAAACTTAAGAACTAGGCATTAAAACTAAAACATCGTTAGCCGTATAAATCCAATCGGTTGAAAAAGTGGCAGCATATCTTGAATTATATCAGGCTTTGTACAACCAAAGTACAAGCAATGTAAAAAGACAGGTAGTACCTTGCGTAATACTGACTGCAGTGGTGAGGTGTTTCACAGGACAGTCTTGAGTAATATCATTGCCAATGGAGTCTTGAAAGATTTGAAAAGTAAAAATAAAATTTAACGCAACCCTAGTAACAGAAAATTTAAAACACCATGTAAATACCTAGTTAAATGATGCAATTTATCTTGGGCACAGGTAAAATGTGTAAAAACAATACATACACACTCAAAATATACATACATTCGTCTAATTTACAGAAGCTATATATATATATATATATATATATATATATATATATATATATATATATATATATATATATATATATATATATATATATATATATATATATTGTAGTATGTTGGTAACAGCGAACACTCTGGAATGATATTTCTAGAAGGGACCAGACAGGTGTAGAAAATTGTAGAAGGTCTAGACTCTCTATGGAGAGTATAAAGAGACACACGGTCCATGGAGTGAGTCAGTTCAGTATTGAATTAGTGTCGTGCAGAGTAACTGATCGTACAGTATTAAGCGAGTCAGCAGTAAGTGTTGGTGTATAAGAAGAGATCATAAAAGGCGGATAGTGGAATATAGTTCTACGGACATTTAGTAATAGAGAGAAATATTTTTGTTGATGTGCTTATGGTGTTGGAAAATAGTTGGTTATAATAAATAGTAGTTTGAAAAGCTGTGTTTTGTTAGTCAACAAATCCAGAACCCCGTAGAACGTAACAATATATATATATATATATATATATATATATATATATATATATATATATATATATATATATATATATATATATATATATATATATATATATAGGGAAATTTAAAAAGTCAATGAAGCATAAGAGTCAATAGCCGGGAAGATTTAATGTAAAACAATATTAATATTATATGCAACTAGTAATACACACACATACAGGGAAAGTAACATAAATAAAAGGATGTAAAACAAATATATTTATTTATTTTAAATCATATTAAATACCATAACATTTGAACATACTGGGTGTTTAAAAACCACAATACACAAAAATATAGATAAAAATATCATTATATCTGATAACCATATATAAATGAACAATATATATTGATAAAATTTAACATAAACATAAATATCCACCGTATCATTATTATTATTATTATTATTATTATTATTATTATTATATATATATATATATATATATATATATATATATATATATATATATATATATATATATATATATATATATATATATATATATATATATATATATTGTGACGGCCACTTGGGGTGGCCGGGAGTTACTACTAGTTTTCCCTAACCTGGGGAATTTCGGGATGACTTCCGGGACACGGCTTTCCTACGGGATCATGCTCGGACGCCAGCGTTTATAGAGTTTCTCAAGGAGTAAACGCGCTCCTGCTGGATGCCCCCTTCTCCCAAGTCACTGTCAACGGATACACTAGCCCAGGGTAGTTTCTAGTGGAGACAGGGTCCTCCTAAGCCAAGACAAAGTCCCCCGGGACTTCTGGTTTTGGTCTTTATTAAAGAGCTGGAGTTGAATTGTATTTGGGTGGATATTCTGGGGAGACTAAATGAAATACCGAGTAAATTAAAATAAAATTCTATTGTCTAATTATATACACACGGTGGCAACGGGGTCCTGTTACCAAGAAGCCTAGCAATAATGGGCGGCCAGAGGCAGAGGTGGTTATTTGGCTTTAAACTATGATTACGCGCGGATTATACGGGGGCGGTAAAGCGGCAACATTTAAGCGGGGCAGGGTGGTGGCAGGATAGTTGTTAATAGCGGGTGTTCCCAGGCGGGCATGCAACTTACGGGGTGCGTCGAACACCACATCGAGCTAAGCTAGCTGCGCACTAATTCGTATGGCACAAACAGGCATTAGCCACGGCCCATCATTCGCACGCTCTCTCCCGCACGCTCGGGGAACCCTGTTCGGCGCAGAAGAGGCCCACCCCTGTTCCCGGATTTACGCCCCTCCTAAACGGGGCCGCGGACGGCCCGGGACGTCAGGCCCGCCTAGCTGTTTCAATTCAAACCGGCGCAGTCGCCGCTTTGCCTGAATCTACTCCAGCCAATGCAGTTCCCAACATCCAGAGCCGCCCGCCAGCGGAGACAGGGTTACCACAGGCTTGCTAAATAACATTCAACTGTCACGTACCTGGGGCTTTCCTCGGCGGCGACGTTCACATGGCAAACTCTCCTGTGGTGCCCTGCACTGGCCTTGCTCTATGCCCCTTCCGTTAAGCTGATCTTTTCACTCGGCGTATTCTACCACGGCTCCCTCACGGTCGACGTATTGGCTTCTCCACGGCGACACTCGTACTCCCGATTCTGTCGCGTTTCCGACCTCACCGCTATTCCTAGCCCTGCGCTCTCTGCGCGTGTCCGGCCTTCGGCGACTCCCGATGCATTCTCCTCGCGACAGCAACCTCTGCGGCTTAACGTGTCGGGCTTCGCGTATTATTTTACCGGAGCGTACGCGAATATTCCCACCGTTACAATTGGTAATTGTAGTTTATTACGCGGCTGCAGTTATTGTTACTGCATTTATTATTGCGGTTTATTATCGAGCTAGATAATCCCTTCAAGATTAGTCACCCCGTGACACCTTCCCCTCACTTGCGGAAGAAAAAAACGAAGTTTTTATCTTATTGTGCGAACCCCGACTGCCCCTGGCTACCCATGTACAAAACGGCAAGGAGCAGACAACAGAGCCAGTTGCATCTCCCCTGCCCCACCTTCTGGCAACCGGACCCAGATAAAAATACATCCTACATTCTAATAGACAAACAAAACTTCAAGTCCTTACACGCTAATTCCATACCTGAGCTGTCTATAAAAAAACACAAGATCCTAACTTGTAATAAATAAACAAAACTTCAGGTCCTTGCACACTAATTCAATACCTAAGCTATCTACAAAAAAACAAAAGGTCCTAATTTCTAATAAATAAACAAAACTTCAGGTCCTTACACACTAAACTGAAACAAAACACAATTTGCCAACTGGCTCAGATTATACTGTCCTCACCTATTGTCCGGCTGTCTCTGCACCATCGGGGTGGCGCTCTCTGGGAGTGTCTCACACACTCGCGCTTGACACTGTACTCACTGTATGTAGAGCGGCCGCCTGTTGCAGCTGTAGTTGCCTTGGCGTGGTCCTCCCTGTCAGGTCCATGGCGTGTCGGCTGGTACCAAGTGGTATGGCTTGTCTTGGCAGCAGCACCTGTCCCGAGATGTGGCCTCCAAGTGGGCTGGCTCGCTGGCTCCTGCTGGTTTGTAACAGATTACATCGGGTTTCCAGCTGTGGAGCAGTCCGGCTGCCACTCCTTGGCTCTGGGCACGGGCATTCTCTGGACATAATGCCTACCTTGCCACAACGGGAACAGAACAATTTAAGCGGTCGGTTGCAGCGATAACGTGTGTGGCCAAAGTGACCACACCTCCAACATAAACTCCGTTCCTTAACTGGCAAATATTCCGGGTCTCTTTCGATTTTTGGCGTTGGCTTTTTCCTTGACCAGCGGGTCGGACGTGTTTTACGGTCGGTAGGGCCATTGGTACGAGTACCAGGCTCTCTGGCCATGAACTCATCCATCGGATGGGGCTGTTGCGGTATCCCTTCTCCCAGGGTGTTAGTTTCCATAATATGTATCGGGACCGCTGGTGAGGGTGGAGCTGCTGTAGTTAGTAACTCGCCCTCTAGGTAGCTCTGGGTGGTCTGCAAATCTATGCAAAAGTCGTACTTGCCTAGGGTGTCCATTCCCAGTACGATGTCTACCGGGAGGTGTGGCAGATATAATAGATCACCTGTATCCTCTTACCACCTAACTCCAATTGCGTCGTATACATTTGTTGTACGGAAACCAGTCTTCCATCTCCGATGCGGGTATTTGCCTCTGGTAAGGGAATGGCCTGCATATATTGTGCATCGATTTTGTCCAGTGCGGTCTTGCTTAAAAAGGAACGAGTTGCCCCTGTATCTAACAGGGTATTGAAATACTTCTGGCCGATTCTTGCCCTATATATATATATATATATATATATATATATATATATATATATATATATATATATATATATATTATATATATATATATATATATAGGGTGACTCACGGTCGATGGTAGGTTAGACATTTAGGGAGAACAGAACATCGGATTAATTTAAAAATTTGGCTATTTTAAATGAGACACCCTGTTTATTATTAGATTTTCCGCCAGGCTATTGCTTTCAGATTATTTTTGTGTGATACTTTCCTATACCTATCTCCAGCAGTTTTCGAGAAATTATTGACTTCCGTATTTTTTGTGGAAAACATAGCTTCAATTAAATGTTTATTACTGCGGTATCGTAGAATTCTACAATTTTGGATGTAGTTTACCAGTGTCCTTTGTATTAGTTACTGCTAAGGGAGTTCGTTCTCTATTATACAGGTGGTTCAAAATTTGTGATTTTACCGATATATAAAAAATGGTGAAAAGTGCAGTTTTTAAATAGAACTCCCTGTATATTATCAAATATCCAGAAAGACACATATCATATTCCTATACCTAAATGGCCGGGTTTCCCAAATAAAAGCAAGTTTCTATAAATATTGGATTATTTTGTCATATTTTGTATTAATATATGTACGTTCTTGCTACCATAAGAATAAACAATTTCATCAACATTTCATTTAAATATGTTGTGCCTTCCATTTCGATTACTTCCAAAACAAATTTTAGTTAGAGAACGCGCAAACGGTTTACTACTGATGAACTAATTGTCAAATTTTCATAATGACATATTCTATGACATTTCATACTAATACAAAATATGACAAAATAAACCGATACTTATAAAAACTTTCTTTTATTTCATAAACCTGACTATTTAGGTATAGGAACATGATACATCATTTGAATGGAACTTTAATGGCATCCCATGATATGTGATAATATACAGCGTGTTTCATTTTTAAAATTCACTTTTCACCATTGTTGTACCTATCCGCGTAAGACCACAAATTTTGAACGACCCTGTATAATGGAGGACAAATTCCCTTAGACATGATCAATACACAGGACATTGGTAAACCACACTCAAAATTTCAGCTTTCCACGAATCCAAATACGCCAGTAATAAACATTTAATTGAAGCTATGTTTTGCACAGAAAATAAGGAAATCAATTAATTTCTCAAATCCGATGGAGATGGGTATAGGGAGGTATTACAGAAAAAGAATGGGAAAGCAATTGCAAAGCCATAAATGCTATAACATACAGGTGTCTCATTAAGAATATCAAAATTGTTGATACTTTTTAACATGAGCGCAACGCCGCAACACTGAAGATATTTTAGATCGATATAGCAGAACTAATTAACCAAGAAACCAAATTTTCAAAATAATCCTACGTCCCGTTCTCCGTAAATGTCTAACCTACCATCGTACCATCGACCGTGCCTCTCTCTCTCTCTCTCTCTCTATAAGTATATATATATATATATATATATATATATATATATATATATATATATATATATATATATATATACATACATACATACATACATACATACATACATACATACATACATACATACATACATACATACATACATACATACATACATACATACATACATACATACATACATACATACATACATACATACAAACTCAATGTATACATGGTCCAATCAAGTAATTTTTTTGGGACGGAAAAAATGGGGGGTATATAAAGATACGAACTGAAATGTCTGTAGAAGAATTGACAGAGACATTAAAAGAAGCAGAAGTAGAAATAGAAAGACATAACCTGGTATGCAGATATAAAGAACTCCAAAAAGAATTGGAATACGGTGGGGAAAATGGTTAGGCAGAGTCATATATCAATAATTATCGATTACCCAGAGGTTGAGTCCACAGAAAGGTACAATCAATTAAGGGGGGAACAGATACATTGTGGACACAGTATCACATAAAATCTGGTTAGCAGCATGCCAATTTTGTGAGTTAACAATCTATTGTTCAGCTATCCTTACGGACTATCCGACATTTATTACTTGGAAGCTCAGCCATAGTCTATACAGCTTGATAAATGAGAACAGGTCATGTATACTGAGGGATTTACGAGAGATGACAAGCCAAGTTCCACGTAAGTTAAAACAATTTAGAAAATTAGATTCAACAGAGCAATCGTCATATAATTTAGAACCACTTAGAGAAGTAATTTATAAAGAGAAACCATATATATATTAAAACAACTAAGATACTTAAACTCAACAGAGCAAGCTCCAAGCATGTTGAGAGAGGCAGTGCTATCGGGGCGGCAAGGCCACGGACGAGCCATGAGGGAAAAAAATGTTGAGCGAGTCAGAAAGTCAGGTCAGGTTAGTCTATTCAAGGAGTAACTGCAGAAAATATACCAGAGATCACAGGAGGAGGTAATTGTCCTGTAATCTCAACAAAAAATGTTCAAGGAAATGGAGAGAATATTCACAGGGACAAGAAGAATGTAATGACAATCCAGAAAGGAAAGCAAGAATAAGGTGCGTCAGGCAAACGAAGAGGAAGACGAATAAAGCCATTTCAATCCCGGGTAGAAAGCATGCTCAAGTAAAGGAAAAGAGTACAGATCTCAGCTAATTTCGCCTAAGTCAAGTTCACAGTTACAGAGCAGAAAGGAAACAACATCAATGAGAGCACTGGAGCAAGACTACACGTCATTCATTGGACATAACTTTCCGCATTTCTATCAGAGGAAAGCAACATCAGGGTATAATCCAGCTGAAGATGAATTGGGAAACAATGCAAGGAAAGGCGCAGCCGATGATCAAGCACAAGTCTACCCTCCGCCAGTGCCGACGAATCCAATCTTTTTACTCGGCAGTATGTTCAGGAACTAGAGCTTGCCAAAAAGGTCATCCTAATGGTATTTTTAAAAGCATTGAATTACAACACTAATGACCTACAAACAATTAATAATCTATGTCACAGTATTAAGGCCAGATCGATGTCT
The DNA here is from genome assembly GCA_964006375.1 of Tillus elongatus. Classification (NCBI taxonomy): domain Eukaryota; kingdom Metazoa; phylum Arthropoda; class Insecta; order Coleoptera; family Cleridae; genus Tillus; species Tillus elongatus. The sequence goes on along the minus strand of OZ023262.1, from coordinate 58,915,224 downwards.
ATGCATTTTGAGCATCTGTGTTGTAATGAATGTACTAAATATTCAAGACTGCAAACAGTTGTATTTGTTTATGAGATTGCACTTTTCTGGAGCAATCTTATTTATTTTAGCTCCATATTTAGAAAATTTTAGCAATATTTCAATAGCGATTGCAATTTTTTACATGTGTAATTATATTTGACCTAAAGAGGTTTTGTATACCCGGCAAACACTACCAGCTGGGATACTTATGGTCCATAGCATTTCTCCCGGCACTGGAACTGCTGGCCATTTGTTGGGGGTACCGCAACGTACCAGCATCTTTTTGCAACTACAGCCTATAACAGGTGCTCACATTACACTTTCCCATTAATTTAATATGACTCAAAGCCAATGGCCATTACACATCCGCACATAAAAAAAGATGGGCTGTTGAATAATTACTTATTTGCCTGCCTAGTGATTGGGGGTTGGTGGCAGTACAGATGTGGATATGGGGTGCGGATGTTAAGGAGAGTTTAGATGTGTGCAGGAGGCATATGAATGGGTTGAAAATATACACAAATTATAAAAATATATTTCTATTTTGACATATTTGATTAAAATAATGATGACATTGCACAAAAGATATACATGCCGCTTGATATCAAGAATGTTATTGTTTCATTATTGTCAACTGCATCATTATCTTGCTCAGCTACACCTGAACAGTAATCAACAGGATTCATGAGTTTGCTATCACTGTCAGAACTAAAAAACTCGAGATCAATAACTCAATATCATCCGATGAGGCATTATGTGGCAACGAATTTCTTATATTGAAGCTGTCAGAAGTATAACTGATTGGCTCACACTGATCCAAGCGTTCATCTTTTGCTTCTAGCAAATTCGCTTCAAGACTTTTGTTTGGTGGATTTTCTGATTTGCCGGTATTTAGTGCTTTTATTTCTGAGTTTGATTTTTTTTTAAATTTCAACAACACACCACGAGGGCTTACAGCCCAAATACTATCGTACCATGGGTGTCGACAAGGAGGAAAGAGGCAACTTGTTAATTCTGGACTTGAAGGTTTGGAGGTTCGGGGGAGAAGAACAAACATGTGCCGGCAAGGAATTCCATAACTTGGAAGTCCTCGGGACAAAAGAGCGGGCATAACAAGATGTTCTATCTCTGGTGACCTGGACGGTGAAAAGGTGCATTCGCTCTGTCCCCCTGGTAGGTCTGTTGGGGGCAGCAGGTGGAGGAGCTATGGAGGAAAGCTCCTCTGAGCAGTGCCCGTGCAGATATCTATAAAAGAGAGAGGTCACCAACGGCACGTTGGTGGGCAAGGGATGGCAGCCTTTGTGTGAGGGTAGGGTCAGCGATGAGACGTATAGCTCTCTTTTGAATGGAGTCTAGGATTGCGAGTGTAGAAGCGGCAGCTGCACCCCAGATGTGGGAGCAGTATTCCAGGTTTGGCCTTATTTGTGAAGTATATAAGGTATAGAGATTAGCTGGTGAAAAGTATTTGCGAGCCCGGAAGAGGAAACCTAATTTCTTAGCAGCCGCTTCTGCAATTGATGTGATATGTTGGTGCCAATTAAGATTTCGATCCACAGAAATGCCAAGAAGAGAAAATGACTAATTACTTTGAATAACTTGGTTGTTCATTGTGGTGGGTCTAGGGCTAGTGTATCTCTTATGACAAAGAAAGCAAGACTGAGATTTGGTGGGGTTGAATCGTACAAGATTTCTACTTCCCCAGTCTAATATTTTTTGGAGATCCACGGAGACAGAAGCCTCCAGGAGTCTACGATCCTCATCTAATTGGGCTAAAGAGACAGGCTTAGAATATTGTATATTTGAGTGGAGGTTGCTGTCGTCCTTTAACTGTGAATTGGGTTATCAATATTAGACATATTTCTTTCCTTTTAATTAGTTTTATTCCCAATAATAATTGCCGATACTAAGCAACTTTGACGCCGATTCTAAAAACCGTTAAAAACGCAAAATTTGAAGCACACAGAATTCCTGCTTATCTGTTTACTAGTTCCTCCATTATTTCTTCAGAATAACAATTACTAAAATTTGCAAGCAGAATGCAGATAACATGACAAATAATTACATTTCTACCACAAAACATATTTTACGGGCGCTACCCAAGAAAACTAAAAACTAAAAAGTTCGGGACGCAGCAAGAGCGTTATGGTAGCGAATTTTCATAAAAATATTTTTAATAGCAAATGCGAGCAGGCATCAATCTGATTACCGGTATAGCCTATGTAGTGGAAACAATGTACTATATTTTATCAAAATTACTTTTTGTTTGAAAATTTGCAAAAATTTTCCGAAAATAAACTTAAATGTTGGTTTCCTAGCCAACAAACCTTACGTTAATAGCAAATTGAGTTATTGAAATTTGAAGGATTTAATGAAAATTCGCTACCAAAACGCACTTACTGCGTCCAGATTTGTTTCTTACTAACATACATCATATTTCGATAAAAAAAATGCAAAATTGCATTAACGAATTTGTTCTGCGAAAATTAGCTAAAGATTATAGACCGTTAAACCATAAACTTAACAGAACCTACGGCGAAAGCATCAACTTAACTAAACCGATAGCCAAAGCATCGAAGAAAGGGTCTATTTGAAATGAATAGTTTGTAAATATTTTAGTAAAATGGAGGGGAATGATGGTTGAAGCTGAAACTTAAGGGTTCGCAGAACACTCTTCTTGCAACATTTTCTTTTCACAATCCCTATTTGTTTCACGTTCTTTGCCTAAACATTTCCAATTTTGACGTTTCAAATCGCGATTTTGACATTTTGAGGAAAACTCTAATTTTTTAAGTGCCCATAACTTTTTTGTCTTTAAACTTAACGACCTAAATTTTGGTACATGGCTCACTCTTTATAATACAAACACGCGTACCAAATTTGGTTGCCCTTGCGTTGTTATTTCCGGAGATATAATTTTTTTAGAAAGAAAACACAAAATTTTCCGGGAAAACATGGGCCGATTTTCCTGGATAACGAACTTATCCAAGCCACTTGCAAAAGTAAGGTACTCACCAAATTTTATCAAAATCATAATGTTTTGAATTATCGGTGTACTATATATATATATATATATATATATATATATATATATATATATATATATATATATATATATATATATATATATATATATATATATATATATATATATATATATATATATATATATATATATATATATATATATATATATATATATATATATATATATATATAGGGTGTCTTATCCCTGGAACACTCACGTATATCCCGGAATGAGTCCCCGTTTCTAGAGATATGTAAGGTTTTAGGTCGTGCGTGCTTTTAAGACTGAAACTATGCCGGTATTAACTATAACTATATTGTAGAACTCTATAAATATAACAATGGTGTAGTAATCAATAACAAGTAATAGACTATCGTCTTTAGCTACGGGATCCATCTGTTATCGTCGTCGTGGATGTATGGCCTTGCACACCGTCGTTGAGTACCTCGGCGTCTCTAGGTACTCTCTCGTCGTACTACTCGTATGTTCACTCAAGCTCTCTTCACACTCTGACCGTCTCGTACGAACCAGTCATGTGTAACACCGTGTTGAATGACACTTTTGTACTGACACCTTTCTATGTGTCATGGGTGTTTTTTAACAACGTCCGTCATTCTAATGACACTGACACACTATTAACTCCCTTGTATCTCGACACACGCGCGTCACTCCGTAGCGCCCGCACATCTATGCATATCGTTAGCGGCAGAACGTTTATGCACACAGTTGTTGAGATAAAACTAATTCCCACAACTCGGCTCTCCTGACCATCATCCGCCTCGGATGATGAACCATTGTCATCTGAACACATTTTACGCCATGACTTCATATATTCGGAACATGTAGAAGTGTAGGTTGGACCCTCGTGGAGACCTTCTTTCTTGACATCGTAGGTATCGTTGGTCTTGACCTTCACGACTCTGTATGGACCTATGAACTTCGACTTCAACTTCGATCCTGGGCAGAACTGGGTTCTTCGAATGACGACTAGATCATTTAACCTATAAGCGGCAGGTTTTCTTCTTCTCAGGTTATACGTTCTGTTATTTTCTTCCTGGACTTTGAGCAGTTGCTCCTTTGCTAATCTTCTCAATTCTTCCCTATCTTCTTGAAATTGGTTTTTCGCTTCTTCTTCGATGATTTTTCCTATCTTGATTTGAACTTTATCTTTCATCTTGACACCCATCAGCAATTCAAATGGCGTGGTTCCAATGCTTCTTTGGTAGGTGGAGTTTATAACTCTCTGGACACGATCTACGTAAAGGTACCATTTTGCTGGGTCTTCTAAGGATATCTTGGTTAGAACAGAAATAATAATAGAGTTAATTCGTTCTATCTGACCATTAGCTCTTGGTAGACCAGTAGTAATCTTATGATGCTTTACGTCATTCGCGTTACAGTAAGATTCGAATTCTTCAGAGGTAAAGGCTGTGCCTCTGTCGGAAATAATGTTAACAGGATTTCCGAAAGTCTTTCTTTGGATCTCGAGTTTGGCAATAACTTCTTTCGAGGAGGTGCTCTTCGTCGGATATAACCAGACAAACTTCGTAAATGAGTCAATTATGGCAAGAATATATTTGTAATTCTTGTTCGTAGACTCAAGAGGACCGAGGTGATCAATATGGTATGTCTGTAAAGGAATGTCATCTTTCTTAAGTGGATGTAAAAATCCTTCCTGCTTTCCATGCTTTCTGTTAGATAAGATGCAAGGAATGCAATTTCTAATATACCTCTCGATCTTCTTCTTTACATTCGGTATGTAGTATTCTCTTTTTATTAAGTCTTCAGTTTTTCTGACTGCAAAGTGTCCTTCTTCGTGTGCTTCTTTAATTATCTCTTGTTGCATCTGCTTAGGAATTACAACTACTTCCCTTTCGTCTTCCATTTTGTAAAGTAAGTCGTTTTTCAAGATATAATCTTTATACGGCTTTTCTTTTAAAATTTCCTTGATTGCCTTGATTTCGCCATCTTCTTCTTGACTATTTCGTATAGCTTGGGGAATGCTAGTACAAACCAACATAACAGGGTTTCTACTTAGAGCGTCCACATTCCTCATTCTGGTGCCTGATCGATGAACTACGGTACAATCGAAATCTTGAAGTAGTAAGGCCCATCTTGCAATCCTTGTTGATAAATCCCTCTTGCTCATAGTCTTCTCAAAGGCAGAGCAATCTGTCACAATATTGAAGCGTGTTCCAAGTAAGTATACTCTAAACTTCTTAAGTGCTTCGACTATTGCTAAAACTTCTAACTCATAGCTGCAGTACTTTTTTTCGGCGTCCGATGTCTTCTTACTCATGTAGTAAATTGGATGCATCTGGTTATCTTCATAGGAACGTTGGAGAAGAACGGCTCCGTATCCTTCCATTGATGCGTCTGTATGCAATTCTGTCTCGGCATCTTGGCAGTAAATATTTAGCACTGGATTCTTAGCTAATATCTGCTTGAGCCTCATAAATGCATCTTTTTCTTTGAACCCAAATTTAAAGGTACGACCCTTTTTCAAAAGATCGGTTAGCGGCGATGCTATCACTGAAAATCCTGGAATGAATTTTCTAAAATAGCTGGCAAGTCCCAAAAAGCTTTGTACTTGCTTTGTCGTCCTTGGTTCTGGAAACTTGGTTACAGCGTTGGTCTTTAATTCTGAAGGGTAGAGCTTGGCTTCCTCTATCCTGTGACCTAAAAATTCGACAGTTCTTTTAATAAACTGACATTTTTTCTTATTAATCTCCAATCCATATTCTTCAGCGGTCTTGAAAACGATTTTTAATCTTTCCAATGCGTCTTCGTCATCCTTGGCTGGAATAATTAAATCGTCCATGTAGGGCAGTACAATTCCTTTGTTTACTAGATCTCTGAAAACTACGTCGATGTATCTCATAAATATGGATGGACTTATACAAAGACCAAAGGGAACTTTCAGGAATCGATATTGACCTTGGTGCGTCACAAATGCTGCATACTTTCGGCTTTGTTCTTCTACGGGAACGTGAAAGAAACCATTCTTAAGATCAATTGTGCTAAAAACACGATCTTTTTGCAGCTTGTCTAGCTGATCTTCTATAAGCGGCAGCGGAAAACGGTCTTTTATTATCTTTCGGTTGATTCTTCTATAATCAATGCATACTCTTGGTGTCCCATCTTTTTTCTTGGTTACTACCACTTGGCTAGCATATTCGGAAGTGCAGGGTTCTACTACACCATCTCGAACCCATTGCTCAACTTGGTGATCAACTATCTCTCTTTCAAAAAATGATAGTCTTCTAGGACTACTGTAGATCGGTTCTTCGCCTTTGACTAATATCTTCATCACAACGTTTGCAGTTTTGCATTTTCTTGGTTTATACGTCTTCACAATATGTTCAACTTCTTTTCTTATAGGCGTCGGTACTTCATTTCCAATATCAAATTCATGAAGTACATCTACTTGCATTATTTCTTTAATGCCGTCGCCGTCGTCGATCTTCTTGATGGTCATCCCACTTGGATTAATCGTAAGTTCAACATGTTGGAGAAATTCATAACCTAGTATAGCAGGATTACTAGACATATATTCACCGTTGACAACATGCATCTTGGTATCAACCAGTACGTCATCTAAATCGATCTGACAGTCAAAATAGCCCAAAGGTTTAACTTTTGACTTACCGAAACCATTTAAAACTATTTTAGAATCATGCATAGTTGGTGCTCCAATACGTCGGTATACTTCTGACCCTATAAGGTTAACTTGGCTTCCGGTATCTACCAGACAAATAATATTTTCATTATTGATCCGTATAATTCTGTGCATTTTGCTCATCGTAATTACTTCAACGTTTTGCACATTCGACGTGGTGGGGTTGGTTGGAGAAGCGCCACTTTTTTTGTTTTGAGTTTGACATTCAAAAGATTTATGTCCAAACTTATTACATCTGAAACACTTGGTGCCTAGATTTTTAGATCTGCACTCATTCGACTTATGGCCTTGGTTACCACAGTTAAAACAACGAATTTTTGTCATCTGCGTCGACTTGGCATTTGACATTTCTGTAAAACTGGAAGCTGTCGTTTTATTTTTCCCTGTGTTCGGCTTGTAAGATTCCTGTTTAGTTTTCATTTCAGCGTATATTCGCAATTTTTCCTTGAATTCTTTAAATGACTTGGCCCCATACAAAAATATTTTATTCGATGGTTCATCTGTTATACCATCTATGACATAATGCATTAATGCTTCATCTTCAACTTTGCCTCGATTAGCAATCTCCTTCATTATTAAGAAATACTCATGAATGTTTTCGTTTTTCATCAACTTTCTTTCAGATAGTGCTTTATGCAGTTGGGCACTATTTAATCTTGAAGAGTATTCGTCGATTAAAACTTCTTTCAAAGATTTCCAACATTTTATATTCTTTTCTCCTTGTATGAACAGCTTTGCGAGACCTGTCAATGATTTTTTTGCAAAAATAAACATATGCAGCTGATTCCATGAACATAGATCAGCCATGTCTTCCATATCTTGAATCCATTTTTCTATTGGGTAGCCACTGCTTCCATCAAAGCGTTGAATCGAATCTTCTACGTCCCTAAAATTCATAGCAAAGAACGTTTTTCCATTCGATGAAGAGTTTGAATAAATAGAACAATTTTCTGAAAGATGATCTTCCTTCTCGGCTTCTTTGTCTTCTTCAGTCTCGTCGTCGTCACGCATAGACAGTTTTGTAATGTCTACTAGATTATCGCAAATGTTTTTTATTAACGCGTCTTTATCACAATTATAGTCCAAACACAAAATATTTGCAACCGACGTTAGGTCATTGTCCGAAAAATTAGCACTGACATAGGTGATTTTGTCTTTATATTCCTCAGAAAACACCCCGAAATCAAAACCGTAAAACTCACGCAGTCTTTGTCTATTTTTTCTATCACCTTCGCTCTGAAAAATAAGTTTATGCAAGTTCTTTATAGCACTAGTATGAGCCGACTTTATATTGTTCAAAATAATGTCTATATCTCCTAACGTCTTCATATTGTTACCTCAATTCTTAGAACGTGTAGTGTGACTTCAGGTAGGTAGAACGTCGCTTACGTCTAGCTGTGGCTGCGGCCTTGCGTCTTAGGTCGAGTCCTGGCTACTGTAGATTTCCATAATACACTGTACACACTTATATTCCGGCAAGAAACTGTCTTTTAGCTACCACACTGTTTATATCGCGGCTGGAGCCCCCATTTATAGGGTGTCTTATCCCTGGAACACTCACGTATATCCCGGAATGAGTCCCCGTTTCTAGAGATATGTAAGGTTTTAGGTCGTGCGTGCTTTTAAGACTGAAACTATGCCGGTATTAACTATAACTATATTGTAGAACTCTATAAATATAACAATGGTGTAGCAATCAATAACAAGTAATAGACTATCGTCTTTAGCTACGGGATCCATCTGTTATCGTCGTCGTGGATGTATGGCCTTGCACACCGTCGTTGAGTACCTCGGCGTCTCTAGGTACTCTCTCGTCGTACTACTCGTATGTTCACTCAAGCTCTCTTCACACTCTGACCGTCTCGTACGAACCAGTCATGTGTAACACCGTGTTGAATGACACTTTTGTACTGACACCTTTCTATGTGTCATGGGTGTTTTTTAACAACGTCCGTCATTCTAATGACACTGACACACTATTAACTCCCTTGTATCTCGACACACGCGCGTCACTCCGTAGCGCCCGCACATCTATGCATATCGTTAGCGGCAGAACGTTTATGCACACAGTTGTTGAGATAAAACTAATTCCCACATATATATATATATATATATATATATATATATATATATATATATATATATATATATATATATATATATATATATATATATACACATACATATACAGATCTCATCACTAGCGAATTTAAAAAAAAATTCGCTAAAACCTTCACACTTTATCCGTTTGACATCTGACGGAATGGTCATAAATAAGAGGTACCAATATATAAAATTAGCGGACAAATAGATTCCAACTGTCACACGTATTTTTGAGAGGGAAATTCAAAATACAAGAGCATCTTGTAATTGACATAGGATCCACAAGAGGAATACAAAATTTGCGCTGTTGCGCTATAATTAGCTTCAACTGATGATTAGTCATGAGTCTTGGCAGATCAATAATGTACCTACTTATTTGGATATTTTAAAGAAAGCGGAGGCCATGCTATGGATATTTCAGGCCCGCCAATAGATTCAAAATGCAAGTCTATAAATCAGGGCCATACGCGGTTTTGCCGGCGCTGGTAAGCGCTGCTGGGGTACTTCCGGCCTGATCCGTCGTCAATACATTAATTGGGTCGGCAATTTCCCGGATCGCCAGTGTTTGCTGGGTATCTCGGTTATTTTTTAGAAATGAATATTGGTTTATTTTCATTAAATTAAGTTTGTTCGTATCATGTTGTCCATTTCTTAATATACAGTGTGGTTGTAAAATTGCTTAGCTTTACCCACACATCTCCTAGTTTCTTAAACACGTAATCTGTGAGATTTTTTATAAAAATTAGCCAAAAACGTCTACATTTATCTCTACTTGTGTAACTGGCAAAAATTATCGAGTCTTGAGGCGACCTGCTTCTTTAGAAGAATTTTGATTTAAGATGTAATAAACAAAAATTTTAACAAAATGGAAAACCGACTTCACAAAAAAATATTCTAAAACAAAAAATGCACCAAAAAGTAAAAAATAATTGCGTATTCTTCTGTCTACAACTAACAATCAACTTATTTTTTCCACTCAATGTGGGTTTGTAACTACTTAAACGTGAAATGTCTTACTATATAACAATTGGCATACACACTTTACACACATAGACGCAGCACGCGGCGCCGGCGGGTCGATTGCGCGCGCGCGCCCGGAAGAATGGTTGGAGGGGTATAACCGACTGAGCGAGGCAAACGCGTGCGCCGGCCATACGCCAGTCAGTCAAGAGAAAGAATCGATAGGAGTTACTTGATTATAAACCGATTGCGATTCTTTTTCATTCTACACCGTCTTACTTAAGATAATTCTTTATGTTTATTATTATAGCCACATTTTCGTATCAATGTTGCTTGATATTGTCGTATTAAATTTCATTTGTAAATAGGCTGAATTAGGTAATGGTACTTTGTCTTGAGGTATTGTCACAGCATAATATCTTATTTAAGTTCATTTGTAAATAGGTTTAATTAGGTGTGTGTGTTTTGTTGCATTAAAATTCATTTGTAAAAAGGTTTATATAGGTATTGGTATATTGTCGTTCCAAGGTCTCAGGATATTGTCACAGTATATTGTATAAAATTTCATTTGTAAAATAGATTTCATAAGGTATTTTCGTATTATTAATGTAAGGTATATTGTCGTATTTCCTTGGCTGACACCGACTCCAAAAATAACAATAATTTTACATTATATGATCCTAATAATTTGATTGTCTTTTAAGCAGTCTACACATATATTTAAAACTTTCTGCTTAGGTGAACTCTAAATAAATGTTTTGATAATTGTTTGTTAGTCATAGGTATGTGTTGAATTAGAGGTTAAGTTTAAGTGGGTACCTACATTCTTGCGTGGTAAATGCATTTGATCGTACATTGAGTGGAAAAAATAAGTTGATTGTTAGTTGTAGACAGAAGAATACGCAATTATTTTTTTACTTTTTAGTGCATTTTTTGTTTTAGCATATTTTTTTGTGAAGTCGGTTTTCCATTTTGTTAAAATTTTTGTTTATTTCTTTATTTTTAGTGAATCTGAAGCTTTATATCTGTTTTAATTAGTCCGAGTATGGGTAGACCTACTAAACGCGCTGCTCATATGAGAGCGCCGTTTAAATGAGACCAACGGAGAAGGGGAGAAACGCCTATCTCAAAATAGGAAATCCACCTCCAGGGCCATTTCAAAAGAGATTTGTGAAGAGCACAAAAATAGACTTTCGAAAATGCAGGCTTACATGAAAAAAGTTTTGAACAAGGAAAATTTCCAAAAACGTACCGTCTCGGCTTGACCCACGACCGTCAATCCAATGAGACGGAAGCGCAACGTGCCCGCCGCCTCGGCGTGATCCACAATTGTCTATCCAATGAAACGGAAGCGCAACGTGCCCACCGCCTCGGCGTGATCCACAATCGTCTATTCAATGAGACGGAAGCGCAACGTGCCCACCGCCTCGGTGTGATCAACAATCATCATCAATGTAATTGAAGTCAATTAAATACGCATTATTAAGGATAGCTCAAACACTACTTATCAGATCTTGATCACATTTATATGATACCACACGAGAAGCACCAGCTCTCAAATAAAAGAATAATCATCAAAATCGGTTCAACTAGAAAAAAGTTCTGAGATAACACACAAGAACATCATCAATGTAGTCGAAGTCAATTAAATACGCATTATTAAGGATAACTCAAAAACTAGTGGTCAGATCCTGATCACATTTATATGGGACCACACGACAAGCACCCGCTTTCAAATAAAAAAACTATGGACGCAGCAAGTGCGTTATGGTAGTGAATTTTCATAAAAATGTTTTTAATAGGATATTTTTTTTAAGAAAGCTTGCCTGAAATTTGGTTACCAGTATAACCTATATAGTAGGAACAATGTACCATATTTTATCAAAATAATTATTTGAAAATGTACAAACATTTTCCGAAAATAAACTTTAAAGTTTCCGAAAAAAACTGGTCTCCTAGCCAATGACCCTTAGGTTAATAGCCAATTGAGTTATTTAAATTTGAAACATTTATTGAAAATTCGCAAACAAAACGCCCTTGCTGCGTTCATACAAAAAAATTCCGAAAATAAAGTTAAATGTTGGTTTCCTAACCAACAAAACTTACGTTAATAGCAAATTGAGTTATTGAAATTTGAAGGATTTAATGACAATTTGTTACCAAAACGCACTTGCTGCGCCCCGATTTTTTTCTTACAAACATGCATAATATTTCGATAAAAAATGCTAAAATGCAATAACGAATTTTTTCTACGAAAATTTGCTAAAAATTATAGACCGTTTAACCATAAACTTCACTAAACCTACAGCGAAAGCATCAACTTAACTAAACCGACAGCCAAAGCATCGGAGAAAGGGTCTATTTGAAATGAATTTTCTGTAAATATTTTAGTAAAATGAAGGGCAATGACGGTTGTATCTGAAACTTAAGGGTTCGCAGAACACTCTTCTTGCATCATTTTCTTTTCACAATCCGTATTTGTTTCACGTTCTTTGCGTAAACATTGCCAATTTTGACGTTTTAAATTGCGAGTTTGACGTTTTGAGGAAAACTCCAAAATTTGTTTCTTCAGCTGCCCGTAACTTTTTTGTCCTTAAACTTAGAGACCTAAATTTTTGTACATGGTTCACTCTTTATAATACAAATAAGCGTACCAAATTTGGTTGCATTCACTTAGTTATTTCCGGAGATATGAATTTTTTTAGAAAGAAAACACAAAATTTTCCGGGAAAACCTTGCCTGATTTTCCTGGCTAACGAACATATCCAACCCACTTGCAAAAAGGAAGGTACTCACCAAATTTGATCAAAATCGTCTATTATTTATATATATATATATATATATATATATATATATATATATATATATATATATATATATATACGGATCTCCCCATTAGTGAATTTTTTAAAGAAAATTCCCTAAAAAAGAAAATTTGAATCACCAACGACTTATGGGCCACCTGTAATTGTAGAAATATTTTTTTAAGATGTAGCTGAAGACACCCTATAATTAATGTATAAATTTATATATATTGGTCTTTGAAGATTTTTTACGAAAATTCGACATAGTGATATACCATTAACCGATAAACTCTATAGCCAACACTACTGCCAAAGTATCAGAGAAAAGGTCTACTTGAAATGAATTTTCTGGGAATATTTTAGTAAAATGAAGGACAATGACGATTGAAACTAAGACCTCAGGCTTGGTAAAACATTCTTCTTGAGACATTTTCCTTCCAAAGCTTATATTATTTTTAGGTTCATTGCCTAAATATTACCAATTTTGACGTTTAAAATAGCGACTTTGAGTTTTGAGGAAAAGCCAAATTTATTTTTCTTGAAATACCTGTAACTTTTTTGTCCTTTAACTTACAGAGCTAAATTTTGGTAGGTAACTTACCTATAATGATGTAAACGCGCTTATAAAATTTGGTTGCCCTTACTTTGTTAATTCCGAAAATATAACTTTTTTTCGATTTTTTTCGAAAGAAAACAAAATTTTCCGGGAAAACATCGGCGGATTTTCCTGACTAACGAACTTATCCAAGCCACTCGCGAAAGGAAGGTAGTCACCTAATTTTATCAAAATCGGTCCATTATTTTTTTAGTTATAGGTGTGACACATAAATATATAAACATATATATATATATATATATATATATATATATATATATATATATATATATATATATATATATATATATATATATATATATATATATATATATATATATATATATATACCGACCTCGGATTTGGGTTCCAGGGGTCCTAAATAGCGCTCATTTGAAGAAATTTTTTCAAAATTCAAAAGTCGAGATCTCTTCATTAGTGCATTTTTTTTAAAAGAAAATTCACTAAAAGAATCATCAAAATGGGTTCACCTAGAAAAAAGTTCTGAGGTAATACACATAAAAAAACATACAGGCGAATTGAGAACCTCCTCCTTGTTTGAAGTCGGTTAAAAAAAAAGCAAATAAAAGGTATTTGGGCTTGTCCGGGAATTGAACCTGAGAGCTCCCGCACTCTAAGCGAAATCATACCTCTAGACCAACGAGTCAGTTGTTGGAACTTTGTTTTAATGTCGTATTCCAGCGGGCGTTGTAATCATTTTAGTCTTAATTAATGTTTAATCATTTATTTATATAAAAATTGTAAATTAATACCTAGTTATTAAATTAAATACTGAAATCTCGAATAAGTTTTGTTTCCGCGGAAACACTATTTCTTTCTCAACAGAATGACTGAATGGTTGGTTGTGATCCACAATCATCATCAATGTAGTCGAAGCCAATTAAATACGTATTATTAAGGATAACTCAAAAACTACTGGTCAGATCCTGATCACATTTATACGGGACCACACGAGAAGCACCAGCTTTCAAATAAAAAAAGGCACACTTACTTGTGTTTCCTCTATATCCCGAAGTTGTACTTGCAAATCTTCAATGTACATTCTCATTCTTCTGTGTTCCCACTCCATGGCACTTATACGCCTTTTAAAATTCATCGTTTGTCTCATGGCTTTTAGTTTGGAATCTCCAGCTCGCTAAAATAAGGAAAACAATACCTGTGAGTTTGTTATTTGTTTGGTAGGTGTAGTAAATAAATTCCTTGTACAGGAAGCAGTCATCGTTAATCCTGCCTACATGATATAAGAACTTTACGTGGCACAGTCGATTATTGTTTTTTGTCCCTGTCGCACCAAGCTAATCGCCAGTCTGTGTCGCTCTTTCCTCTCATACAGATGAAACTTAAATGCAATACAGTGTGATTCAAATTCGAACCTCATTATTATATATTATCGAAGAGAAATGGTTGGTTTAAATCTGGCAAAGTTGCTGAATTTTGTGCTCTTTGATATGCCGCAGAGAAGACCAACTTCCTTTAACTGTCGTTTTGGAAATTGTCAAAAACCTGAAAACAGCAATTTTCCTCCTTATTTAAACTCGTACAAGAAACTAAAAACACATTCTCACAGCTAATTTTAATTTCTATCTGACAACGAAGTCAAAAATCTTCAACAACGTTTCACCGCAACGTTGACCACCCTACAAAAATCTCACGAAAACATAAAATTATGAGAAACATGATGAATATATTGGGAAAGATGCATTTTAGAGAACGATTATATCATATAGCATTATAAAAATACCAATGCACGTATCCTTCCACGTGGTCATCGCAGTATTAGAATGTTATAATAGGTTAGGTGACGTTATATTGTGTGTGGGCCATAACGGTAGCTGAACTGTGACCTTAATGTCTGTTGTGGCCGTGGTATATCGTTCGGCCGACAATTCTTTCAGCCGACAGTTCAATAGAGCGGGGATTGGAACGAGAATACCGCTTATATCAGTATTTGTCTGGACGATTGAGCGAATCGGTGTTTCCTTGGATAAAACCTAATATTGATCTCTGCTTCATTAGTTGCAAAACATGACATATAAGCATCGGCGTAGCTAGCTTCAGTTTTCAGGGAGGGGGTTGGTGAGGGGAGCGTGGCCCCTGGTGTACGTTGTATTACAAAAATATATGTTAATATATGTTTTCTATTTTCTTTATTAGAACCTTTCAGGGGGCACGAGGTACATCAGGGGAGGGTCTCCCTAGCTACGCCAATGCATATAAGCGAAATTGAAAAAAAAATGCCAATTTATACGGGGGGAATACGCACTCTCTATGTGTTTAAAATGGCTTACCTAATTGCATAGCAATATTTTGAGGTTTAGTTTAATTTTGATTTTTGTTTTGCTTTAATATAACATGGCAAAAAAAGATGTTTAAGTTATTAGATACAAATAAACATACTTATGGGTAATTAATTGTTATATATGTAAATATGTATGAAACTCAATCCTGACACCTTAATGAAAAAGCCACTTTCTAATAAAAAAAATCGATTGATATAAGACATTCCATATTTTAATTACAAAAATGTAATTTAAAGTGAAGCCACATATTACTAAGAGTTTATTTTCTTATTTTCAAGAAAGTTATCTTTGTTGGCATCTACTTTTCCACATTTTCTAATGCATAGTTGCACAATTGTTTGAAAATGTATGGTTGAGGGCAGAAGGTTAAGTACTTCTTTTTTTATAAATGTATATAGCCAATAAAAAAAATCATTGAAAATTGAATATGTGGTCATGTCATTAAAGTAAAAAATATGTTTTGAGTTAGATATGAGTAAATCGTTATTTTTGAAGAAGATATAAATAGTTGTGAGCCTGAATTGCAATGTCCACACTCAAAGAAAGTATGGAGAGTGACAGACAGTTCTGTTATTGTCGTAAAAAAAATAGAATGATGCAAGTTTTATTAAATATTTTCATTAAAACAATTTGATTTGAAGAAAAACCAAATTTTCATAAACTTTCTATTTTCTTCTTTTATTGCCAAATATTTAAAAAAAACCTGTCGTTTATATTATTTTTAATCCTTATTTGATGCAAATATATTTTTCAAAATTTATTATTGAGGGCGAAAGGTTACATATGTCTCTTTTAAATAATGTACATAATAAACAAGGAAAGACTGTTCTACATTATTTTTAACGCTTATTTGCTGCAAACACACACACACACACACACAAATATATATATATATATATATATATATATATATATATATATATATATATATATATATATATATATATATATATATATAAAGTGTGTCCCAAACTGGATGGGAATGTATTGCTATCTCCGTTATTATTAGAGACAGGGAGACGGTTAAATTAGCAATGTTTTTTAGAATTTAATGTTCGTTTCAAATATGACTTGTATTTTGCCCTACCTCTTTTCGTTTTCGAGTTATTTTGAAAAAAAAATCGAATTTTTTTTCCTTCAATATCTAAGTAAGCATTGATCTGACATGTCTAAGACTTGCACATTATCAGGACACTTTTTACAGAGTAATCTTTTTGTTCTATTCTCAAATTTGGATTGTCATTTGTTTTTGAGCTACAGGTATCAACGTTTGTTTTTATTATGGTAGCCATATTGGACTTTTTGCTCATGTGAAAAGAGCTTTCCAATGATATACAACATGCTTGAGAAATCTTCTAATTGCACTGACAATTTTGAGAAAAACCGTTTTGAGAATAGTGGGCTATGAAATCCAACACCAGAAAACAAATGACAAAAAAAATGTTCAAAAATCAGTAGGCCATGGAGTCTAACAATAGACTTTTACTTTTAACATAATTTTCCGTAATGATTCACGATAAGAAAATATTGTGATTTAATTTACAATACTTAAATAGGTAATAATGCTAGGTAATATTATGTGAAACAGTTTAATAACGAAACCCGAAAATACAAATAGAAACTTAAACTCCACAAAACAACACAATTGGAAACGGAACTCAACAAATAATAAAATAGAAACTTAAAAATACACTAAATAGAAAATTGTTCAATATGGCCATCGTTTTGTTCAATGCACTTTATACACCTTTTTGAAACATGCCTGCAAACTCTGGTAAGTGTGTTTTGGTTAATATGATTTATAGCTTCCGTGATTCTGTTTCGTAATTCATTGATATTGTGCGGTGGATCGAATTTATACACATCATACTTTCGAGTACCCCAAAAATACAAATCCATGGGTGTTATATCAGGACTTCGAGGACACCAATGAACCGGCCCATTGTTATAAATGACACGGTTATTAAAATTTTGGTACAAAAATTCTATGACGATTCTTTGTGAGATCCCATTGTGAGCTTGACAACCGTCCTGTTGGTACCAAATCTCGTCTAAATTATCATAAACTCTTCTAATTGTTGGTAAGATATCATTTCTCAATACATTAAGATACCTTTCCCCAGCTAAATTATTTTCAAAAAAGAACGGACCAACAATGAAGTAACCTGAAATTTTTTTAAATGAACTGTCTAATCTACAAATAAAAATAACAGTTTTTTACCTATAGCCGCACCAAACATTACTACCAAATCTGTCTTGCAATAGTCTTTCTTCTTTTAGATGGGGATTTTCATTTGCCCAATAATGCCTATTATGGCGATTATACACACCACAATTTGTGAATTGGATTCATCAGTCCATGTTATTTTCAAATGAAAAATTTCATCTTGCTGACATTGTCCTTGATACCATCTGCAGAATTGAAGTCGCTTAGGGTAATCGTCGACATTTAAGCCTTGTACGATTGTAGGTTTGTATGGATGGTAATGACTTTGTTTTAATACACGGTGTACCGTACTTTTTGGAACGTCAATTTGTTCACCATAAAACCGAACAGATTGCGGAGGGTTTTCGTTTGAAACCTGTAAACAGGCATTATTTCTTTCTTCATTTCTAGGCATTGGTAGTTACTTTGCGTGGAAGCTACAGTCGTTCAATAGATTGGTCACTATCTTGCGAAATATTTTGGTGTTTGGTTGTCGTCTTTCTGGGTGGTTGTTTTAATAGGAATTTGCAGCTGCCTCAGTATTTCGGTTAGAACGAATATAACATTCCAACATGTCAAAATATCCTTCATTACTGAACATATTGTTGAATAATATTTAAAATAAACAGAAAACAAATTATTTAGTACAAAATTTTAAGCAACGTGTTAAATACACCTCAAATTGTTCAAATAATTAAGAACAGTACTCTTAATTGACGCGATAGTGTTATATCCATAGCAACCTTTCTTGTGTTGTTTTTCAGATGACTGACGTTTAAAAATCAAACAATTTTCAAAAGCGTCTTCGTAAATCATTAATTTGCTTTTTATTGAGTTCTGTTAGTAAATTTAGTTATTTACTAGATTTACCTATTTAATTAAATTATAACAATTTTTTAGGATAATGTTGTAATGTAAAATATAATTTGTAATAATTGGCCGATTTATTGGTGTGCTTAAAGTTCCTATTTTTTTATCGTGAATCATTACGGAAAATTATGTTAAAAGTAGAAGTCTATTGCTAGACTCCATGGCCTACTGCTTTTTGAACAGTGTCTTGTCCTGTCCACAAACGGACAGGAACATAGCACGTGCTCTGCTGTTTCGTCACTCCATACACAGCCGGAACTGGTTTCTTGTCCGAGCCCAAGTCTGTGCATGTGGAGAGACAAGCAGCAGTGTCCTGTATACAGGCCGACCGGAGTTCTCAGTTGTCGTTTGTTTAGCTCGAGAAGTTTTTTAGCACTTGACTC
The DNA here is from genome assembly GCA_964006375.1 of Tillus elongatus. Lineage (NCBI taxonomy): Eukaryota > Metazoa > Arthropoda > Insecta > Coleoptera > Cleridae > Tillus > Tillus elongatus. Next base: position 58,896,257 of record OZ023262.1, on the reverse strand, counting down.
TAAAAGGCCATTTATGAAGGCCTGAGAGTGTGCTAATCCTGGCAGATTTTGCTATTGTGGGCTGTCTTTCCATTTGTCCAGGTCTTTAAGGTGCGTTTTGCTGTGCTTGAGGATATCCCAGTACAGGTTCTGGTCTGATAAATTCCTCCTAGGCACCCACTGGCAAGCGTATTGGTCGGTACATTGCCATCAAGGTCCGAGTGACCCGGTATCCAGGTGACGCTTTATTGTAGCTGCCCAGTTCGTTGGCAGTCTTGCAGAATACCATTGTTGAATTGCAACGGTAAGAACCAGTGCCTTTATAAGAGCTTGGCTATCTGAAAATACCTTTATCGATTTGTGTGCACAATGGTTTTGTATAATCTACCTTGCATACATCTCTATGGGATACACTTCTGCCTGGTATATAGTTGCATACTTTCCGAGGCTAGATGATATTCTTGCATCGGTGCTGCTCCCATATGCTCCAGCTGCTGCCCCCAGATCGGTTTTGGAGCCGTTCGTATACCAGAAGAAATCTGCTCTCAATAGGGTTTTATATTCAGTATTTTCGTCTATCTGTCGCAGTTTTCAAGAAAAGGTGATAAGGCATGTTATGTTATGAACAGCCTGTACACAGCACCCATGTATAATATTTTGTGTTTATTAGAGCTGGCGTGACAACATATTCCCTAGTTATGTACCAGGATGGCGGTTCTGTCATACAGCTCACAACAACCCAAATATATTTAATAAAAGCAGTAGGTACAAGATGTCTAATGTGTAACTGATTTTTTAATAAGCAAGTGGCTATTTGGCCGTCTAGTCGGTTAACAACTCGAGTATCCGTCTAGTCAGGAAAATACGTAAATATCCGACTAGTCGGGTAAATACATATTTAACCGTCCAAAATTTATAAATTATTCAATAGGTAGGTACTATGGAACACTACTTTTTTTGATATTATTATATTTCATAAGATAATATACATAGGTACATAAATTAAATATTTGTAGTACTTATTTCTTCTTTTTCTTCAATTTAATGACAGTAAGAGCGGCGCCTTTGGGTCTTCCTCTTTTTCGCATTTTGTGTGGGAGCTTTGGTAAATGATCCGCTTGCATTACTGAAAACCGAATATGACATAAAATAAGTACTTATAAAGTTTAATTAGGTACCTACAATTTGAATTTGCGCCCGAAGCACCAATACCATTATTGCTTATTTCTGATGCCAGTATTTCTCCATCACGATTACTATTAGTTGGTTCATCTATAGGACAAGAAGAAATCCCTTGGCTTTCTACCCTACTACTTTAATTTTGCTGAAGATACACTGGCCCAAATTTTTTTTTAGGTAAAACATTCAAAAATTAAATGATGATATATGATACCTTCAGTAATAATTTGTGTTTCCCCATTATCACTGGTCACAATTTCATCAGAAAATATAATCTCAGCATTGGATATCTGCTCATAGAAAACCATTTCCTGATCGATAATGTCGTAATTTTCCGCTTCCCAATTTTGCTCGGTATCTGTTGCTTTGAACAATTCAGTTTACTTTAGTTGCTTAATGATGAAAATTCGTCTCCTAGTTTCATTGTTGTACACTTAAAATATATAATAAAAGTAATATTATATAAAAGGTCAATTGTTATGTGAAACGGTGCATCGCTACTTATTAGAATATATCATAATATACATATGTATTTTTTTACATATTACCGGTCGCTGACAAATGTGAAGTTTCAACTTAACCTCACATTATGAGACTATAAGTTTGTTTACTTCAATAACTATAATTTTCTTAATAATATCAATCGTCACTGAAATAGATAAATTAAATTTGCTTATCTAGAATATCAATCACCGCACAATCTGTTATTATTAATCACTTACACTAGAATAACAATCACCGCATTTAATAAGTTAAAAATTACAACGTGAAATTAACATAAGTAATCCAACTTCCAACTCTATACCGGCACACCAGGTACGTTTTGGACGGTTAAATATGTATTTACCCGACTAGTCGGATATCTACGTATTTTCCTGACTAGACGGATACTCAAGTTGTTAAACGACTAGACGTTCAAATAGCTCCTGCGTTTTAATAAACCCATGTATTTTTTGAATAAGCGAGAAATAATGTTTCTTTACATACCACTATATGTTTATTCACATCAACAACTTCGGCTTCAGAAACAAGAATGGCATCATCAAAGTCGGTGATGTTGCCATTGAGTGTAACTTCAACTCTACCAGCATTCACAACCACTTGCAGCTCCACATTCTTCAGTATGTTGAGCCTTTCTGTACGAATCTGATTCAGTTGGGTAATATAGTTGTTACTAAGCTCCTTCTTGCGTAAGAGAATCTTGTGCAATAGAGACAAGGTTTGCTCTGCCTCACTTACAGACAACGAAGCACACCGCACCTAAAATAATGTAAAAAATAAAAACGTTCTGTGTTATTGTCAACTTAAAGTAGTGGCGTGCGGTCCATGGAAGCAAGGGAAGCATTGCTTCTCCTAAAATAACGACCACATACCTACTTAAAAATAATTTGTATTAAACCGCATTATTTAAAATCCATTTTGTATTTTAAATATTATATTTCAAATTCTAAAACTAATTTATCTTTTACAATTTTTAATTCGCAAGCTCACACAATTATTTATTATGCATCATACTGTACTTGTATATGCGCTCTGCGCTCTTGGCAAGGACGTCGTCCCAGTAAACCGACTGCCAACCAACAGCATGAACCTGATACTACGAGAGTGGATGCAACGACTTCAGTTAAATACACGTAGCCAGCAGGCCACATAGTGAGAAACCCTTGCTCGATGCTCGACGCAATGTACGTGTATTTCAACATGTAGAACGTGTTGGAAGATTCGATGCACGTACAACGTGAATGTCGCTGATTATTTCTTAGAAATAAGCAGTTGACTAAGTTAAATACATTGACATTTTATGATTATTAATATGGCTGCAACTACATCAGCTTTTAACAGCGGCGTCGGTGGGGGTGGGAATTTACAAACTTTACGAACAAGTGGTAATAATAACTGTGATTGTGTCGTGTGTTTTTTGATAACCAAAGGATTTTCAGCTTTATCGTTTGCTGAAACCTACTCTAAAAAACTTAAATAAAATAATTAAAACATGTATTCGACATTTCAACGCGGAAAAAACTTATAAACAATATAAATGGTTAATAGGAATAAACTGTTTTGTTGGCCTGGTAGTCTATTTGTGACTGAAAAGGGGGTGTGGAATAAAAGTGGGTTTTCCGACTTGAATAATCTACATAAAGTAGTAAAAAGACATTTACAGACCATTTTAAAATTAAGTATCTTTGAAACAAACGCGAATTGAACACGCCGTTGACAAGCAGATAGAAATTAGTCATCGCCAACACAATGAACTGGTTGATAAAAACAGAAACATATTAAAAAGACTTATTGATGTTTTCTTGTTCAGCATGAATTGGGGTTCAGGGGTCATGACAAAACAACTACATCTGCAAATAGAGGAAACTTTCAAGACCTAGTTTCTTTAATAGCCAAATACATTTGTTTAAAAAATCATTTGGAACAGTCTAACGTTTTTCGCGGGACATCAAATCGCATTCAGAATTACTTAATTGCGGCTGCTGCCACTATTATTTTGAACAGAATTAAATCTGAAATTAAACAGGCTCGCTTCATTGCTATTGTTCTAGATGAAACAACCGACGTAACGAATTTAAGTCAACTATCTGTAGTAATACGCTATGTAAAAATGGATGGGAGTGTACAAGAAAGATTTTTAGGCTTTAAAAATGTGACAGAAGATCGTACCGCAAACGCTCTATATAAAATTGTGCTTAATATTATGAAAGATATTGAGAAGACTGATAATAAATTAATTGCCCAAAGCTATGATGGGGCTGCTGTTATAGCCGGACATTTAGGAGGTCTTCAAGCTAAAGTGCGGGAAACGTTTTCCAGTGCTCTATTTGTACACTGTTGTGCTCATAAATTAAATTTAATTTTATCCCATAAATCATATTAAAGAATGTAAGGTGTTTTTGCTACCCTAAGTGGAATGGCTGCTTTTTTTCCAAATCTATGAAGCGCACACAAGCCTTAGACTCAATTGTTAAAAAACGTTTATCCAAAGTAGCTGCAACCCGATGGAACTACAACAAAAGACTTGTGTGAACTATATTTGAACACCGTGAATCGTTAATTGAACTTTTTGAAAACATAATAGAAAATTGGGATGCAGAAACAATAAATAGTTCTAGAGGATTTTTGGATGGTTTGAAAAGAGACTTTAATTTTAATTTTTTACTTAATATATTTTCGGAAATATTTCCGTTTTCAGATAATGTATTTAACATATTGCAATGTACAACAATGACATTGGTTTTTGCCTGAAGAAAATTAGTGAATTTAAATCCATTATAATTCAAAAAAGGAATGAATTTGATAAGTTCTGGAAAAAACAATGGAATTAGGAAAAGTGAGCCACCAAGGAAGCGGCGGCGCACTGATAATGTGGGAGACCTTCAAACTTCTTATCGCCGCCTTTTCTACAAAATCATAGATCAAATTCAGCAGCAAATTGACTGCAGATTTGATCATCTCAGTGACCTGAAATTTCTGGAATTGTGTAATTTTGGAGGATTTGTAGGGATACCTTTCCCAGAAGATTCATTCAAATCATTATTCCACCACTGTGGACATTATTTTGACAAAGCCTTATTACGATCAGAACTTACAGTCACTTATGAAACCGATGTTATTGACACAAAAACTAACGCGAAACTTAAAAGAATCAAAATTGGAAAATGCATATTCTGAAGCGTTCAAATTATGTGAATTAGTATTAACAATTCCTGCTACTAGTGCGTCTGTAGAACAAAATTGTTCTACATTGAAACGTATCAAGAGTTTTGTTAGGAATTCAACAGGACAGGAAAGACGTTCCCAAATTTCAATTTTGTCAATTGAAAATAACTTCGTCGAGGAAATGTCCCAGAATCCACAGTTTTATGACATTATTAACGAATTTGCCAAAAACGACAGAAGAATTGAGTTACACTACAAATAGGTAAGTTTCTGAAAATTGCTTCCCTTATTTAAAACATCACCGCACGCCCCTGACTTAAAGCCAAACCTAGCTCAAAGAAGATACAAAAGGTACTAAAACGAAAAAATTACAAATACGGTTGCTAGATCTTCCGTTTTAATCGAGTCGCCCGCTTTCTTGTTCATACTTCGGCGCGCCAAACTTTACATTTATAAAACTCCCGGCTCTAATTTTTCTCTGTTGCCAACTGGGGTGCCATTCCCATCACCTTCGGGGCTTCCTGAGGTTTTCTAGATTGAAGTGTCCTCTGGTATTCTGTACCAGCACCCTCGATCGCCACCGTCGTCTCGGCCCAAGTCTTCTGCCGCGCTAGCTACCAAGTCGCTTTGCGGGTTGCCGCCCATCTTTCTTGGATTTTCCGTGTTTGCCCCAGTTCTTATAACGCCGCTGTCTCTTCCGCGTGCCTTTATAAGCTCGACGATGAGCCGATTTATCGCCGCATACATAATTTTAGAAATACAAAAACTGATCATTGTTACAGGGGAATAAGTTGTTGGTGAATTATCAACCATACCCCGCCAAAGAGCTTGAGGAATTTCAGCTGACATTTTATACGAGGAAACAGGTAGTGCACCAAGTATCGCTGGAGAGTTTGACCAAGTAGTGCACCAAGTACACCGATTGCTGAGAATGAGATACTTTTTCCAGAACAGGCCGTTTACTTTAATAAACAGATTCCAAATGATATACAGGTCTCTCAAGTTTAGTAAACTGTTATATTATTTTCCAAAATATGCATATTTGAGCGGTGGAAATTTGTGTGTGGGGGTTTCCATAGATGGTCTATTTGATAATAATTTCCAAAATGACTGATTTCCGGTTATACTGAAAATATATGCAAACTTCTCTATTTTAAATGGGACACCTATATATTCTTATATTTTTGAAATGCCCATTTAATTTTAGGTCGACTTTCATCGGGGAGCCCTGTCCTTGTCTTCTACTGTTTTCGAGGTATTTTTTTTTGAACATTCTCTACACGAGAGAATAAAAGTGATTTCGCTTCATGCCAATATGTTGAAAAAATATTTCTTATCCAGGGTGGTTTGTAAAATGTATCCGGATTCCGTAGGATTTAGAATAAAAAACTCGTTTATTTTAAATAGAGCACCCTGCATTTTATGTTTTTAGTGAATTTTTATTTAAAAAATTCACTAATAGAGAGGTATCGATGGTGAGACTTTGCAAAAATTTCTTCAAATGAGCGCGAATTTGGGCCCCTAGAACCCATAGTTTCGATTTTTTAATGTTTATATATATATATATATATATATATATATATATATATATATATATATATATATATATATATATATATATATATATATATATATATATATATATATATATATATATATATATATATATATATATATATATATATATATATATATATATATATATATCCAACCGATAACTCAAAAACTCGGGACGCAGCAAGTGCGTTATGGTAGTAAATTTTTATTAAATGCTTCAAATTTAAATAGCTCAATTTTCTATAAACTTAGAAAGTTTAATTTTAATACGTAGTAAAGTCTTTCCTAAGGAAAGATATCCACAAAACTTCATTAAAATAACTTTGTAAATTTCGGAGACAAACATTTTTTTCGAAAGAAGATTTAAAATTTGAATAACTCAATTTTCTCTAAACTTAGAAAGTTGAATTTTGGTACGTAGTAAGATCTCTCCTGAGGCAACATATATAGTAAATTTAATTAAAACAGCTTTGTTACTTTCGGAGAAAAAAATTTTTTCTAAAGAAAACCAAAAATTTTTCCGGAAAACCCCGTCCGATTTTTCTGGATAACGAACTTATCCAAGCCATTAATAAAAGAAAGGCACTTGCCAAGTTTTATCGAAATCGGTTAATTATTTTTTGAGTTATCAGACGGATACATACATACATATATATATATATATATATATATATATATATATATATATATATATATATATATATATATATATATATATATATATATATATATATATATATATATATATATATATATATATATATATATATAGACATATAAAAATTAAACCTATTTACAAATGAACTTTAATAAGATATTATGCTGTGACAATATCTCTCTCAAGCAGTGGCGATTTCTCCTAGTGAGCTAGGTGTGCACCCTAAAATATAATCAAAATGTGCAGAGTTATATATGTTTTATTTCTTTTTCCCTTAGTCTTAATACACCACATATTTTATGATAATCGATTTAATTTACTTATTTGATTTCATAAATAGTCGGTTAATAGTGACTTGGAATGAAGTAGATACCACGTCTTCTAACATATTCAGAGAATATGAGTAAATCAATAGCAACTGGGAATGCATTAGGTCAGTCCCTCACCCACGTGTTTAAAATAGTGAGGAAAATACCATTGATTTTAACACTGCAGTGAGCTATAAAAATTTGATTAACTCAATTTTCTATAAACTGAGAAAGTTGAATTTTGGTACTTAGTAAGTCCTGTCCCAAGGCAACATATATAGTAAATTTCATTAAAACAGCTTTGTTATTTTCGGAGAATTTTTTTTTTTTGAAAGAAAACTCACTTTTCCCCATATAAAAATTGAAACTGACCCCGGATATGGGTTCTAGGGGTCCTAAATCGCGCTCATTTGAAAAATTTTTTGCAAAGTCTCACCATCGATACCTCTCTATTAGTGAATCTTTTTAAATAAAAATTCACTAAAAATAATTAACCGATTTTGATGAAACTCGACAAGTTCCCTTATTTTATTAATAGCTTGAATGAGTTCGTTAGCCAGGAAAATCGGACAAGGTTTTCCAGAGAAATTTTAAGTTTTCTTTCGAAAAAAATTTTTTTCTCCGAAAATTACAAAGATATTTTGATGAAATTTGGTGTACATATTGATTTGGGAAAACCTAACTATGTGCTAAAATCTAGCTTTCTAGATTTACAGAAAATGGAGCTATTAAAATTTGAAACATTTATTTTTACTATCGCCGCGTTTGACGGTCGATCGTAAACCTGGCTTATATGAGATCTAGTATGTTGTTGCTAGGCGACGGAACATTTGATATTATTGCGCAGGTCTGTTAGACGCTGTAACCTGTAACTGACGTTTGGTATGAGATTGTTTTATATGTTTTTATCTGTTTGAGTCGACAAATTATTTGTTATTTGGGAAATGTTTTTTTTAGATTAATTAGTAATAAATCCACCACTGTTTGTACTAATAAGTAATTAACACTCAAAATTATATGTATTATGTAAAACCACCATTGTAACCAATCAATACAGAAGCGTAGCCAAAGCCAACGCTTGTATCCTAAACACGATTGGATTTGTACGAGGAGTTACCAAAAGCAGATGATGTGGCGCTACCTAAGTCAAATAAATGAAGCACATTATTTTGTTAACCGACTTCAAAAAAAGGAAGGTTCTCAATTCGCCCATATTTTTTAGTGAATTTTTATTTTAAAAAAATTCACTAATAGAGAGGTATCGATGGTGAGACTTTGCAAAAATTTTTTCAAATGAGCGCGAACTAGGACCCCTAGAACCCATATCCGGTGTCAGTTTCAATTTATATATATATATATATATATATATATATATATATATATATATATATCCGTCTGATAACTCAAAAAAGAATTAACTGATTTCAATGAAACTCGGCAACTGCTATTCTTTTATTAATGGCTTGGATGAGTTCGTTAGCCAGGAAAATCGGACGGGGAAATTTTGAGTTTTCTTTCAAACATTTTTTTTCTCCGAAAATAACAAAGATGTTTTAATGAAATTTACTATATATGTTGCCTTGGGAGAGACCTTACTGCGTACCAAAATTCAACCTTCTAAGTTTATAGAAAATTGAGTTATTTGAATTTAAAATTTTCTTTCGAAAAAAAATTTTTTCTCTAAAATTACAAAGCTATTATAATGACATTTGGTGGATATCTTGCCCTAGGAAAGACCTTACTACATACCAAATTTAAACTTTCTAAGTTTATAGAAAATTGAGTTATTTAAATTTGAATCATTTAATAAAAATTAACTACCATAACGCACTTGCTGCGTCCCGAGTTTTGTTAGAAGCACTTGAAGTTCCTCTTTCAAATTGTATCTGCATTCCCTATAGCCAAAACGAATTTTTCTAGTGTTATTGGTGTTTTTTAGAAACAAAGCACAGAAGTCGGAATAAATGAGTAAGTTAATAATTATTACACCTACTGTTTGTTAAAGTGCTACAGAAATTTATGTGTATCACATACAGAGCAAACTAGATTATCATGGGTACTGTTGATATTGTTCACCATTTGCTCTGACATTTTTCCAAGCGTGATAGAACTTCTTCACTTGTTACACGCTGTATTTGAGAAGAATTGAGATTATCTAAAGAATTACGAACTCGATCTTTAAGTCCTTCTCTCGTATTAACCAGATTCGCATAAACATCTGGCTTGAGTTTACTCCATAAGTTTTAATCGAGTGGGGTGAGATCCGGTGATCGTGGAGGTCAAACGTATGTGTCTTTGCATCATATCCACATTTCTTCGAATTTCCACCTTTCCTTTATTCAAGTATCCCCTCACCTCTGTTGAAGAATTCGCTGAGGCATCATCTAGTTGCTACCAACAATGGTTATAACGATTAAGTGGCAAGGTCTCTAAAAAATAACAGACTTTGGTTCGTAAGATCCGTGAGTACTGGTTGGAATTAAGATTATTATCACAAATATCGTACGAAATTTTGTTGTGAATTGAAAGAGCAAACACATTGAAGTCGAATATTATCTCAAAGCAACGTTCCCTAGTCACACGAGAATTTTCCTGCGCCCAGTAATGAGAATCATATGTCTGTTGAAAATCCCTTCATGGGAAAACTTTGTTTCGTCCGTCCAAATTATATTTCTTATGAAAGAGGGATTATCTTGGTGGTGGTCAAGGAGCATTTGACAAAATTGTACCTTTCGAGCTGGGTTAAAAAAATTTATAAATGTTAATTTATAATTATGCATAGTATGCCTTCGCAATATGCTGTGTAAGGACGAATGTGCTATAATATTCTAATCATGTTCAGCTGTAATTACCCTGTACGTGGATGAGCTTCAAAATAAAATAAAACAGAAATTACATTGTCTCCGTTTCCTGTTACTAGTGATACTCTTGGTCGCTTTCTTATTTTGCAGCTACCAGTTCTCAAGAAATTAGATTCGCATCTTCTAAAATTCTTTACGGTCATTGGAGGTAATCCGGGATATAGTTCGCTAAACAGTCGATATGTTCTGCTGACAATCCTACTACACTGCCAGTGAAAGTAAAACAAATTCAGCAACTGTTCGTATGAATAGTTCAGATTTTCCATTATACTATCGCACCGTGATTAATGTTATCACAAACACAAAAATTCACGTTACAAATGACAATACTATAAAATGATTAGAACGTCAAACTCTGCACAGCACTCTAATAAATTGATTAAATTACCCATTTATCCCGAATACTGTAAAAATTAACATTAACCGAGATTGTGGCCTTGTGTTTGTGCAAGTTGAATGTCTGCACGTTCCGCCCTTCGGAGAGGGCGTAACGCGTTGGTCCCGTGTACCATGCAATGTTGGGCAGGTTAAAGATCCCCACGCTCCAACATTTACAGGATAGTGAGGTGAAAATGCTCCCTGGCGTCGGTGATTAGCCATAGTAGCGCAAATAAAAAAGAAAAAATATGCAGAAAGAAACGGAATGACTCATAATTCTGGTAGACAATCTCGTATGGCGGGGCGAGACTGGCTTCAAGGCTTTTTAAAAGAATAAGGCAGCCTGAAAACATTTTAGCTGCTAAAGCTTCCGTTTAACAAATCCAATATGCAGAATTTTTTTACTTTGCTTGAACAATTAATGAAACAGCATAAATTTCCACCAAGGTCAGTCTATAAATGGGATGAAACAACTATGACAACTATATCCAACAAGCCTTTAATTATCTTATTGCGGAAGGAGAAAAAGAAGGTATTTTAGCTTCTGCATAAAGGGGCACTACGGTGCCGGTTGAAATCCGTTGCAATGCTATTGGACAGTTTATACCGCCATTTATGATATTTCCCAGAGTTGGATAGAATCCTTTGTTTTAGGTTGGTTTGCCATCCGAGATAAAAGCACCCTACCAGCATCTGGCTGGATGCAATCGGACATTTTTGCGCCGGTTTGGATTAATCACTTTATTCAATATGCAAAACCGACTAAAGAGCAGCCGGTTCTTTTTGTTATGGGTGGACATTCAACTCATGTAAAAAAAATAAACTTGATAGAAACTGCCCGTGAAAACCACATTAACATCTTAGTTTTCCGATCGCATACCTCCCACCGTATAAAACCATTTGATGGGTCCGTTATGTTCTCACTAAGCAGTTTTTATGAACAATTGGTGAAGTCCTGGTTAACACCAGAAAAGTTGTGACAATCAGTGAGGTTGGCCACTTATTTGGTCACGCGTAGCATAGTGCTGCAATTCGACAGAATGCCTTCAGTGGCTTCGGACCTGCTGGAATTTGTCCTTTCAATTCGTATGTTTTTACAGAACATTTATTTGAGCTACCTGGAACAACAAATCGCACAATCCCCACAGTAAAACTGACCAGAACAGCTGCCACGGCGACTTGTAGATACTTGGAATTAAGAATTATACCTGTCACAGAAGCTACTGCTACATTAAGACCTTCCAGGGTGCCTCCAAAATCTCCCAAAATACCCCCAAAGGAACCAAGACTTTCAAGATGTTTGCCAGAAGCAGATATTTTATGGATATGGGCCTTATACAACAGTCATCTCCTGTAGCTTGATCATCCATAATGCCACAATGTTTCCAGTGCCAAAGCTACAGACAGCATCCTAAAAAAATATTGCGTTTCTCTAAGCGAAATTATCCCTTTCCCACAGCAGAACGTAAGGACAAAAAATAGTTAGACGCAATTGCCGCGAAATGACCAATATTACATTTTCTCTGTATTTGAATGAGCTGAAATCAACTTGGAAAACCAGAAAGGTGCCCTGACAACAGAGAGGAAAACATTAAGCGAACTATGCATAGATGAGAAAAAAGGAAACAAAAAAATGTAAGGGTTGTAAACATCTCATCCGCTTTTGACACAGACATATCTTTGAATGAAGCAGGGCTCTCTGAAGACCCCTCTGCATATTCCTCTGATAACGGATGTAATGAGAAAATTAAACAGAAAACACTGGATAGGAAGTCAGATATTCAAATAAATGACTTTATATTGGTCCAACTATATTACAAAAAAATAATAAAAAAGGATTTCGTTGCCAAGGTCCAGAAACAATCACTGAAGATGCGTATGGTAGAAACAGCGTAGTTTATAAAGTTAAGTTTATGAGAAGCTACTGGCCAAGTCGAGAGATCTATGTTTTTCCTGAAGCTGATGATGTCAGTGTTACGAGGGCGGGTCAATAAGTCCGATACTTTTTGAATGGAAGACAGGTTTTTTGACAAAAAATATTTTGTTTCTTAATTTGAGCTCTTTACACTTCGCCCAACGTTTCTCCAATTTTTTTATCCCTGCCAAAAAATAAGATTTGTCGAGGTCCTCAAAATAGGTATTTGTTTGTGCGATGATTTCATCATTAGAGCCAAATCTCTTTCCGCCGAGCCATTTCCTTAAGTTTGGAAACAAGAAATAGTCACTCTGGGCTAAATCTGGAGAATAGGGCGCATGAGGGAGCAATTCGTAGGCCAATTTATTCAATTTTGCCATGGAGACCACACATGTGTGCACTATTGCATTTTCTTGGAGGAAAATAACGTTTTTATTGGCCAAATGCGGTCGTTCTTCAAATCGTCATTGAATCGGTCCAATAAGTTGGTATCATATTCGCCATTGATTGTTCTTCCCTTTTGAACGTAATCAATGTGGATTATACCACGTGCATCCGAAAAAACGGTTGCCATGACTTTATTGGCTGACAAACCCACCTTGGCCTTCTTCGGTGCCGATTTGCAAGGAGAAACCCACTGTTTTGATTTCTGATTGGTGTCTGGTGTGTTGTGGTGAATCCATGTTTCGTCCACGGTTACGAAACGGCGCAAGAACTCGTCCCTATTGCGGTTGAACAACGCCAAGCACTCCTGCGAAGTTGTCACACGATTGGCGTTTGTGGTCGATTGTGAGCAAACGCGCAACCCATCTTGCGGATAGATTTCTCGTACTCAAGTGATTATGCAAAATCGAAACCATTGAGCCATGTGATATGCCTATGGCTTCCACAATCTCCCGCACTTTCAATCTTAGATCGGTCAACACGATATCGTGAATTTTTTAAATGGTTTGGGGTGTAGCGATCTCAACTGGGCGTCCAGAACGTTCGGCGTCATTTGTGCTTGTACGGCCGCAACGAAATTCAGCAAACCACTTTTTTACCATAGAAATTAATGTTGCAGAGTCCCCATAGTATTTATCAAGCTTAGCCTTGGTTTGAGTGATTGACTTTTTTCCATTTTCGTTACAACTTAAGAGGTTGTCGGCTTGCAATGGCTATCTAACACAAAGTAAATGACGCAGCTTGTTCAAAATTTGACAGGAGTCAACTGTCAGATGCTTGTTGACAGGAGCAGTGTTGCCCTTCCTGTGACGAGGCGGGAAATTCAAAAGAATACGAACTTATTGATCCACCCTCGTATCTATAGAGAATAAATTACAGAAAAATTGACCAACTTCAGTTACCTTCGCCACGGCAGTGCTTGTTTTCATTGCATCAAAGTTGTCAATTTATTTCATTTGTTTTGTTATTAGGTTACTCGATTTTTGTAAGAAATGCGTTTGGTCAGAATATAGATTTTATTACATATAAATTCCTAAGCTAATGTTTATTTTGAATGTTTCATCATGCCCCGTATATATTCTACTTTGCCTTTAAATTGAGGATACAGTGAAACAGAATCCACTTTTTTAGAAGAAATGTCACTCTAAACTGTTATGGATCATACTACATTTTAATATCTAAACTAAAAGCCTTATGGTTATGAGACCTGATTTTTGTTGATAATCTGGCATACAGTAAATGTTGAACCTTAAGCGTTCCACTTTCCCCCGACTTCCCCTACTCTATTAATAAAGAAAGTTTGTAAAAACAAAATAAATGTTTACATACCTTAACTTCGTATTCAATCTTGGCCCTTCTGTGTTTGCACATGACATTCCAGGTAGGCTCATCGACAAGGGGTGGCGCACAGGAATACTGATCCATGGCGTCCAATGCTTTAAGAAATTCGAAACAATCAGGTGTTAAAGTCATTGCCATATCGTGCGTTATCAGTGACTTTGCCAATGTCAATAGGGCAGTCTGGGAGGTTATTGCCTTCGACTGGATTTTTGGACGTTTCCTAAAACATATGTAGATATATATATATATATATATATATATATATATATATATATATATATATATATATATATATATATATATATATATATATATATATATATATATATATATATATATATTTAGAGGGTACACCAAAAAAGTGAAGGTGGTGGTGGGTATAGGGGCGGGGGCATTCTGCATGTTGATACTATTAGCCACAGAAGACGTAGTTACACAAAAAGAAGTGTATCCACGTGATTTTTATCGCCTTGTATCAAGCCTTTTGCGATCTATGTTTACATACACTTTGCGTCCTAAAATTACATCTTCGATTTAGTGATACATTTCTGCTACTATAAACTGATTCACCCTGTAGATAAACATATATAAGTTTAAACTGACCCCGAATGTGATTTCTAGCGGCCTAGTGGGCGCACATTTAAATGTTTTTTCAAAATTCACTAAAATCTAAGTCACACGTGTTTTACTATGAACATATCGGGTACTATCTTTACAGCTAGAGCTTTATTTTCACCGAAAGCACATTGTGGGGACTGAAACTTTTGAAAACTCTAGATAATACAAAGAGATTAAAATAGAATGGATAAGTACTTACTTGTATAGTTTGAGACATAGTTCCATGACGACAGGGGTAGAATCAAGCAGGTCTCGTTTAAAGAGTCTCTCTAGGTATTTCTCTTTCAACGCAAGACTTTCGTAATATTGTCTACATTCTATAAGGGTCGGCTGGACAGCCTGAATGATTTCCTGAAGATCGTGTATCTGCTGATCGTTTAGGGCATTCTTTTTTCTGTGGAAATAATGGACTAGGTGAGTATAGCTCATAGTTTACTTAGAAGGTTATGATAAATTAAACCTTGTTATTGGTAATAAGCATCGGAAATCAAAGCCCGGTATCAAAAGACCTATTGGACGGGTTACTCAAATAATTATCATGCCAGGCCCTGTCCTCAGATTAATATATAGAAAGACAGTTAAGAAATTATTAGAAAACATTAGAGAAAAGAAACAAGAAAGAAATAAGGAACTCGTTTAATATATGGTATGTTAGAGATCTGTTAAGAGCACAAAAACTGGAAGATTCAAAGAACATAGGCATTGTTCATTGAACCACCGAGGATACACCGTTATTTAAAAAAAGTCTGGACGCAGCAAGTGCCTTAGGGATATCGGATTATTTTTTTTAGAAATGATCTGCCACAAAATATTTTTTAATCTTATTTTCTTGTAACATAGAAATCTAAGTTTTGGTATATGGTTTACCTTTAATGTCGTAGACTTAAGCCAACATTTTCCCGGAAAGCCTGGTTCGATTCTCCTGGCTAACGAACTTATCCAAGCCACTTACAAAAGGAACGCAGAACGCGGAAAGATACCATCACTCAAACCAAGACTAAGCTTGATAAATACTATGGGAACTCTGCACCATCAATTTCCATGGTAAAAAACTGGTTTACTGAATTTCGTTACGGCCATACAAGCACAAATGACGCCGAACGTTCTGGACTCCCAGTTGAGGTCGCTCCATCCGAAACAGTTGAAACAATTCACGATATGGTGTTGGCCGATCGGAGATTGAAAGAACGAGAGACTATGGAAGCCATAGGCATATCACATGGCTCAGTGGTTTCGATTTTGCATGATCACTTGGGTATGAGAAAGCTTTCCGCAAGATGGGTGCCGCGTTTGCTCACAATCGACCACAAACGCAATCGTGTGACAACTTCGAAGGAATGTTTGGCGTTGTTCAACCGCAATAGGAACGAGTTTTTGCGCCGCTTCGTAACCGTGGACGAAACATGGATTCACAACAACATACCAGAGACCAAGCAGCAGTCAAAACAGTGGGTTTCTCCGTGCGAATCGCCGCCGAAGAAGGCCGAGGTGGGTTTGTCAGCCAATAATCATGTGATAATGTATCATGTTCCTATACCTAAATAGTCAGGTTTCCGAAATAAAAGCAGATTTCTATAAATATCGGATTATATTGTCACATTTTGGGTGTATTATAGCATGAAATGTCATAGAGCATGCCATAAACATTTATTAGACAATTAGTGCATCAATAATAAACCGTTTAGGCGTTATTTAACAAAATTTTGTTTTAAAAAGGATCAAAATGGAAGGAAATAACCCTTCAAAGAAAGTTTTGATGAAATTGTTTATTCTTCATGGCAAATGTGATCAAATTATAGCAAGAACATGGAGAAGGTTCAAGGAAATGTGTCCCGATTTACAACCAACGAAACTTTGTTTTATTTCGAAAACTTGACTATTTAGGTATAGAAATATGATACATCATTAGAAAGGAACTTTAATTGTCTTTCAGGATATTTGATAATAGACAGGGTGTTTGTTCCCCGTAAAAAATACACTTTTTACCTTTTTAATATCTATAGGTAAAATCACAAATTTTGAGCGGCTCTGTGTAATAGAGAATGAATTTCTTTAAACATCAGGAATACACAGGACAAACTACAGCCAAAATTTCGGCTTTCTATGAATCCAAATAACGCAGTAATAAATATTAAATTGAAGCTGCTATTTTGCACACAAAAAAAGACAAACAATTAATTTCTAGAAAACCGCTGGACATAGGTATATGAAAGTATTATACAAAAATAGTCTGAAAGCAATAGCAATATCAAAACATTTTAGGTCAAATTTAATTACACATACAAAAAATGCAATTGATTTTGAGACATTGTTTTTAAGTTTCCAAATATGATGATAAAATAACTAAGATTGCTCCAGAAAAGTTCAATCTCGTAAACATTTATTTGTTGTGCTTTAACGTCGGTCTATTTCCGCGGCTATGGCTAATCATCGACTCCAGGGAGCAGTTTCACCTCACTGTCCTGGGATTTTTGATGAACCCCTGCCTCTCTGTAAGGAGGGTAGGGATCATTAACGTGCCCAACATTGCATGGACACGGGACCGACAACTTTACGCCCCCTCCGAAGGACGGAGCTTGTAGACATTCAACTTGCTCAAATATAATGCCAGAAACTCGGTTGATGTTAATTAACCATAGAAATCGAGTCCAGTACCCTTGGGTTCAGAGACGCACGTTCTTACCCCTGGACCACCGCGGTCCTCAATCGTAAATCTGTAAACAACTATAACTATTTGTAGCTTACATATTTAGTAAATTCATTACAAAACAAATGCTGACATGTAGATACAACGATACTTTGCCTTAATTTCACCTTGACATAGATTATTATTAGTATATTGTAATAAAATGCTTTGTTTCTGAACGTACTGCCGAGTCAAAAGAATGAATTCCGGCACTGCATTTGAAAATACCATCTGAAAATACCATCAGAATGGCCCCTTAGCAAGCTATTGTTCCTGACAAATAAGGCATTTTAAAAATATTAAGCTACCCATTACAGTGTTTTAATTTTAAAATCAAAACCACTTTTTCGCATTATTTTATCATCACATTGTATGTGAAAGGTATTTTAAAAATTACTTTTAGCAGAAATTAAATAGACAACAAAGAGCAACTTACTTCACTTCGCTTTCATTTTTATCAAGCTGCTTTCTTTTAATAAGCTTCAGTTTGATCCGGTTCATTTTGAGATACTCTTGATCGATAGCTGTTTGTATTTTCATCTTTGTCAGAAGAAGGTCTCCTAGCTTTTTGTTGAATTTCCTAATACCGTCACGCAGTTGGCTGCTAATTTTGCTATACTCACCATGAAGCAGATGCTTGTAGCGTTGTCTTTCGCTGTCAAGAAACTTTACTTTCTCTTCATAGTCTCGAACTGCTCTTAAGTCTTCTTCGTTAAATGTTGCAGGATCTTTGTCAATCTACATAAAGAAATATATATATATATATATATATATATATATATATATATATATATATATATATATATATATATATATATATATATATATATATATATATTCTTTTTTACTTTTGGGATTATTTAAAGTCACTGGTCTACAAAGATCAAATACATAAGCGCCAGAAATTATGGGAAAAGATCGTACATGGTATTAATATCAGACCTCAATAAAATTCTTTTTTTTTAAGTAAAAGATAATTTTAATAAACGAGTGAGAAGATGCATTGCCGTAAATGGTGAACACTTTGAGCACTTACTCTGATTTGTTGTTGTTTCGCTTCTAAAGTTGCAGTTTAATTTTAGATTAATTTAATTAGGTAGATTAATCCAATTTGTAACAATCTTTCCGATATCCATTTTACTATTTCTTTTTAGTGAATTTTTATTAAAAAAATTCACTAATCGAGAGGTATCGATGGTGAGACTTTCAAAAATTTTTTCAAATGAGCGCGAATTAGGACCCCTAGAACCCATATCCGGGGTCAGTTTGAATTTTTATATGTTTATATATATATATATATATATATATATATATATATATATATATATATATATATATATATATATATATATATATATATATATATATATATATATATATATATATATGTATCCGTCTGATAACTCGAAAAATAATTAACCTATTTCGATGAAACTCGGCAAGTGCCTTTCTTTTATTAATGGCTTGGATGAGTTCGTTGGCCAGGAAAATCGGACGAGGTTTTCCGGGAAAATTTTGAGTTTTCTTTCAAAAAAAAAATTTTTTCCGAAAATTTCGATAAAATTTGGTCTACATATTGCTTTGGGAAAGACCTAACTATGTGCCAAAATTCAGCTTTCTAGGGTTACAGAAAATCGAGCTATTCAAATTTGAAACATTTATATTTAAATCATAGATCAAGTATGTGGTTGCTGTTGGTTAGTCAATGACAGCTGCTATTAATGTCATTGACTCATTAAATTCATTTTTAAGTTTCAGAGAAATGTCATTAATACTGAATTCACTGATTGTTAATCATTGGCAGCATTTACGATTATATATAACCCTATTGTAATCATTTATCACCTCTGTAGTATAATTATTTTTTCCCTTACAACTAGCATCGTTTTTAGTCAATTGTTGTTATTAATAGTCAATAGTTTCTTCCCAAAAGTTGCTTTTACCGAACACACACGGCTTCCATTGACTTTTGCTTCTGCCGCTGTTACAGTCTTTTTAGAGGCCCAGTTGTAACCACTCATGCAGCCAGTGTTGCCAGTTTAAATATAAATAGTGTAGTACCTTTTAGTTTGTGTACACTCCATTTACTTTTTATTTATATTTCTTCTTTGCTGCACATATCAAGACAAATTATGTTGTTAGTTTGTATACAGTGTGGTCTAGAAGTAATTGTACACAGAGCAGCAGTGGAAATTCAACCAAATTTACCTCAGTCCAAAAGTCAACATTAAAAGAGATATGGGATATATCTTTTACTGAATTTTTATTTAAAAAAATTCACTTATAGAGAGGTATCGATGGTGAGACTTAGCTTTTTTTTTCAAATGAGCACGAACTAGGACCGCTAGAACCGATATCCGGGGTCAGTTTCAATTTATATATACATATATATATATATATATATATATATATATATATATATATATATATATATATATATATATATATATATATATATATATATATATATATATATATATATACCGATAAAAAATAATTAACAGGGTTTTCCGGGCAAATTTTGAGTTTTCTTTCGAAAAAAAACTTTTTCTGCGAAAATTATAAAGCTGTTTTAATTAAATTTAGTAGATGTGTTGCCTTGGAAGAGACCTTACTACGTACCAAAATCAACTTTCTAAGTTGATAGAAAATTGAGTTATTCAAATTTTTAATTTTCTTTCGAAAAAAAACTTTTTCTCCGAATATTACAAAGTTATTTTAATGAAGTTTGGTGGATATCTTGCCTTGCAAAAGACCTTACTACATACCAAAACTAAACTTTCTCAACTTATAGAAAATTGAGTTATTCAAGTTTGAAACATTTAATAAAAATTCAGTACCATAACGCACTTTCTGCGTACCGGATTTTTAATCAATAGCTTTATAGATGTTATTTTGTTTAATGGCTTTGTTGAATTGTTAATAAAAATGTTTCTTTCGGTAACGTACATTTTATTGTGCTAAAAAGTACCTACAACAGATACATATAATTTCCACTAACATCGAAGCCTTCGAGAATACATAACGTTTGGGCATAATCGTTAATTTAATTTCATTGAAAAAGTACGTATATTTTTAAAACGGTCAACTTTTTCGACTTCAAAGAAGTATACCTTTTTTTGTGTGAAACTAAATGGGCTTTCTTTATTTTTGTTGGAAAATGTGCATACAGGGTGGACAAAAAATTATGACCATGTTAATGAATCTGTGTTGCTGTCGGTGGAG
Organism: Tillus elongatus; assembly: GCA_964006375.1. Lineage (NCBI taxonomy): Eukaryota > Metazoa > Arthropoda > Insecta > Coleoptera > Cleridae > Tillus > Tillus elongatus. The sequence continues at coordinate 58,875,442 of OZ023262.1, read as the reverse complement.
CCACGTAGCGGTAGTGGTGAAATTGATACCGTCATCGTATTACGCAACATTTTATAATATGTTGAACCACTTTCAAGATATTTGAAAAAATAGTTTTAAGACAAATTATTTAGACACCCTGTAAAACGAAAACTGGTAACATTTTACTAACGAATGTTGAGCCCAATCGCTTTATTTTTCTGCCAGTTATCACCCCTTAGCTAATGTCCAATGAATTATGGGACCCTCTCTCTCTCTCTCTCTCTCTCTCTATATATATATATATATATATATATATATATATATATATATATATATATATATATATATATATATATATATATATATATATATACATATATATACATATATATACATATATATACATATATATATATATATATATATATATATATATATATATATATATATATATATATATATATATATATATATATATATATATACAGGGTGGCGCATTGAAAACGAAACAGACCAATTTGCGTCCAGAGAATTTTTTTTAAGAAACGCTGAAACACGTCAATTTTAATATTGAGGGGGACATGTTTTGACATAAAACTCAACTTTGTCACATTAACCCCTTAAGGGTGGTGATAACAACGATTATATTTTAGATAGAGAACATGGGTCGAGTGTTACATCATTTCAAAGCTCTTTCTTTTTTGAATTCAGCACACAAATTTTTTTGAAAGTTTTATCAACTCGTTTAAAAATTATTCACAGTTGAGTTGGAGTTGCAAAAACGTATCTCATTCATTGTGATAAGAAATGCACTAGTCAATTTTTCGTTAAAAAAACTCAAAACAGAACCAAACGTTCAAAAATGTTTATTCAGTTAAGTAAGTGTTCAAATTGTTGACCACCAACTTCCATACAAAAGTACAAATTTTGTTCAAAACGAGCTCTGACATTCTGGAGCATTTGTGGAGTTATTAGACGTCATTCTTCAACAATGCGTCGTCGTAATTCTTCCAGAGACTCCGGTTCTGTTATGTAAATTCTACTCTTTAAATGGCTTCATAGAAAGAAGTCTAAAGGAGTTAAATCCGGTGATCTAGGGGGGCACTCAATAGCACCTCTATGCCCAATCCATTGTCCTGGAAACTTTCTGTTCAAAAACTCCCTAACACGTTGTTAAAAATGTGGAGGAGCTCCATCTTGTTGATCCACTAATTGATTTTCTTGATAGCGATCATCATTTTCAACAATGTCAATTAGTAGAGAGTAAACGATATCTTCTAGTAACTCCAAATACGTTTCCTCACTCAAATTGCCAACAAGAAAAATTGGTCCGATTAAACGGTCTCCAAAAATGCCAGTCCAGACATTCAATTTCTGTGGAGTTTGAGTGTGGACTTCGTGAAAATTTCTTGGATTCTTATATGCCCAATAACGACAATTATGACGATTGACTGTAGAGTTTAATAAAAACGTACACTCGTCTGAAAAACAGATATTGAACAGAAAGTTCCCGTTATCAGCTATTCGTGCACTCATAACTTCACAAGACTCCAGCCGCCGATCAAAATTATCTTCATTCAGTTGTTGTACAAGATGAATTGTATACAGGTAAAATTTATGATGCTTCAATATTCGCTGAATAGTTCTTCTTTTGATGTTTGAAACAGTGGTCAATTTTCTAGTGCTCAAAGTTGGGTCTGCAGCAATTTGTCCTAAAACTTCAATCTCAGTAGTCTCATTTCTAACCGGAAATTCACGTTCAGGATCCCGTTTTTGTTGGCTACTGAATCACTTTCTCGAAACTTTGCAACTAACTCCAAAATGTATTTTCTGTTAACATGTCTGTTCGGATATTGTTCATTAAACAAATTTGCGGTACGGTTGGCACAGTCATCGCTTTTGAAAAAAAAAGAGTCATTATTTCAACTCTTTCTTCTACAGAATACACCATTGTGAAATTAATTTTCGGTAGTACTATCAAGTATCAAACCGACCGATAAACTGAAATAATAAACCACATTTCTCTCATTCCGATAAGAAATGTTCTGATAGTCAATTTTTTGCTTACAAACCAACAAAACATTGACTATCAGCAAATTTCTTATCGGAATGAGTGAAATGCGTTTTTACATCTTCAACTGTGAATATTTTTTAAACGAGTTGATAAAACTTACAAGAAAATTAGTGTGCTGAATTCAGAAAAGAAAGAGCTTTCAAATGATGTAACACACGATCCATGTTCCCTATTTAAAATATAAGGGTTGTTATCACCACCCTTAAGGGGTTGATTTGACAAAGTTGAGTTTTATGTCAAAACATGTCTCCCTCAATATTAAAATTGACGTATTTCAGCGTTTCTTAAAAAAAAATTATCGGGACGCAAATCGGTCTGTTTCGTTTTCAATGCGCCACCCTATATATATATATATATATATATATATATATATATATATATATATATATATATATATATATATATATATATATATATATAATATAATAATAATTTGTTGAACTATATACATCATTTTCTCTTTTTTTTTTACAAATAACTTATGAAATACATTTGAACTAATCATTCAATAACAGGAAAAGTCACTTAAGTCAAAGACTTGTTGATGATACTAGCAATACAATTTTTTTCCTTCCCATCAAAAACACCCAGAGTCTGAAATAATTTTGATGCAATTGAATCGTAAAAAAAATCCAACCAAACTACATGTTTTCAAACCTGGTTCTAGCATTTTCACACAACAATTTCGTTTACAAAAGACCACACATTATTACACATTGAATTTTTCTTTCTTCGCTTGCCCTCCCCCACACTAACACAGGATGTCTCCAAAGAAGCAAAAATAGCTTGATAATAAAGACTCCCGGTATACAATTCGCTTCCATCTTCCTTTCCTACCAATACAAAAAACACATGAGGAACCAGCACTCTCTAAAAAGCACAAACACTTTAAAACCATGTACAGCCTTATTAAAAAACAACGACAATAGACAAATATGTTCTGGAAGTAACAAGTGCGCTATGGTAGTGAATTTTCATAAGAGCAATATATTATAGTGATTTAGCCTTATATTAAAAGTTATAAAACATTACTTTATTTACTTAGGAACAGTAAAAAGAAGGTAAAGAAAGGCAAGCAAAAACGTGTTCTCTATCATAAACATTTATAATTTGGGTACAAAACTCAAACAAAGAAATTGATAAGCAGGAAATATACTCAACAAAAAATACACTAGAAAGCTGAACATAGAAAAAATTCCTGTGGTTCATGCATTGAGGGTAATTGTATGCATGCAGAAGAGGAAGAAGAAACCACAGGTGGAAGAGGGTTTCTGCCCCTAAACCAAAACACGGAAGGTTCTCCTTGCCCTTGTGCATGCATACAACTACCTGCAAAGCATCAAGCACAAGAAAAAATTCTTGAGAGCAACGCCCAAGAAAGTTACTGGACCAGGGCGAATATGAATGTGGTGCGCGGTAGACAGCGTTTAAAGGAGGTATTGCTGCAAATTGTGAAAATGTTCGGGACGCAGTAAATGCATTATAGTACTGAATTTTCATAGGAATTGTACACCATTAGTAAGGTATATTATTAAAACCAATTCTTTAAATTTAAATGGACCTGGGATACTGATTTTGGAGGTCCCAGCTAGCGATTATTTGAAGAAGTTTCTATTTTCTATGCAGCTAAAAATTTATAATTTGGTAGAGATATATAAGTACTGCAAGTATCTTTAAAAAATTATGTTACATATTTGATTAAAGTCACAAAAGTAGAAAAAAATAATTACTAACAAAGGGAATGTATCTGCCAAATCGTAAGTATGGCAGATATTTTCCTTTTAATTGCTTGGATGGTTGTGTTTTAGTCAACCTCAATCAAACTAGTTTTTGCAAACCAAACAAAAAAGGTTTTTTTAAAACCAACTTGGAGTTATTCGCAAAGCTCAGTATGTTATCTTTCTTTAATTTAGTACCCACGCTGCGTTTACATACATGTTACTATTATAGTTCAAGATTGAAGATCTGGCTTAATAGGAAATTGAGTTATCGGATTTCAAATATTTTTACAAACATTCTCTACCATAATGGATTTGCTGCACTCAGACCTTTTTCAACACTTATTTACTGTTGCTGTATCCACACTTTTTGAAAATAATAAAATATTTTAGTTCTCTATGTAAGACAGGGCAACCTAAATTTCATTTTTGGAAAAATATTTTAAAGAAATGAAATGGGGCAACAATTTAAACTTAAATTGGAAATCTTGGTTCGCTGCTTTATCGCAGGGGTTCCCCTTCCCCTTATGTATGCCTATAACTACCCTCAATGCATAAACAAGAACAATATAAACAAGAAAACTTTCCTGGGAACAACCCGCAAGAGAGTTACGGGACCTGCGGTGATTACATAGGGGTTCCGTGCGGGATAAACAGAATTTAAAGGAGGTATAGCTGCAAAATGGGAGGTCCAACTAAGCTGGTTTTTCGTACTTTCCGCCCACATTTCTTTTTTATCTTCTTCCCCGCCTAACACCCCTACCCACTAAATTTTTTATTCCGTAACTTTCTTGGGGAGGGGGGTGTTTGCAAGAAATGTTTCTTGTGGTCCCTGCATTCAGAAGGAGCTCTAAGCATGTTTTTAATTTTTTTTTCTAAAAAGCCCCCGTGTTCTAATCTAAAAATTTACCAAAAATGTCATTTTTATTTACAAAACAAATGTACCTGCCAAATTACAAACGTGGCGGGTATTTTTTCTTATTAGTCGCTTGGATGATCCGTTTTAGCCAACTCATAATCGAACCAGTTTCTGCAAACAAAATTACAAAAATGGTTTTCTAAAACAAATTTGTCGTTGCCTCTGTAGTCAATTTTTCGTTGAAAAAACTAAAAAACAAAACCAAACGTTCAAAAATGTTTATTCAGTTAGTAAGTGTTCAAATTGTTGACCACCAGCTTCCATACAAAAGTTCAAATTTTGTTTAAAACGAGCTCTGACATTCTGGAGCATTTGTGGAGTTATTAGACGGCATTCTTCAACAATGCGTCGTCGTAATTCTTCCAGAGACTCCGGTTCTGTTGCGTAAATTATACTCTTTAAAAGGCCCCAGAGAAAGAAGTCTAAAGGAGTTAAATCCGATGATCTAGGAGGCCACTCAATAGCACCTATATAGGTTTTAGTATGTATCAAAACTGAAGATTCTAGTTTAATGGGAAATTGAATTATCACCATTTGGAATATTTTTACAAAAATTCGCTACCATAACGCACTTGCTGCACCTAAACTCTTTTCAACACTTATTTACTATTGCTGTATCCATACTTTTTGAAAATGAAATAAATAAATATAAACAATACAAAATTTTGAAATAAAAATGCTAATAATTAACGCTGAACATCTGTTTATAAGTATATTTTAAACTACTGCATATTATGTAGTTTCATTTACCTCACATTTTTCATATACGAGATGAAGCTTATTCTAAGATTCTAAGGTATCAGCGGCAGCGGAGTCGATTTCGAAGTTATATTCTTCTTCTTTGTTTATGACGTCTCTAAACAACGAAGAAGAAGAATATAACCTCGAATTCAACTCCCCCCTACTGTCAGTTGGCAAAATAAAAAATGGCAAATAGGTAATTGGTGTTGTCAGATTTAACTAGGAGAGCGAGATGGCTTTTAAATACCTTGAAGAATGGGAAGCTTTATATTTATACATAATAAAACGTAGTTCTAGATTGCCTTTAAACAAATTGAATCACTTTCATTAAAATTTTTATTAATTACTATATATATTTCTGATATCTTGAGTTATTTATCTTGAGAGTTTTGGCAAATGGCAACCCCATTGATTGTTTATTGTGACATATTTTTGTAGCCTGTTCGTTTGCAGTTGTTTGAAGCATTTGTATGCAATAGCAGCGTAACCCTGATATATCTGTCTGACCTTGTCTAACATTATAGGCACCCATTCAGAGGTAATTTCAGGTTATATCGTAAATGATTTATTTTTTATTTATAGCTACACGGAAAGTCTTATTACTGATACTTAAATACTTTCAAAAATATAGCGCATTCAAAAATATTTTTGTATATTTTTTGGGGAAAAATATGTCCGTTATAGCTGATTGCCGAACTCGTCCGTGATTGTAACGAAGTGAAGGCATGTGAAGGCACGGGCCTTGGATATGGGTTCTGCGAGCCATAGTTCGCGCTCGTTTCAAAAATTTTTTCGAAAGTCTCACCATCGTTACCTCTCTATTAGTGAATTTTCTTAATGAAAATTCACTAAAATAGCCGATATTTGAAAATAAACAGGTTCAGCAAAAAATCAAATGATAAGCTACATATAAGAAAAGTTTTTTTTTTTCACAATAAATATTACACTATATACATATACAGTCTAATCCAAAAGTAAATGTTATACAGAGCGGGAGTAGATTCTTGGAACCAAAATATTACGATTCAGCCAGACATATCAAGATTAAAAGAAATACTTGGATATTGCCTCGAAAAGTGTTTGACGTATCGTCTTAAAAATTGGTAAAGATGAGTTTTTCATAAGGATAAAAAAATATCTCTTCTCAGTTAAGCTACAGCAGATAGACGGCGCTGCTTGCGGTACGCTTAAGTCTCTTAATTAAAATCAAAACATTGGTTTGTCCCGAAAAATGCACATATTAAAATAAAAATATATCTTGGAAAATAATATATATTATAGTAACAACAATTATAATAAAATATTGCTATCATTTACCATGCACTTCGGTAACGGAACCTCCTTCTTGAGCTCATCCTCCCACCTGACCTCCAAGACGCCATTCATCATGGCCATGAGCGCCCTTTCTCTAAAGTCGTCAGCAAGTAGAAGCAGTCTTATTCTTTCAGCTTCAGCTGCCTCGGCATCCAGGATGGCCTGTTCACTAGGCGAGATGTAAGGAGTAATTGATACCTCGTTGTTTTCTACTTTAGCCAACTCATCCGGATTCTCTTCCTAACGCAACAAAGACGTAAAAGAGGCATTAAAACTTGAGCTTACACAGAAATTGCGAGAGTTAAACTAGGACGTTTACTCTTCCGTTTAGATGTTTGTATTAAGTACCCTTTACCTAAAATTAGGTGCAATTATCAACTTAACTTGAATGACTTCTTTAATTCGTAAAATACCGCGAAACAGGAAGTATAATCACCCCGAAAACCACAAAAATAACACTACGTAACAAATTTTAACTTTTATTTTGTTTATTGTGTTTTTTTATTACTTTTTTGCATTATTCGGGTGGCAAATAGTCATTTGAATTTAAAATTTTTAGTAATAGTATCTTAGGAAAAAATGCAGAAAACTCCTCTTTCAGTTAAAATTTGTATAAAAAATTTATAAATTAATCAGCTTTTTGACAAAAAATTATATCTAACATGAAAAATCTGGCAGAAAAATAAAACATTAAAGATTATTGCTACAAAAAACAATTTTTTATTGTATTACATATTTTAGCTTAAAAATGGGTGGTAGAACGACTTTTTTTTTGTATTGACCACATCCATGTCGGATGAGATTCCACACATAATCCTCCATCATTCTTTCATCCAACTTGCCTTGATAACGCCTTTCGATTACTCTAATATCTTGATGGAACCTCACGTCTCCAAGATTTGCTCGAAAAAAAATTAGATGGGAAAGCAAGCAATGCATTTTGATTGATATGCTCCAGCACATATTTTTGAAAGCTGCCAATACATCATCAACAACTTCCACGTAATTACCGATTTTGTTATTCCCCAGAAAACACTTTGTGATGGCGTGAAATACTCTCCAAGTATTTCTTTTCACTTTCACACAATTTGTTTTCAGAGTCTTCGAACAATAGCACCTTTTTTGTTTGTGGCCCAGTAAAGATACCTACCTTTCGTTTTGCAACCTTAAACTGGGGAACATCGATCTAATATGTTCAAAGGCAAGTGAATTTGTGTCAAGAACGTTAACGAATTGTTTGAATAGCCCTAATGTAATATGTAAAGGTGAAAGGAAAATCGTCTCTTTGGAAACCGGAGGTTCGTGAATAACATTGTATTTTCCCGGTATAAGATTCTCTCTAATGGGCCATATGCGTCTAATATAGTGTTCACTATCTACACGACTGTGCCACATACACAAGATACACGAAAATTTAGTATAACCGCCTTGCAGTCCAAGAAAAAAACTAATATTTTAAAGTCGCTGCATACATCCCATTGATAGCGATCATATCGTATTTTTTCGAGAAGCGTTTTAATATTTGCACAGTCTTCTTTTAAGTGTGCAGATTATGTAACCGGTAGGGAAGCTAATTTATTGCCATTATATAAGAGAACCGTCTTTAAGCTGGGGACAAAACTGTCAATAAATAAACGCTATTGCATAGTAACATATACAAATTTCGTTGAAAAGTCCATTGACGTCATCACACAAGCAAATATCATCTTGGACAGGGTAAAAATCGTAATAATTTTAATGACGTTTACGATATGTATATGTACAGTCCTTGTTGACAAGGTTCCATTGTTTAATCCGCAATCCAATAATTTCAGTTTTTTTTTTGTAAGACCGAGATCTCTTACCAAATCGTTTAAATATTGTTTTCTTAGAAAATGTGGCTCACCATCGGGGATATATTCTTGGTTCTGTTTACATAATTGTAGGTACATATTTGGACTATTTATTGAGTTTGGCAATGTGGCAAACGCCAGACAGACGCGGCAACGCTGCATTATATGCGACAGACACAAGCGCGCAAATATGACGATCGGGAGTCAGAATCGCTTATTTCCTACTGTCCACTGTGTCTACTGTCTCTGACGATACCACTGCGGTCCGTGCAAAAGTTGTTTTATCTATACAGTTTATATCGTCTCCAATAAGCGATTTAAAATCCGCGTACGCGGATCAGTATTGGTCGACGCTTTTTTTATTTTAATTTCAACAACACACCAAGAGGGCTTACAGCCTAAATACTATCGTACCGTGGGTGTCGACAAGGAGGAAAGAGGGAACTTGTTAATTCTGGACTTGAAGGTTTGGAGGTTCGGAGGAGAAGGAAAAACATGTGCCGGCAAGGAATTCCACAACTTGGAAGTCCTCGGGACAAAAGAGCGGGCATAACAATATGTTCTATGTCTGGTGAAGTATATAAGGTATAGAGATTAGCTGGTGAAAAGTATTTGCGAGCCCGGAAGAGGAAACCTAATTTCTTAGCAGCTGCTTCTGCAATTGATGTGACATGTTGGTGCCAATTGAGATTTCGATCCACAGAGATGTCAATAAGTGAAAAGGACTCATTACTTTGAATAACTTGGTTGTTTATTGTGATGGGTCTAGGGCTAGTGTATCTTTTATGAGAAAGAAAGCAAGACTGTGATTTGGTGGGGTTGAATTGTACAAGATTTCTACTTCCCCAGTCTAATATGTTTTGGAGATCCACGGAGATAGAACCCTCCATGAGTCTGCGATCCTCATCTAGTTGAGCTAAAGAGGCAGGCTTAGAATATTGTATATTGGAGTGGAGGGTGCTGTCGTCCGCGTAACTGTAAACTGGGTTGGATGTGCTAGAGAGGAGGTCATTGATGTGGAGAAGAAACAAAGTAGGGGCTAAAGCTGAACCTTGAGGAACTCCTGCATTAATTGGATACAGTTTAGAGGAATGTCCATCTACGACAACAGAAATGCTCTGGTTAGAGAGGAAATTTGCTGTCAACGTACAGAGTTTTGGTGGTAGGCCATAGGCCGGTAGTTTATTAAGCAGCGCTGCGTGCCAGACCTGGTCGAATGCTTTGGATATGTCTAGAGCGACAATCTGGGATTCACCGTGTAGTTCCATAGACTTGTTCCAAGAATGGGTGACAAAGGAAAGGAGGTCGGCAGTTGATCTGCGCTGACGGAATCCATACTGCCTGTCGTGGATTAGACTGTGTTTTTCAAGAAATTTTAGTAATTCGTGTTTATGTACTTCTCCACCACTTTAGAGATGACTGAAAGGAGAGAAATGGGCCTGTAGTTGTTAGGAAGCGCTTTCGATCCTTTCTTGGGGACGGGTTGTACTCGAGCAGTTTTCCAATTACTAGGGAATATGCCTCTATTGTAAGATGTCTGAAACAGACGAGTCAGGACGGGAGCAAGTTCTGGTGCGCATTTTTTGAGAACAATTGCTGGGATCTCGTCAAGGCCAGAGGCTTTCCTGGTATTTAGAGAAGAGAGCATCTTTCGTACCTTTTTAGTTTTGAAAATGATATCCGTCATTTTATGCGCGACATTGGGGACTGTTGGTGGTTGAACATTTGGAGGTGGCTTGAGAGTAGAATTGCCGGCGAACAACAAGGCAAAAAGTTCAGCCTTGCCCAGGGCGGTAGAAACAATTTCATCCCCTGAGACAAGAGGTGGGAACGTGCTCTTACAGAAATTATTCCCAATAGATTTAGCAAGAGTCCAGAAGGGTTTGCTGCCGCTGGAACTTGAGAGGACTTTGTTTTTGATGTGGTTATTGAACGAGTTTTTTGCCTCAGAAAGAATGCGGACATAGCGGTTTCTTGCGTCGTTAAATGCTTGACGGTTTTCCTGACTGGGATTGTGTAGAAGCTTTTTGTGAGCTTTGACCTTTTCAAGTCTGGCCTTGTCACAGGATTTAGAGAACCATGGCTTTTGAGTGGCTGCAGAGGTTTTCTGTGTACGTCGAATAAATAATTCCATCCAGCTTGGATAATTTGGGTGACATTTTGTGAGATATCAGAGGGGTCGGGATGAGAGAATCAGACAGATGCTCATGGAAATGAGAAGTAATCTCGCATTTCGTCCCAGTTCGCGGAGTTGTAGTGCCAAACGATACGTGGGTGTGATGACTGTGTGACCTCGGGTTGCATTGCGCAGGAAGCAGTGACCATGCCGTGGTCTGAGCGACCCATGGAGGCGGTGACTGATATCTTATAGCAGTTAGGATTTGTGGTAAAAAGGAGATCCAAGGGATTTGAGCTGTGTGTTGGGATGCGAGGAAAGTAAGTAGGTTGCTGAACCATATTGGCTAAAGAATCGCTCACTGCAAAGGCCTCCGCTGCTCTTCCTTGTGGATCGGTTTTTGAAGATCCTAGCCATTCCTTATCATGGACATTGAAGTCACCAAGAATAGTGACCTCGGAGGAAGGATATTCAGAAATCAGATGGTCGGTTTTTTCAGAAAGGTAGTCAAAGAGCTGGACAAAGTTGTTGTCAGAAGGTGACCGGTAAATGCAACAGATGAATTTAGTTTCAGCCCTGAGAGAGAGTTTTATCCATAGTATGTCTTTTCTTCCAGCTTCTAAATTGGGGAGTCTGGTGCAGGGTAGATTGCTACGGACGTACGCGCACACGCCTCCATGCAATCTAAAAGAAGTAAGGAGCTCATACCCCGGGAAATTAAGGTGATTAGTGGCTGTTTTGGCACTGATTTGAGTTTCGGTCAGAAAGAGGAGTTGGGGCCTATTAGTCTGGAGGAAATGGTGGACGGAGTTCGGGTTAGAATTTAGGCCACATATATTCGAGAAGGATATTGTAAATCTCGATGCTGGCGCCCCCTGTACACCCCTCTCCCGGAGATCCGAATGGAGGGGTATTTTGCCTCCGGAATCTTTTGTACAAGGAGGAGCCATCATCATTTTTGTTTACAAGGGAAACCGACTCATACACCAGAACCGGAAACGTCCGTTGGGACTTCACCGGCTCCTTGATGCAAGGGATGGTACCTCCTCGGGCGTGAAAAAATCCTTTACTATCATGTAAAGGAAAATTCCACTACCACCTACCATATTGCAAGTATACCACACCAGCCAACTATTAACGAGCTGACCAGCTTTAGAACTTGCTGATCTTTATAGTAAGGTGCAATGTAATTCCCTCTCGCTGGCCCATCTACAAATGGTGGCGTAGTTTGTGAATGTGTTTGTGTTATATGTAATTTAAGAAACAGGAATTTTTCGGTTTATCCTTCGGAGGTAGAAATGGAAATATTGAATGATAGTCGACCAACGCCTACATTAAAATTAACCAATGAAATGAAAAGTTTTAAACGCCACTTTAAAAGCAGTGTTTACCAAACATATCAGTGGGCAACTGGTTGCGTACAGTTTCCAAATTCTTCTGCCGTTGGCCCTGTCTTCTGTTTCCATCGACGTCTGCACAAAAAGAAAAAAATTCGTGGAATACGTGGCAGCTTTCGCACTTTTGCACAAAAATGCTAAAAGACACAGCAATACCAAGTGCTAGTCGTGTTTTAAGCGATTAAAACGTTTTGGTTTAGCGCCTAAATCAAAATTTTAACAATCCGAGATATCTGGCCTCTATAATCTATTGCTTCCCCTATTTAAAAACTCACCGCACGCCCTTGAGAAGAATATAAGAATTAATATTATTTTCTACTACTAATTAGGTATAAGTTTATTCAACGCAAGTGCTTTCGATTGCTGATTGGATTTTTTCTGCCGGCAAGCTTGCCGTGGCATCATTGATGCGTTGAATCATATCATCTCGTGTTGTAGGATGTTTTGGAAAATCCATATATTTTATACAGCCCCCCCCCCTCCCCCCATAAATATCAGTCAAGGATAGGTCAATCCGACTGGCCATAAAAATGATGACCCTCTATCAATTCAACTATGTATATGGAAATATGGTGTCTAGATAGTCGCGGACGATGTGTACAAAATGTGCTGGATATCCATCACACTGGAACCACATAGTTTTTCGAGTTTGCAAAGGGCAATCTCTCAAAGGTAGTGTGATAATTCTTTATTAAAAAAATAAGTAGGCATGCTTTACCAATAAAATTTCCGTCGAGAATAAATGTTCCAACAACCCCATCACGTAAACTGCTAACCAAACACTTCGTTGGGCTCCACGCAATGCCACGTCCCTGAGGAAACGAATATTTGCTCTTTTTAAACTACGACTTTTACAACCTTGTTGAAGATGTGCGTCTGCATGGAAGACGGTGTGGTGGATGCATGAATGTGCACCGGCACCTTATTCATTAAACGTGCACCGGCGGTTGTAGGAAAATTTTCCTGAAAGGTTGATATGTCATGACGAGAACGTCCCTATGGCTTGGTCGCCGTGGTGACCGGATCGGAGTCCATGTCACCTTTATCTTTGGGTCATCCTAAAGGACTTGGCTACTCAACTGTCAGATAATGTAAAAGAATTTTAAGTTTGTATACGTAATGCAGTAAATTACATCAGAAATAAACCTGACATTTGTGCCCGCCTGGCTTCAAGTAGCAGACATTTTAAAACTAACTTACATTAAATTGTGCAGTCTTAGCTTTAAGTTAGTTGTTGGTATTGTACGTTACTTAGTCAGTTAGTATTGTTGAAAGGTAGATAATATCACTATCTTAAAAATAGTGCTGCAAATTGAATCATAACTTCCACATAGCTGTGATAATCTACTCACCCCAGAAAGACATTCTCATGAAATGCTTTCAGGGTCCATGACTTGATCACAAAGCAAATATTCGCATTCCTGTAACCATAAACTTCTGATACGCTTTATTACTGGAGTTTTAACGAAAAAATGTCAATTTTCACCAAAGAACCCCCCATTCATCTCCTATCCCTTGGAGCGATTTTACTCAAAAACAATCCAAACCGTTCGCTTGTTGGGTGTTAACTGTATACCAAATTTGAAGACGATATCTCAATTTGTTTTAAAGTTATCGTGGATACAAACAGACAGACTGACAGACAAAAAAATCCTTCTCAATCGTTTTCTATATGTTTTGACACTTCTTACGACGTTTAAGCCAAAACAATTTTGAAATTTTTGTGGCCGATGCCATACGTCTTTCAATCAAGTGAATATTATTCATAACTATTATTTTATAACAATAATGTAAGACACAAAACAGTTTTAGAATAAAACTTAAGTAAAATATAAAGCTTGAACGCAGCAAGTGCGTTATGGTAGTGAATTTTCATAAAAACGTTTTTAATAGCAAATATGTTTTTTAAAAGAAAGCAGGTATCAAATTTTGTTACCAGTATAATCTATATTGTAGAAACAATCTGTCAGGTTTCATCAAAATAACTCTAATTGAAAATGTACAAACATTTCTGAAAGTAAACTTAAAATGTTCCCAAAAAACTGGTTTCTTGGCTAACGAATAGCAAATTGAGCTATTCAAATTTGAAACATTTAATGAAAATTCGCTACTATAACGCACTTATTGTGTCTCGAATTTCTTTTCTTTCATACATGCATTATATTTCAATAGAACATGCAAAAAGACAGTAACATAAGGAGTGTTGGATTAAAAAAAAGAAAAAGAAAATTTGTATCACCAACGACTTATGGGCCACCTGTGATTGTAGAAATATTTTTTAAAATGTAGCTCAAGACACCCTATAATTAATGTACAAAAATTTTTCGTATCTTGTATAATAACGGATATATTGAGCGCTATTGATTTTTTACGAAAATTCACCAAAAATTATATACCACTAAACGATAAACTCTATAGCTAAGACTACTGCCAAAGCATCAGAGAAAGGGTCTATTTGAAATGAATTTTCTGGAAATATTTTAGTAAAATGAAGTAAACTGACGATTGAAGATAAGACTTCAGGGTTTGTAAAACATTCTTCTTGCGACATCTTGTTTACACAATCCGTATTAGTTTCAGATTCTTTGCCTAAATGTTGCCAATTTTGACGTTTTGAGAAAAACCCCATTTTTTTGCTTTTAAAGGCCTATAACTTTGTTATCGTCTAACCTATAGAGCTAAATTTTGGTACGTAATTCACTCTTGATCATATAAATCCGCGTTCTAAATTTACCCTCTCTTGCGTTATTATTTCCGGAGATATAAACATTTTCCAAAAGAAAAGACAACATTCTCCTGGAAAACCGGGCCGATTTTCCTGGCTAACGAACTTATCCAATATACTTGCAAAAGCAAAGTACTCACCAAATTTTATCAGAATCGGCATATTATTTTTGGAGTTATCGGTGTGATATATATATATATATATATATATATATATATATATATATATATATATATATATATATATATATATATATATATATATATATATATATATACATATATATATATAGCACTGTTGATGTGTTTTACACAGTCTGTGTGGTAAGCACATTGTGGCCATTACGACTGCGGTGAGAACCTAGTTCCTAGTACGTCTAATAAGACACCATTACTTGTGTGCCACCGCCAAGTTACATTCCTGATATCAATTAAAACCTTCGGATCAACCTATCAGTGAATGTTCTGTCGAAGTGTGTAATTGTCATGTGTTTTTAGACGATGTTAATATTAACGTTTCACTCCTTTTCCCAAATGCTTGACGTATTGAGTAGAATGTGGTGCTATAAATGATAAACGCGGGTTAGCAGTACTTCTAAGTCATGTATATATTATATATTTTTCTAAACAAACAAAACATCGCTGAGTATTCACTCCTAACAGTCCTCATAAATGATATTACATATCACTTTGAGGAGGTTTCAGATTGTTTTCCCGCAGGATGCCAAGTTTAAGAAGATGTACACTGACCGTTAACACAGGAGAATTGTTAACTACAACAGACTGTTATGTGACATGCAGAGCTCCGCCTGGTCTTGCAGCGAGTGTCCGAATACTTTTGAAACAGAAAATTTGGTTGGATTACCTAGATATCCTGTGGTGACGAATACTGTATACGTAAAGATGAGAAGAACAAATATTAAAAGAAATAACCGGATTACCGATGAACTGAGAGAGTCAGTCGACAAAAAACATGTTGTTCTTTAAATGACCAAAAGACTAAGACAATACAGAACTGTAACGGGAATATATAAGATATAAAAACCGGTTGTGGTTCCGTCCTTACGAACGGGCGTTAAGCCGTCTGTCGTGTGTACCATGCGATGTTGGTACGGAAATGATACCTGATCTCTTTACAGAAATGAAAGGATTCGCCGTAATTTCCAGGATAGTGATATGAAAATGTTTCCTGGCGTCGGTGACTGGCCATAGTCGTGGAAACAGACCGAAGTAAAATTATATATATATATATATATATATATATATATATATATATATATATATATATGTATATATATATAATTATTATTTCACCGAGTACTTTCTCAAAGTATTCGATGAGGATGTCTTTCGAGTACCAAAACATATTGGTCATCGGCAATATACAGAGGTTTTACGAACGCTATTACTTCCATATTGATGTGTTTGAGGTAGGTGAGGATAATAATTAACTCGTAGGTTCCACGAATAATAATGTATTAACAACGTACTAACATAACACTTATGGTTAACTTATGATCTAATTATTATGACGATGTGACAAAATGTTGACTGTTCAACGGCCTGCGGAAGAGAGGGGTGAGATCGTAAGCTGCATGCTCTGTTCTGGTAACGTAGTCATGTGCGCATGCTCTCTCTCACTGATAGTTGTTAATAAGTACACTTGGAGAACACCCAAATCACCACAACACATATTTCAGAGACCTTACGATCGTTTCATTGACAATGTCAACATCTTCAGAGGAAGAAAAGAATTTTTCAGATAGTGGTTATTTGATCTACTCAAATACATAGACGTATACATCACACATCATCGATACGTGTGGAAGTATAGCATCGGCGACAAAAATTTCAATTTTTTCTCTTAAACATCGTAAAAATTATCAGAACATATAGAGATCATGATTTGGGAACGAAACATTTTTTGTCTGTCGGTCTGTGTGTTTGTAGCCACAATAACTTTAGAACGAATTGAGATATCGTCTTCAAATTTGGTATACAGTTAGCACCGGATACACGAATGGTTCGGATTGTTTTTGAGTAAAATATCCCCAAGGGATAGGGAATGAATAGCGAGTGATTTGGTGAAAATTGAATTTTTTTCGTTAAAACTAGAATAATGTAACGTTTTAGGGTTTGTTTATTAGAAAGCTTTCAATTTCATCAAACATCTGATATTCTGTGCTGAAATTAAATTAGGGGTTGAATGTGAGGGGGTGGAATATTGGTGACAAAAATTTCGAAATTTTCTGTTGTTGCTAAAATAGCGTAGAAAGTCTCAAAACATATAGAAAACTGATCTGGTATTCTGTGCTGAAATTAAATTAGGGGTTGAATGTGTGGGTTATCGGTGACAGAAATTTCGAAAATTTTGTTTAGCTAAAACGGCATAGAAAGTCTCAAAATATATAGAAAACTTAATTTTGTAACGAAATTTTTTGGTCTGTCGTTCGTCGGTGTGTCGGTCTGTGTCTCTGTTAGTAAGCGCAATAACTTTCGAACGAATTGAGATATCATCTTCAAATTTGGTATCCAGTTAGCACCCGACAAAGGAATGCTTCGAATTGTTTTTGGGTAAGGTAACTCCAGGGTGTAGGGGATAAATTAGGGGTGATGTGGTGAACATTTGTATTTTTTCGTTAAAGCTCAAGTAATATAACGTTTCAGAAGTTTATGGGTACAGAATATTTTCTTTGTGATCAAGTCATAAGCCCGAAATCCATTTAATGCGAATGTTTTTCTGAAGAAAGTAGATTAGCACAGCTATGTTGATGTTATGATTCAATTTGCAGCACTATTTATTAGTATGCGATCCAAGTTGCTCCTCAAACCACAATGTATTAGTCATTATATTTTTTGCTTACCTGCCTCCATTCAGGATCATCCACTATAATCGCCAACTTGTTTTCAGAAAAATAATTGATTTCAGATATTATATGACGTAGACGTGCGTTTTTTCTGGTGATGATACTAAGTTCCTTAATTTTGCTATCCATCATGGCGTCAAATTCTTTGTTAAAACAGGACCGCAATTTCTCAGTTTCAACCTGAAAACAGTATTACATATCAGTTAAGTCAGAATGGTTTTCTTTTCTTTTATTTTCTTTTCTTTTATTTATTTAATAGATGGATAATTCCATTACAAAAAGTTTTACAAATAAAGAAGCACATAGCTAGTAATATAAGCAAACTTTTACGTTAGAACCGTATAATGAATTCAGCCAGTAACCACTAGACAAGAACAACACATTCTTAAGGCAGACAATCAGAAAGGACAATACAAACAACTCGACTCTACTTGAACGGAACTAAGTATATTCACACACACAACCTTTAGTTGTTTCTTGAATTAACCAAGAGTAAGATTGAAAACATCCAGTGAAACAGGATTACCAAGCGAGGACAGTCTTGGCACTGGAGATCAGTTCCCATTATTTGTTCTGTGAAATTCTACGTGAAACAAGATATTTCTATAGGTATAACGACCTGGTATATGAGAAAAAGACAAGAGCAACGAAATCGGGATAATATATTATTGAATTTACAATCTTGAACAGCAGGATGGCATCCAAGTGATTTCCTCGATTGTCCAAAGATTCTACACTCAACATCGAACACGCTTTACACGTTTTTCTTTATTTTCACTCTTATATTGCCAATCAACAGAATTGTCACCTATGACGTCACCACTTTTGTCCATCGAATTTGATAGTGGATTCAATGCGAGGCACAACCACAATGGGTTTAGCGAAATATACCTATTCTAACTGGTATCGTACTGGTTACGATATTTGTCACCTGTTTGTACCCGTAACTGAATCTTTGTTCTCCAGGTAGCCATTTTGCGTTTAAGGAACCTCAGGATGTAAGTATCGATATTATACATCTTCAGCATACTTATGAGCCATTCGTGTGGAACTGAATGAAACGCCTTTTTATAATCCACGTAGGCAGCAAAGAGATTTGTCCGTCCATTGTAAGCTTGATTGCACACAACCGAATCAATTATTAGCTGTTCTTTGTACCCCATAGATCCTTTGGCACACCCTTTTTGCTGCCTCGCAATTATGTTGTTTCGTTCGCAGTGCACATATATGCGTTTCTCAAGGCAGCATGTGATCAACTTATATAGGGTCAGAAGACAAGTTATTGGTCGGTATCTGCCGGGGTCTGCATAACAATACTGGTCCTTTGGCAGAATATACGTGTCTCTTTGTGTAAAAAACAATGGCATTTTCTTTGGGTCAAGTATAACATCATTTATTAACACCACCAATAGATGATCTGTACACCCAAAAGTTTTGGACGCCATCAGGCCCGGGCGCCTTCCAATTATGAAGCTCTTTAATAACCTCGGAGAGTTCATCTGTGGTAAACGGCACATGATGCATCTGTTCATAACTCTGACAAGCTCTGTGTTCTTCGTTAACCCAGCTGGCGCCAATATTGCAGGAGGCTGTTGTGGCTAGTTTGCCGGAACGCTTCAATTTGTTCCTTATTTGGAAAAGTATCGGTGGCTGCATTCCTAGCTGAATTAAGCCCACGGTAGAAAGTCCTTACAGTGCGCTCAAACATTATTATTATTATTATTATTAATATTATTATTATTATATTTTGACTTACCTCAGTTATGCGGCAATGAATGTGATATTGAAAGAATGTTTGTAGCGCCCTCTGTGAATACCGCATTGGAAAAAGTTCTATAAAGTGGCTAGCAATGCTACCAGTGAAAGCAAGAATGGTATTTGAACCATCTATGGCCTTACTGCCCTCATCTGCCTCACCTTGCGCCATTAAACGTAACCCGCTTCTTTGGTACATAGCCTTCATCGTCTTTGTTTTAGTGGCGACTTCTTGAAGTTCCCTGTAATAATCATAAAAATTAATAATGGCTAAGTTCTTTTTACCTTAACAGCTTAAATCTGTAAGCACTTTTTAAATAATGAATTCATTATTATCGAATAGATAATTAGGTGGCCCATAACCATTTCTGACCATTAGATATGAATCAGTTTTGTGAATTAAAAATTAATAGAGTTAACATTTTATATTTGATTTTTATCAAATCACAGTGGCTGCAATAATAGAACATATCGGGATGCCTTACAAAAACTTTTCTTTTATTTCATGACGCAGTCAGGTTAGGTACTTCTTTAAAGAACATTTAGCGCAATTAAGATATGGCACTATTGATAGATCATGATAGAACATGTATTGCTCAGCATATTTGGGATAATAATCATCATGTAGATAGAGAAAATCTAAAGTTAATCAAAAATGTCAGGCAGCCGCGACAGTTAGATGCTTACAAAAGTATATATATATATATATATATATATATATATATATATATATATATATATATATATATATATATATATATATATATATATATATATATATATATCGTTAGAAATTTAAACAAAAATCTTTCAATGAATAGAGTAGGTCCCGGTTCTGTGTAGTTCGACCTGTTATCTAAATATTCAGTTTGTCCTCCTTAGAAAGAATATTTGCTAACTAACTACACATAGTTTTACAAAAGCAGGTATGTAATTTTAATTACAGGGATTTAAGAGTCAAGAATGGGTTTCTGTATACCTATCTAGAGGACGCTGTTCGCAACTGCTTGGCAACTAACATAAATAGTAGCTCTAGCTTTTATTCGCTTAGTTTATTCATCTTTGCGATGACGATAACTTTGTTAGCAAAACGATCATCAGGTCTAAAAACTGTATTGTGATGAATAAGCTTTTCCAAATTGTACTTATTAGTGCTCATCATAAGCGCCAAACTTCACGCATTAGGTTAATACCCAGTTTCACAAAGTTCGATTAAATATTATCGGTCGGTAAGGCTTAATTTAACCAATCGGAGCTTCAAAATATTTGGTGGTCATGGCAAAACCCTGAATCATACATAATCTGTGATCGATCGTCTGAAGCCTTGATTAACTAAACTAACCGCCCGTTAAATATTTAGTCGAGCTTTGTGGAACGGAGCATTCGTCTTTAGAGTAGGTTGGATAAGTATACTTGGAGAGCCCAAATCACCACAACACATTTTGTAAAAGCTGACGATCGTTTCTCTAACAAAGTTAGCGTAACCAAAGAATGAAAAATTCTCAACTTCTAGCTACTAAACATTGCGCTTATATAACGTGTCAGGTAAAAGACGGACACCCTAGGGAGAAGAATCACAAATAAACTCTATATAAATAAATAAATAAATATATATATATATATATATATATATATATATATATATATATATATATATATATATATATATATCACACCGATAACTCGAAAAATAATGGGCTGATTTTGATGAAATTTAGTACGGACCTTCCTTTTGTAAGTGGCTTGGATAAGTTAGTTATACAGAAAAAGCGGACCAGTTTCTCCGGGAAAATTTTGGATTTCCTTTCAGAAAGTTTTTGCATCTCCGAAAATAACAGAGCTCTGACAACCAAATTTGGCACATACGTTTCTAATATCAAACTTACATACCGAAATTCAAATCTCTCGCTACATACCGAAACTTAAATCTTTGGGCTAAAATAAAAAGAAGTTATAGGCATTTAAAGAAAAAAAATTGGGTGCCACCGGTGATCAGAGGAAAGCATAAGAACAAAATATTTTGTGTGTTTACCAAAACTAATTGAATATTACACACAACGGTTAAGCTTTCTTGACGCAAAAAGTTCAAGAAGTAGCAGAAAAAATATTTTAAAGATTTATAATTTTTCTTCTTAAAACGTCAAAGTCGCGATTTGAAACGTCAAAGTCGCGATTTGAAACGTCAAAATTTTTAATTTTCAAACAACGAATGTGAAACAAATCCGAATTATGTAGAAGTTATGTCATAATAAATGTGTTTTACAAAGCCTTGAGTTTCAGCTTCAATTACCATTGTTCTTCATTTTATTAAAATATTTTCAGAAAATCCATTTCAAATAGACCCTTTTTCTGATGCTTTGGAAGTAGTTTCAGCTATAGAGTTTGTGATCTATTAGTCTATATTTTAGCAAATTTTTGTAGAAAAAATTACCCCGTTATTGAGAAGTTCGCGACTTATCGATTTTAAAACGTTTTTTTAAAGGAGCGCGAACTAGAACCTCTAAAACCCATATACGCTTCAACCATCATTGTCTTTCATTTTACTAAAATATTTTCGAAAAATCTTCTTTCTGATGCCTTGGCAGTGGTTTCAGCTATCGAGTGTATGGTTTAATAGTCTATATTTTAGCAAACTTTCTTAAAAAAAATCGTTATTGAGAAGACCGCGACTTATGTATTTTAAAAGGATTTTTTCAAATGAGCGCGAACTAGAACCCCTAAAACACATATACGGGATCAGTTTCAGTTTTTGTCTGTTTACACATATACCCTGTATATGTATAAACAGAAGCATTTCTACGGTAAATCTTTGTAAATATCTGTTATTATACAAGTTATGAGAAAAAATGATATACGTTAATTATATGGTGTCTCCAGCCGCATCTTATAACCCTATTTTGATAATCACAGGCTGGCCCATAAGATGCTAGTGATACATACTTTCTTTTTTTAATAGAAACCCCTTATATTATTGCATTTTTAAATTTTTCATCGAATTATAATGCATGTTAATAAGGAAAAAAATTGATATCGTTCATCGTTTTTGAATTATTTCAATTTTTTTTAATAACTTTTCACATTTTTGGTACAAATCACAAACACATAGCACAAATTGTGATACGGCGTTTTTACCATTAAATAGCAGAGCCGCATGGAAATGACGCAGTCAGAGAGCCGTTTGTTTGTATTACTTGTCGAAAAAATCGAACTGCCCTATATAGTGGCTGAATTTGAAACGTTTTCGCAGAAATGTTTTAGTGTTTCTGCAGAAATAATTTTTTGTGTGATTTTTTTCTCACAAATTATATATATATATATATATATATATATATATATATATATATATATATATATATATATATATATATATATATATATATATATATATATATATATATATATATATATAGTTACGAGAAACCATGAGAACAGTTAACTTTAGACAAATTTGTTAAGAGACAAAAATAAGATAGTGAATGCAGCTTCAAAATGAAGTAAGTAAGGTTAAAAAAATTAACATCCATAAAAGTTCTGGCTATTACAAGTATACCCCGGAAGCAAAAAACCTACTTCCAGTTTGCGCAATTTGTTAGATTTTTCACGAATAATGTGCCTAAATGAGATAAAGTCAGCTGTCAAAATTCGTTGACATAGCTCAAAGCTCAATTCTTTACGGAGTTATAAACAAAAAACTGTTTTTTTCTTAAACTTTGGAGGGTTATAACGCAAAAACCAAAAACTTGTTACCTAACTTTTTTCGATAAATCGTCATCGTTTGATCACACGAATCTACAGTTAAACGTTATCGGAATAATTACCGGACACCCTGTGTATTCTAAAGCTCAATTATAATTTGTATAATTTAAATAACAATATATATATATATATATATATATATATATATATATATATATATATATATATACATGGTGGTCCTCCGGGAGGGCCCACGATCGATTGCAGGAAAACTATCAATAGTAAAAACCTGAAAATTGGATATTACACTAAAGTCATTGGGGGCCACAGGTTAAAAATATTTGCAAGATGGCGGAACTCACCGGTTATACCGGAAGTAGATGTCGATTCGCTTATTTTAAATAGAACACCCTATATTTTATTGGAGTTTCGGATGCTACAATAAATTCTGAACACTTTTTATAGATAATGTTTTATACCTATCATCAACCGCCCAGAAGATATTTAGACTGTAAGATAAAATTTGACATTTACGGCCAGTCATATAGATACCGATATTTTTATAATAAGAACATATTTCGTTACGATATTCAGAAATATCTTGAAAGATATTTCACTTCATCTACTTACACATCGAGACTAATGATAGAGTATACAGAGTGTCCAAAAAAAAATTCTTGAAATTTGCAATGAGAAATTGCAAAAATCTCGCGATTTTAAAATTTTTAGATAACATCATATGGACGGATGAAGCAAAATTTTCAAAAAATGGACTTTTCAATCGTAGAAATTCTCACTATTGGAGTGACACAAATGTTCATCCTTCTAGCGGAGGACATTTTCAGGAAAGCTGGAAGTTTAATGTTTATTGTGCTATAAGGAATGACGGCGTCGTTGCCCTAGAAATATACGACGATAATTTGAATGGTGAGAATTAATCCGAAATTCATAAATTACGTTGTTTATTATTATTTATTTATTTGTTTGTAGGTGAGCGTTATTTGGAAATTTTGCAAAATTTGGAAGTAACTTATTTGGACAACCTTCCTTTGAATGAATATAGGCAAATATTTTACCAATCCCTCCTCATAATGGCCACTTGGTTAACAATCTTTTACAATCTCTATTTGCTGACCAATGGAATGCTTTGGCCGCCTCGATCGCCTGACTTATCTGTTCTCGATTTTTTTATATGGGGTACTATAAAAAATAGAATCTACAACACTGCAGTTTCTACTAAAGAAGATTGCATGCAGCGGGTTCGCGAATCATTTCGTCAATTGGATCCGGATTCAATAAGAAGAGCCACACATGAGAGATTGACACGTAGGTGTGAAAAATGTCTTGACGCCAGAGGTCCTCAATTTGAACACATAGGGCGTTAATTTTTGTTTCATTTTATTCAGTCCATGTTGTGTGTGATTTTTTTTTTAATTTGTATGATCTGTTTGATGGTTTTATATAAGGTTATATGGCAAAATACCTAAAAATTGCTGTCTCAATTTGTTCGTTGTCAACAATGGGTTTAGCCCTATGCACCTTTTTCTTGACAGATCCGCAGTTTTTGAAATTGTCTACTATTCGTTTGACGGTTTCATGTGACGGTTTCTGTTTATCTGGATATCTATCAGCAAATGTATCACACGTTCGCGAAATTACTTTATTACATTGTCCCTAAATAGTAAATAAAACTTAAATAATATTCATGTGTGTAATTTAACCATGCCATTATTAGCTAGTTAATCAACAAACTGTCAGAGTTTCGATAGAAACAGATTCGACAATTTATTTTCCATTGCTAACGCTTATGATAGGAAATTTATTAAAATATCAGGCTGTAAAATGAGTTTTTTCAAAATAAAATGAAAACCGTTTAATTTAGGTATAGGTAATTAAATACAAAGTGTCAGTGATTTTTTGAGTTTAACACGATAGTGTTATAAAAAAAGGGGGTTCCAATTTTAAAATCGCGAGATTTTCGCAATTTCTCATTGCAAAATTCAAGATTTTTTTTGGACACTCTGTATACTCTATCATTAATCTCGATGTGGAAATAGATGAAGTGAAATATCTTTCAAGATAATTCTGAATATCGTAACGAAATATGTTCTTATCGGTATCTTTATGACTGGCCGTAAATGTCAAATTTTATCTTAAAGTCTAAATATCTTCTGGGCGGTTGATGATAGGTATAGAACATTATTTATAAAAAGTGTTCAGAATTTATTGTAACATCCGAAACTGCAATAAAATATAGGGTGTTCCATTTAAAATATTTATTTATTTATTCGTTAATAAATATCTTTTGCTTAGAACATGCAGTGTGTTGTTATAACATTAGGTCAAGTCTCCAATTTGCCCTAATAATACACCACCCCCGCACACCGTACACCCTAAATCTAATCATTTTCATGCCTACAATCTATAGTTACTTTATCGCACAATCATGTCCACCCTGTAGAGATATTCGTGAATAAAGTGTAGCATAAATATAAACCTAAGTTAAAAAGTAAAATATTAACAGCTTACTTTTCACTATATTTGCTCCAGGGATAAAAGTTATCATCGCCGATCAGTTCGTAATAAAAATTCCTCTTTTCTAGGAGCCATTCGATATGTTCATGTAGTTTTTGATTTTCCGGCAAAAGTGTGTAATTGGTTACACAGAAGTTTTCATGAATGGCATAAATAGATCTTCCCGGGGTCCTCATCGAGTCCCAGAATTTCATCTTCAGGTAATCCCTTACTCTGTTGTTGGCCATTATAAGAAATCTAAGATAAACATCTGTCTTCTTACACTCCAGCTTGTTCTCCTCCACTCTCTTTGCATAGTTTCTTTTATCAAGATTGAATTCCAACATATTTAGAACTTCATTCTCAGGTCCTTTTAGATTCTCAGTTAGTAGTTCGCTCAACTGCTCTTTTATTTTACGGAATTCTTCCAAAATGTTGTTTTTCTTCTTCAGACATCGAATTCTCTCAATTTCAATCAGGTTAAGTTCCTCAACCTCCAGCCATGTTTTTCCAGCAAGGTTACCTGTAATTGATACATATAGGGTGTCAATATTTATCCATTACAGTTATAAGAAATTATAAATGTGTTTATTCAAGACTAATATGGGTATGGGTGAAAACAAATATAATACGTGGAGTGCTTTGATATGCCTGCTATGTACCCACAAACAATGCCAGTAAGGGAGAGGGTAAACTTTTGGAAAAACATGAATGCCGAGCTATAGACTTGTGCGTACCAAGGTGGCGTAAATACATTGTTTACTGTGGTACAGCAGACCCAAACGCTGTATCGCAGTAAACAATGCAAATCAAATACGTGCGTAAACGTAATGCATTGTTTACCGCGGTGCAGCAAACTCCAGTTCTGTATCGCAGTAAACTATGCTAAAACAAAAAGGCCCCAAATTTTTTTCATTGTTTACCACGATGCAGCGCTCCGGCCGGCGCTGCGCTCTTCTAAACATAATATTTGGTACACGCGATAAAGTAACCATCAGTAGGTACTCAGCAATCATATGCAGTGTTCCGCAATACGAAATATAAGAACACCTCTGTCGGTTCCTGTAAATTTACAATTATGTCGAAGGAAACAGTTTTAAATCAAATAAAATCATTTTGTAAAGAAGAAGATTTGATTGTAGAATATGATTATAAAGATCATAATAACTAGCATGCTACAATACGAAATAAAATCGAAACGGAAGCAGATATATATACACATAGTAAATGTTGTGATGACTGTATGAAAAAATTTAGTGCTGCTAGCTCGTCAAACTGGATCGTAAGATACACATATCCATCAGCTAAGAAATACATTTACCGCAAAGTATTCAAATGTCAACATAATAGTTTTGATAAAGTAAAATAAACTCGGGACGCAGCAAGTGCGTTATGGTAGTGAATTTTCATTAAAATGTTTTTATTGCAAATATGTGTGTTTTCTTTTTAAGAAAGCAGGCATCAATTTTGGTTCCCAGTATAACCTATATAGTAAAAACAATGTGCCATGTTTCATAAAAATAACTTTATTTTGTGAAAATGTACAAAAATGTCCAAAAGTAAACCTAAAGTGTTCCCGGAAAAACTCGTTTCTTGGTCAACCTTATAGATTAATAGCAAATTGGGCTATTCAAATATGAAGCATTTCATCAAAATTCGCTACCATAACGCACTTGCTGCATCCAGAATTTATTTTCTTACAAACATGCATTATATTTCGATGGAAAATGCAAAAATGCAATAACATAAGGCGTGTTTGATTAAAAAAAAAAGAAAATTTGTATCACCAACGACTTATGGGCCAGCCTGTGATTGTAGAAATATTTTTTTAAGATGTAGCTCAAGACCCCCTATAATTAATATATAAATTCATATCTTGTATAATAACGGATATATTGAGCTATATTGATTTTTTACGAAAATTCGATAAAAATTATATACCATTAAACGATAAACTCCATAGCTAAGACTGCTGCCAAGCATCAGAGAAAGGGTCTATTTGAAATGAATTTTCTGGAAATATTTAGTAAAATGAAGGAAACTGACGCCTGAAGCTAAGACCTCAGGCTTTGTAAAACATTCTTCTTGCGACATTTTGTTTACATAACCCGTATTAGTTTCAGGTTCTTTGGCTAAATGCTGCCAATTTTGACGTTTTATATCGCGACTTTGACGTTTTGAGGAAAACCCAATTTTTTTTCCTTAAATGCCTATAACGTTTTAGTCTTCTAACCTATGGGGCGTAATTTACTCTTGCCGCTATAAACCCGCGTACGAAATTTAGTCTCCCTAACTTTCTTATTTCCGGAGATATAAAAATTTTTCGAAAGAAAATACAAAATTTTCCTGGATAACGAACATGTCAAATCTACTTGCAAAAGGAAACTGCTCACCAAATTTTATCATAATCGGCCTATTATTTTTGGAGTTATCGGTGTGATACATACATATATTTCTTTTATTAATGGCTTGGATGAGTTCGTTAGCCAGAAAAATCGGACGGGGTTTTCCGGGAAAATTTTGAGTTTTCTTTGGAAAAAATTTTTTTTCTCCGAAAGTAACAAAACTGTTTTAATGAAATTTACTATATATGTTGCCTTGGGATAAATCTTACTACGCACTGAAATTCAACTTTCTAAGTTTATAAAAAATTGAGTTATTCAAATTTTAAATTTTCTTTCGAAAATTTTTTTTTTCCGAAAATTACAAAGTTATTTTAATGAAATTTGATAGATATCTTGCATTAGGAGAGACCTTACTACACACCAAAGTTAAACTCTCTAAGTTTATAGAAAATTGAGTTATTCAAATTTGAAGCATTTAAGATTTAACATGAAGTTTTTACCGACGATTTTCACGTCTCTAGTATCAGGATCACATGAGAGCATAGGCAGTGGCAGTGTAAAACTAATGTTGTACATGCTAGTTTGTTATTTTGCAGATGATGTTTTCAATTTGTTTTCAATATATGGTGAATGTAACAGAATAGTTGAGACAACAGTTCGAACATTTAACAACAGATTCCTTTATTTGGCTCCAATGAATAGAACAAAATTCAGCAGAATCAAAAGTAAGTCGTCAAGTCATGGAATAATACTGACACGACGCGTTGTTAAACGTTTCAAAATTGAAGACAATGAAATGAATGAAATTATAGTTCTTGCATATTTTGAAGCATGTCTACAAAGTTCCTTAAGAAGTAGGTCTCAAGATTTAGGTTTATCTATCTGGGCAATACACAGAATATTGAGAAAGCACAATATGCATAATTAGACCGGCGTGAAGTTAGCAGCTAAATTCCAGCGGCTAAAATTTCCAGCGGCTAATTTATAAAATTCACTAATATATTAGAAATAATATTAATTTCGACCTTAAAAACTTCAGTTGCATGTTTGCCGCCTAAATGGAAAAAAATCGAAAAAATAATAATAATAATTTCACCATATACAAAAGAAAACATAATTGAGGTCAAATATGACCAAAACGAAAATAAAGTGCCAAGGTATTATTGAGTTATAATCAAAAATTTTAAGTATATTTAGGTAGCAACCCTGTACTAACATTTCAAACGCTTGCTTGTCGTCCTATATGGTGAAATATGCATGCAAATATAGACACAATTTTTAATGAGTAAAAAATTGGAAAAAAAACGCCTTTTTAGCCAAGACAAAAATGGGGTGCCAAGATATGTGACGATAATATTGAAGGCATATTTGCATAGCAACCTTGTGCAAAAATTTCAACCTCTTGCTTGCCGTCCTTCGTAGTAAAGTCAGCACCCAAATAGAAAGATTGATATTAATTTACATGAAAAGTGAAATAAAATGGCTCTTTTAGCCAAGACAAAAATGGGGTGCCAAGATAAGTGATAATAATATTGAAGGCATATTAACATAGCAACCTTGTGCAAAAATTGTACCCCCTTGCTCGCTGTCCTTCATAGTGAAGTCGGCGCCCAAATAGAGGAATTGACTTTAATTCACATGAAAAGTGTTATAAAAAGGCTTTTTTAGCTAAGACAAAAATGGGGTGCCAAGATAAGTGATAATAATATTAAAAGCATATTAACATAGCAACCTTGTGCAAAAATGTTAACCCCTTGCTTGCCGTCCTTCATGGTGAAGTCGGCGCCCAAATATAGAAATTGATTTTAATTCACATAAAAGTTGTATAAAATAGCTTTTTAAGCTAAGACAAAAATGGGGTGCCAACATAAGTGATAATAATAGCGAAAGCACATTAACATAGCAACCTTGTGCAGAAATTTCAACCCCTTGCTCGCCGTCCTTCATGGTGAAGTCGGCGTCCAAATAGAGAAATTGACTTTAATTGACATAAAAAGTCTTAAAAAAAGGCTTGTTTAGCTAAGACAAAAATGGAGTGCCAAGATAAGTGATAATAATATTGAAAGCATATTAACATAGCAACCTTGTGCAAAAATTGTAACCCCTTGCTCGCCGTCCTTCATAGTGAAGTCGGCGCCCAAATAGTGGAATTGACTTTAATTCACATGAAAAGTTTTATAAAAAGGCTTTTTTAGCTAAGACAAAAATGGGGTGCCAAGATAAGTGATAATAATATTAAAAACATATTAACATAGCAACCTTGTGCAAAAATTTTAACCCCTTGCTTGCCGTCCTTCATGGTGAAGTCGGCGCCCAAATATAGAAATTGATTTTAATTCACATGAAATGTGGTATAAAATGGCTTTTTAAGCTAAGACAAAAATGGGGTGCCAACATAAGTGATAATAATATCGAAAGCACATTAACATAGCAACCTTGTGCAGAAACTTCAACCCCTTGCTCGCCGCCCTTCATGGTAAAGTCGGCGCCCAAATAGAGAAATTGACTTTAATTAACATGAAAAGTCTTAAAAAAAGGCTTTTTTAGTAGCTAAGACAAAAATGGAGTGCCAAGATAAGTGATAATAATATTGAAAGCATATTAACATAGCAACCTTGTGCAAAAATTGTAACCCCTTGCTCGCCGTCCTTCATAGTGAAGTCGGCGCCCAAATAGAGGAATTGACTTTAATTCACATGAAAAGTGTTATAAAAGGGCTTTTAGTGAATTTTTATTAAAAAAATTCACTAATAGAGAGGTATCGATGGTAAGACTTTGCAAAAATTCTTTCAAATGAGCGCGAATTAGGACCCCTAGAACCCATACCCGGGGTCAGTTTGAATTTTTATATGCTTATATATATATATATATATATATATATATATATATATATATATATATATATATATATATATATATATATATATATATATATATATATTATATATATATATATATATATATATATATATATATATATATATATGTATCCGTCTGATAACTCAAAAAATAATTAACCGATTTAGATGAAACTCGGCAAGTGCCTTTCTTTTATTAATGGCTTGGATGAGTTCGTTGGCCAGGAAAATCGGACGGGGTTTTCCGGGAAAATTTTGAGTTTTCTTTCAAAAAAAAATTTTTTTTCCGAAAATTTCGATAAAATTTGGTCTACATATTGCTTTGGGAAATACCTAACTATGTGCCAAAATTCAGCTTTCTAGGGTTACAGAAAATTGAGCTATTCAAATTTGAAACATGTTTAAATCATAAGTATCTGGTTGCTGTTGGTTAGTCAATGCTTTTCTTATTGACTCACGAGATTCATTTGTAAGTTTCCGAGAAATGTCAATAATACTGAATTCACTGATTGTTAATCATTGGAAGCATTTACGATTATATATAACCCTATTGTAATGTATTATCATTTATAACCTTTGTAGTATAATTATTTTTGCCTTACAACTCGCAGCGTTTTTAGTCAATTGTTGTTATTAATAGTGAATAGTTTCCCGAATACACAAACCTTCCATTGACTTCTGCTTCTGCCGCTGTTACAGTCCTTTTATTTAGAGCTAGAGTTGTAACCATTGACTATCTATATACGAATAGACTGGGCACACAGCCGAATTGTTTGAAGCCAACATTCAAGGGACTCTATGTTTACATCGGTCCTCTGCTCTGATTGGGTGGTGGCTAACGCGTTGCCGCTATGTAATAATTCATCCTTAAATCGCCGAATATGATGACAAGGAAGTCATTGAGGATGACAAATTTATTACTTTTCTGTCACTTAAGACATTACACTTTCATTAGGGCTTATTTATGAATGTAAAGATGTACTAACATATATTTTCCTTGGTTTCTCCCTTCTTTATGTAAATATAACCAGAAAACTCAGCCCATTATTTTAAATCGTTTTCCTGCTGCATGTGAAGTATCTAGATTTTTATTAATCCTCAGTTGTGGCTTGTATTTGTCTGTGAATAGTATGCAAGTATACTGAGAGTTTATTTTTATGTGTTACCTTGATTGGCAATAAAGATTTTGAGTTTTGTTTTGGCAAAATGGTGAAAAGGTGTATTGTTTGTAGAAGATTACCTGGGGATGTGGCAACGGTGTCTCTGCATACGTAAGTACCTTGCTATTTGCTATTTTCAGCGGCGGCACGTCAGTTTGGCACTATTTTTAGGTTTCCATCTATTAAAGAAATGAGAAAAATGGTGCGCAGCCTTAAGTATAAAAACGGATACGCTGCCGAAATATTCTTATTTATGTTCTCAGCACTTAAATGAAGACTCTTTTAGTGAATTTTTATTAAAAAAATTCACTAATAGAGAGGTATCGATGGTGAGACTTTGCAAAAATTCTTTCAAATGAGCGCGAATTAGGACCCCTATAACCCATATCCGGGTCAGTTTGAATTTTTATATGCTTATATATATATATATATATATATATATATATATATATATATATATATATATATATATATATATATATATATATATATATATATATATATATATATATATATATATGTATCCCTCTGATAACTCAAAAAATAATTAACCGATTTAGATGAAACTCGGCAAGTGCCTTTCTTTTATTAATGGCTTGGATGAGTTCGTTGGCCAGGAAAATCGGACGGGGTTTTCCGGGAAAATTTTGAGTTTTCTTTAAAAAAAAATTTTTTTTTCCGAAAATTTCGATAAAATTTGGTCTACATATTGCTTTGGGAAATACCTAACTATGTGCCAAAATTCAGCTTTCTAGGGTTCCAGAAAATTGAGCTATTCAAATTTGAAACATGTTTAAATCATAAGTATGTGGTTGCTGTTGGTTCATTCATCAACCTTCCATTGACTTCTGCATCTGCCGCTGTTACAGTCCTTTCATTTAGATCTAGAGTTGTAACCATCATACAAACAGTGTTTTTTAACCACGTGGCTGGGCGACTGACCGAATTCATTCCCAGTTGCTGTTGATTTACTCATATTCTCTTAATATGTTTGAAGATGTGGTGTCTACTTCATTCCAAGTCACTATTAACCGACTATTTATGAAATCAAATAAGTAAATTAAATCGATTGTCATAAAATATGTAGTGTATTAAGACAAGGGAAAAAGAAATAAAACATATATAACTGTGCACATTTTGATTATATTTTAGGGTGCTTGAGAGAGGTATTGTCACAGCATAATATCTTATTAAAGTTCATTTGTAAATAGGTTTAATTTTTATATGTTTATATATATATATATATATATATATATATATATATATATATGATAACTCAAAAAATAATTAACCGATTTCGATGAAACTTGGAAAGTGCCTGTCTTTTATTAATGGCTTGGATGAGTTCGTTATCCAGAAAAATCAGATGGGGTTTTCCGGAAAAATTTTGAGTTTTCTTTCGAAAAAAATTTTTTTCTCCGAAAGTAACAAAGCTGTTTCAATGAAATTTACTATATATGTCGCCTCAACCTTACTACGTACCAAAATTCAACTTTCTAAGTTTAGAGAAAATTGAGTTACTCAAATTTTAAATTTTCTTTCGAAAAAAAATTTTTTCTCCGAAAATTACAAAGTTATTTTAATGAAATTTTGTGGATATCTTGCCTTAGGAAAAACCTTACTACGTATTGAAATTAAACTCTCTAAGTTTATAGAAAATTGAGTTATTTAAATTTGAAGCATTTAATAAAAATTCACTACCATAACGCACTTGCTGCGTCCCGAGTTTTTTTAGCTAAGACAAAAATGGGGTGCCAAGATAAGTGATAATAATAATAAAAGCATATTAACATAGCAACCTTGTGCAAAAATTTTAACCCCTTGCTTGCCGTCCTTCATGGTGAAGTCGGCGCCCAAATATAGAAATTGATTTTAATTCACATGAAAAGTGGTATAAAATGGCTTTTTAAGCTAAGACAAAAATGGGGTTCCAACATAAGTGATAATAATATCGAAAGCACATTAACATAGCAACCTTGCGCAGAAATTTCAACCCATTGCTCGCCGTCCTTCATGGTGAAGTCGGCGCCCAAATAGAGAAATTGACTTTAATTAACATGAAAAATCTTTAAAAAAGACTTTTTTAGCTAAGAGAAAAATGTGGTGCCAAGATAAGTGGTAATAATACTGAAAGCATATTAACATAGCAAACTTTGGCAAAAATTTCAACCCCTTGCTTGCCGTCCTTCATGGTGAAGTCGGTGCCCAAATATAGAAATTGGTTTTAATTTACATAAAAAGTGCTATAAAATGGCTTTTTTAGCTAAGACAAAAATGGGGTGCCAAGATAAGTGATAATAATATTGAAAGCATATTAACATAGCAACCTTGTGCAAAAAATTCAACCCCTTGCTCGCCGTCCTTCATAATGAAGTCGGCGCCCAAATAGAGGAATTGACTTTAATTAACATGAAAAGTGTTATAAAAAGGCTTTTTTAGCTAAGACAAAAATGGAGTGCCAAAATAAGTGATAATAATATTGAAAGCATATTAACATAGCAACCTTGTGCAAAAAATTCAACCCCTTGCTCGCCGTCCTTCATGGTGAAGTCGGCGCCCAAATAGAGAAATTGAATTTAATTAACATGAAAAGTGTTATAAAATGGCTTTTTTAGCCAAGACAAAAATGTGGTGCCAAGATAAGTGATAATAATACTAAAATCATATTAACATAGCAACCTTACGAAAAAAATTCAACCCCTTGCTTGCCGTCCTTCATGGTGAAGTCGGCTCCCAACTAGAGAAATTGACTTTAATTAACATGAAAAGTGAAATAAGATGGCCTTTTTAGCTAAGACAAAAATGGGGTGCCAAGATAGGTGATAATAATATTGCAAGCATATTAACATAGCAACCTTGTGCAAAAATGTTAACCCCTTGCTCGCCGTCCTTCATAATGAAGTCGGCGCCCAAATAGAGGAATTGACTTTAATTAACATGAAAAGTGTTATAAAAAGGCTTTTTTAGCTAAGACAAAAATGGGGTGCCAAGATAATTGATAATAATATTGTGAGCATATTAATATAGCAACCTTGTGCAAAAATTTTAACCACTTGCTCGCCGTCCTTCATGGTGAAGTCGGCAAGACTAGATGCATTCTCGCAACAATTAGAACCGTAGACCGGTTTCGCTCTCATTAGAGCTCTTCAGTACGGCATACTAATTGCAGCAAAAATGCACCAAAAATAACACGGCTATCGTATAGCCAGTCTCAAAACACTAAGTGAGTAGCGAACGTGTCGCCACCTAGTTCGGAACCAAGTACTTGTTGTCACGCCCGCTCCAAATAATACAGAGTATTAAAAACAGAGACGGTATACAACTAACTAACAATTTAAAAAATTGTTAGCCCTGGCCCATTTCTACCCCAATATAGGGACAAAGTATGTAAGACTAGATGCATTCTCGCAACAATTAGAACGGTAGACCGGTTTCGCTCTCATTAGAGCTCTTCAGTACGGCATACTAATTGCAGCAAAAATGCACCAAAAATAACACGGCTATCGTATAGCCAGTCTCAAAACACTAAGTGAGTAGCGAACGTGTCGCCACCTAGTTCGGAACCAAGTACTTGTTGTCACGCCCGCTCCAAATAATACAGAGTATTAAAAACAGAGACGGTATACAACTAACTAACAATTTAAAAAATTGTTAGCCCTGGCCCATTTCTACCCCAATATAGGGACAAAGTATGTAAGACTAGATGCATTCTCGCAACAATTAGAACCGTAGACCGGTTTCGCTCTCATTAGAGCTCTTCAGTACGGCATACTAATTGCAGCAAAAATGCACCAAAAATAACACGGCTATCGTATAGCCAGTCTCAAAACACTAAGTGAGTAGCGAACGTGTCGCCACCTAGTTCGGAACCAAGTACTTGTTGTCACGCCCGCTCCAAATAATACAGAGTATTAAAAACAGAGACGGTATACAACTAACTAACAATTTAAAAAATTGTTAGCCCTGGCCCATTTCTACCCCAATATAGGGACAAAGTATGTAAGACTAGATGCATTCTCGCAACAATTAGAACCGTAGACCGGTTTCGCTCTCATTAGAGCTCTTCAGTACGGCATACTAATTGCAGCAAAAATGCACCAAAAATAACACGGCTATCGTATAGCCAGTCTCAAAACACTAAGTGAGTAGCGAACGTGTCGCCACCTAGTTCGGAACCAAGTACTTTTGTCACGCCCGCTCCAAATAATACAGAGTATTAAAAACAAAGACGGTATACAACTAACTAACAATTTAAAAAATTGTTAGCCCTGGCCCATTTCTACCCCAATATAGGGACAAAGTATGTAAGACTAGATGCATTCTCGCAACAATTAGAACCGTAGACCGGTTTCGCTCTCATTAGAGCTCTTCAGTACGGCATACTAATTGCAGCAAAAATGCACCAAAAATAACACGGCTATCGTATAGCCAGTCTCAAAACACTAAGTGAGTAGCGAACGTGTCGCCACCTAGTTCGGAACCAAGTACTTGTTGTCACGCCCGCTCCAAATAATACAGAGTATTAAAAACAGAGACGGTATACAACTAACTAACAATTTAAAAAATTGTTAGCCCTGGCCCATTTCTACCCCAATATAGGGACAAAGTATGTAAGACTAGATGCATTCTCGCAATAATTAGAACCGTAGACCGGTTTCGCTCTCATTAGAGCTCTTCAGTACGGCATACTAATTGCAGCAAAAATGCACCAAAAATAACACGGCTATCGTATAGCCAGTCTCAAAACACTAAGTGAGTAGCGAACGTGTCGCCACCTAGTTCGGAACCAAGTACTTGTTGTCACGCCCGCTCCAAATAATACAGAGTATTAAAAACAGAGACGGTATACAACTAACTAACAATTTAAAAAATTGTTAGCCCTGGCCCATTTCTACCCCAATATAGGGACAAAGTATGTAAGACTAGATGCATTCTCGCAACAATTAGAACCGTAGACCGGTTTCGCTCTCATTAGAGCTCTTCAGTACGGCATACTAATTGCAGCAAAAATGCACCAAAAATAACACGGCTATCGTATAGCCAGTCTCAAAACACTAAGTGAGAGCGAAACCGGTCTACGGTTCTAATTGTTGCGAGAATGCATCTAGTCTTACATACTTTGTCCCTATATTGGGGTAGAAATGGGCCAGGGCTAACAATTTTTTAAATTGTTAGTTAGTTGTATACCGTCTCTGTTTTTAATACTCTGTATTATTTGGAGCGGGCGTGACAACAAGTACTTGGTTCCGAACTAGGTGGCGACACGTTCGCTACTCACTTAGTGTTTTGAGACTGGCTATACGATAGCCGTGTTATTTTTGGTGCATTTTTGCTGCAATTAGTATGCCGTACTGAAGAGCTCTAATGAGAGCGAAACCGGTCTACGGTTCTAATTGTTGCGAGAATGCATCTAGTCTTACATACTTTGTCCCTATATTGGGGTAGAAATGGGCCAGGGCTAACAATTTTTTAAATTGTTAGTTAGTTGTATACCGTCTCTGTTTTTAATACTCTGTATTATTTGGAGCGGGCGTGACAACAAGTACTTGGTTCCGAACTAGGTGGCGACACGTTCGCTACTCACTTAGTGTTTTGAGACTGGCTATACGATAGCCGTGTTATTTTTGGTGCATTTTTGCTGCAATTAGTATACCGTACTGAAGAGCTCTAATGAGAGCGAAACCGGTCTACGGTTCTAATTGTTGCGAGAATGCATCTAGTCTTACATACTTTGTCCCTATATTGGGGTAGAAATGGGCCAGGGCTAACAATTTTTTAAATTGTTAGTTAGTTGTATACCGTCTCTGTTTTTAATACTCTGTATTATTTGGAGCGGGCGTGACAACAAGTACTTGGTTCCGAACTAGGTGGCGACACGTTCGCTACTCACTTAGTGTGAAGTCGGCGCCCAAATAGAGAAATAGAATTCAATTCACATGAAAAGTGTTATAAAATGGCTTTTTTAGCCAAGACACAAATGAGGTGCCAAGATAAGTGACAGTAATATTGAAAGCATATTAACATAGCAACCTTGTGCAAAAATTTCAACCCCTTGCTCGCCGTCCGTCATAGTGAAGTCGCCGCCCAAATAGAGGAATTGACTTTAATTAACATGAAAAGTGTTATAAAAAGGCTTTTTTAGCTAAGACAAAAATGGGGTGCCAAGATAAGTGATAATAATATTGATAGCATATTAACATAGTAACCTTGTGAAAAAATTTCAACCCCTTGCTCGCCGTCCTTCATGGTGAAGTCGGCGCCCAAATAGAGAAATTGAATTTAATTCACATGAAAAGTGTTATAAAGTGGGTGCCAAGATAAGTGATAATAATACTGAAAGCATATTAACATAGCAACCTTGTGCAAAAATTTTAACCCCTTGCTCGCCGTCCTTCATAGTGAAGTTGTCGCCCAAATAGATAAATTGAATTGAATTCACATGAAAAGTATTATAAAATGGCTTTTTTAGCTAAGACAAAAATGGGGTGCCAAGATAAGTGATAATAATATTAAAAGCATATTAACATCGCAACCTTCTGCAAAAATTTCAACCCCTTGCTCGCCGTCCTTCATGGTGAAGTCGGCGCCCAAATAGAGAAATTGACTTCACATATCTTGGCACCCCATTTTTGTCTTGGCTAAAAAAGACATTTTATTTTACTTTCTATGTGAATAAAATTAAATTTCTCTATTTGGGCGCCGACTTCACTATGAAGGACGGCAAGCAAGGGGTTGAAATTTTTGCACAAGGTTGCTATGTTAATATGCTTTCAATATTATTATCACTTATCTTGGCACCCCATTTTTGTCTTAGCCAGAAAAGCCATTTTATAGCACTTTTCATGTTAATTAAAACCAATTTCTATATTTGGGCGCCGACTTCACCATGAAGGACGGCAAGCAAGGAGTTGAAATTTTTGCGCAAGGTTACTATGTTAATATGCTTTCAGTATTATTATCACTTATCTTGGCACCACATTTTTGTCTTGGCTAAAAAAGACTAATTATAACATGTAATAACAATTTTCAAGTTAATTAAAGTCAATACTACGAAAATATGATTTCAATCCTTTTATCACTTATCATGGCACTCTACTTTTGTCTTAGCTAACAAAACCTATTTATAACACTTTTGATGTTAATTAAAGTCAGATTCTTTATTTGGGCGCCGACTTTACTATCAAGGACGGCAAGCAAGGAGTTGAAATTTTTGCGCAAGATTACTCTGTTAATGTGCTTTCAGTATTATTATCACTAATCTTGGCACCCCATTTTTGTCTAGGCTAAAAAAAACATTTTATGTCACCTTTCATGTAAATTAAAATCAATCTTTCTATTTGGGTGCCGTCTTTACTATGAATGACGGCAAGCAAGGGATTAAAGTTTTACAGCAAGGTTGCTATGTTAACATCCTTACAATAATATTATAACTTATCTTGGCATCCCATTTTTGTCTTGGCTAAAAATGCCATTTTATTTCACTTTTCATGTTAATGAAAGTCAATTTCTCTATTTGGGTGCCGACTTCACTACGAAGGACGGCAAGCAAGGGGTTCAAATTTTTGCAGAAGGCTACTACGAAAATATGCTTTCAATTCTATTATCACTAATCTTGGCACCCCATTTTTGTCTTAGCTAAAAAAAGCCTATTTATAACACTTTTCATGTTAATTAAAGTCAATTCCTCTATTTGGGCGCCGACTTCACTATGAAGGACGGCGAGCAAGGGGTGAAAATTTTTACACAAGGTTGCTATGTTAATATGCTGTCAATATTATTATCACATCTTGGCACCACATTTTTGTCTTAGCTAAAAAAGCAATTTTATAGCACTTTTCATGTTAATTAAAACCAATTTCTATATTTGGGCGCCGACTTCACCATGAAGGACGGCGAGCAAGGGGTTGAAATTTTTGCACAACGTTGCTATGTTAATATGCTTTCAGCATTAGTATCACTTATCTTGGCACCTCATTTTTGTCTTAGCTAAAAAAGCCTTTTTATAACACTTTTTATGTTAATTAAAGTCAATTCCTCTATTTGGGCGCCGACTTCACTATGAAGGACGGCGTGCAAGGGGTTGAAATTTTTGCAGAATGGTACTACGAAAAAATGCTTTCAATACATTTACCACTTATCTTGACACCCCATTTTTTTCTTAGCTAAAAAAGCCTTTTTATAACACTTTTCATGTGAATTAAATTCAATTTCTCTTTGGGCGCCGACTTTACCATGAAGGACGGCGAGCAAGGGGTTAAAATTTTTGCAGAATAGTACTACGAAAATATGCTTTGAATACATTTGCCACTTATCTTGGCACCCCATTTTTGTCTTAGCTAAAAAAGCCTTTTTATAACACTTTTCATGTAAATTAATTTCAATTTCTCTTTGGGCGCCGACTTCACCATGAAGGACGGCAAGCAAAGGGTTGAAATTTTTGCACAAGGTTGCTATATTAATATGCTTTCAATATTATTATCACTTATCTTGGCACCCCATTTTTGTCTTAGCTAAAAAAGCCATTTTATAGCACTTTTCATGTTAATTAAAACCAATTTCTATATTTGGGCGCCGACTTCACCATGAAGGACGGCAAGCAAGGAGTTGAAATTTTTGCGCAAGGTTACTATGTTAATATGCTTTCAGTATTATTATCACTTATCTTGGCACCACATTTTTGTCTTGGCTAAAAAAGCCATTTTATAACACTTTTCATGTGAATTAAAGTCAATTCCTCTATTTGGGCGCCGACTTCACTATGAATGACGGCGAGCAAGGGGTTACAATTTTTGCACAAGGTTGCTATGTTAATATGCTTTCAATATTATTATCACTTATCTTGGCACCCCA
Organism: Tillus elongatus; assembly: GCA_964006375.1. Lineage (NCBI taxonomy): Eukaryota > Metazoa > Arthropoda > Insecta > Coleoptera > Cleridae > Tillus > Tillus elongatus. The sequence goes on along the minus strand of OZ023262.1, from coordinate 58,834,601 downwards.
TTTTTGTCTTAGCTAAAAAAAGCCATTTTATAGCACTTTTCACGTTAATTAAAATCAACTTCTCTATTTGGGCGCCCATTTCACCATGAAGGACGGCGAGCAAGGGGTTAAAATTTTTGCACAAGGTTGCTATGTTAATATGCTTTCAATATTATTATCACTTATCTTGGCACCACATTTTTGTCTTGGCTAAAAAAGCCATTTTATAACACTTTTCATGTGAATTAAATTCAATTTCTCTTTGGGCGCCGACTTCACCATGAAGGACGGCAAGCAAGGGGTTGAAATTTTTGCACAAGGTGGCTATGTTAATATTCTTTCAATATTATTATCACTTATCTTGGCACCCCATTTCTGTCTTAGCTAAAAAAGCCTTTTTTTAAGACTTTTCATGTAAATTAAAGTCAGTTCCTCTATTTGGGCGCCGACTTCACTATGAAGGACGGCGAGCAAGGCGTTAAAATCTCTGCACAAGCTTGCTATGTTAATATGCTTTCAATATTATTATCACTTATCTTGGCACCCCATTTTTGTCTTGGCTAAAAAAGCCATTTTATAACACTTTTCATGTGAATTAAATTCAATTTCTCTATTTGGGCGCCGACTTCACCATGAAGGACGGCGAGCAAGGGGTTGAAATTGTTGCACAAAGTTGCTATGTTAATATGCTATCATTATTATTATCACTTATCTTGGCACCCCATTTTTGTCTTAGCTAAAAAAAGCCTTTTTATAACACTTTTCATGTAAATTAATTTCAATTTCTCTTTGGGCGCCGACTTCACCATGAAGGACGGCAAGCAAGGGGTTGAAATTTTTGCACAAGGTGGCTATGTTAATATGCTTTCAATATTATTATCACTTATCTTGGCACCCCATTTTTGTCTTAGCCTAAAAAGCCATTTTATAGCACTTTTCATGTTAATTAAAACCAATTTCTATATTTGGGCGCCGACTTCACCATGAAGGACGGCAAGCAAGGGGTTGAAATTTTTGCGCAAGGTTACTATGTTAATATGCTTTCAGTATTTTTATCACTTATCTTGGCACCACATTTTTGTCTTGGCTAAAAAAGCCATTTTATCACACTTTTCATGTGAATTAAATTCAATTTCTCTATTTGGGCGCCAACTTCACCACGAAGGACGGCGAGCAAGGCGTTAAAATCTCTGCACAAGCTTGCTATGTTAATATGCTTTCAATATTATTATCACTTATCTCGGCACCCTATTTTTGTCTTGGCTAAAAAAGCAATTTTATAACACTTTTCATGTGAATTAAATTCAATTTCTCTATTTGGGCGCCGACTTCACCATGAAGGACGGCGAGCAAGGGGTTGAAATTGTTGCACAACGTTGCTACTTTAATATGCTTTCAATATTATTATCACTTATCTTGGCACCCCATTTTTGTCTTAGCTAAAAAAGCCTTTTTTAAGACTTTTCATGTTAATTAAAGTCAATTCCTCTATTTGGGCGCCGACTTCACCATGAAGGACGGCGAGCAAGGCGTTGAAATTTCTGCACAAGGTTGCTGTGTTAATATGCTTTCAATATTATTATCACTTATCTTGGCACTCCATTTTTGTCTTAGCTAAAAAAGCCATTTTATAGCACTTTTCATGTTAATTAAAATCTATTTCTATATTTGGGCACCGACTTCACCATGAAGGACGGCGAGCAAGGGGTTGAAATTTTTTCACAACGTTGCTATTTTAATATGCTTTCAATATTATTATCACTTATCTTGGCACCCCATTTTTGTCTTAGCTAAAAAAGCCTTTTTTTAAGACTTTTCATGTGAATTCAATTCAATTTCACTATTTGGGCGCCGACTTCACCATGAAGGACGGCGAGCAAGGGGTTGATTTTTTTGCACAAGGTTTCTATGTTAATATGCTTTCAATATTATTATTACTTATCTTGGCACCTCATTTTTGTCTTAGCTAAAAAAGCCTTTTTATAACACTTTTCATGTTAATTAAAATCAATTTCTTTATTTGGGCGCCGACTTCACCATGAAGGACGGCGAGCAAGGGGTTGAAATTGTTGCACAAGGTTAATATGTTAACATGCGTTCAATATTATTATCACTTATCTTGGCACCACATTTTTGTCTTAGCTTAAAAAGCCTTTTTTTAACACTTTTCATGTGAATTAAATTCAATTTCTCTTTGGCCGCCAACTTCACCATGAAGAACGGAGAGCAAGGGGTTAAAATTTTTGCAGAAGGGTACTACGAAAATATGATTTCAATATATTTACCACTTATCTTGGCACCCCATTTTTGTCTAAGCTAAAAAAGCCTTTTTATAACACTTTTCATGTGAATTAAAGTCAGTTCCTCTATTTGGGCGCCGACTTCATCATGAAGAACGGCAAGCAAGGAGTTGAAATTTTTGCACAAGGTTGCTATCCTAATATGCTTTCAATACTATTATCACTTATCTTGGCACCCCATTTTTGTCTTAGCTAAAAAAGCAATTTTATAGCACTTTTCATGTTAATTAAAACCAATTTCTATATTTGGGCGCCGACCTTACCATGAAGGACGGCAAGCAAGGGGTTAAAATTTTTGCGTAAGGTTGCTATGTTAATATGCTTTCAGTATTATTATCACTTATCTTGGCACCACATTTTTGTCTTGACCAAAAAAGCCATTTTATAACACTTTTCATGTGAATTAAATTCAATTTCTCTATTTGGGCGCCGACTTCACCATGAAGGACGGCGAGCAAGGGGTTGAAATTTTTGCACAACGTTGCTATGTTAATATGCTTTCAGTATTATTATCACTTATCTTGGCACCACATTTTTGTCTTAGCTAAAAAAGCCTTTTTATAACACTTTTCATGTGAATTAAATTCAATTTCTCTTTGGGCGCCGACTTCACCATGAAGGACGGCGAGCAAGGGGTTGAAATTTTTGCAGAATGGTACTACAAAAATATGCTTTCAATACATTTACCACTTATCTTGACACCCCATTTTTTTCTTAGCTAAAAAAGCCTTTTTATAACACTTTTCATGTGAATTAAATTCAATTTCTCTTTGGGCGCCGACTTTACCATGAAGGACGGCGAGCAAGGGGTTGAAATTTTTGCAGAATAGTACCACAAAAATATGCTTTTAATACATTTACCACTTATCTTTGCACCCCATTTTTGTCTTAGCTAAAAAAGCCTTTTTATAACACTTTTCATGTAAATTAATTTCAATTTCTCTTTGGGCGCCGACTTCACTATGAAGGACGGCAAGCAAGGGGTTGAAATTTTTGCACAAGGTTGCTATGTTAATATGCTTTCAATATTATTATCACTTATCTTGGCACCCCATTTTTCTCTTAGCTAAAAAAAGCCATTTTATAGCACTTTTCATGTTAATTAAAATCAACTTCTCTATTTGGGCGCCCACTTCACCATGAAGGACGGCGAGCAAGGGGTTAAAATTTTTGCACAAGGTTGCTATGTTAATATGCTTTCAATATTATTATCACTAATCTTGGCACCCCATTTTTGTCTGAGCTAAAAAAGCCCTTTTATAACACTTTTCATGTGAATTAAAGTCAATTCCTCTATTTGGGCGCCGACTTCACTATGAATGACGGCGAGCAAGGGGTTACAATTTTTGCACAATGTTGCTATGTTAATATGCCTTCAATATTATTATCACTTATCTTGGCACCCCATTTTTGTCTTAGCTAAAAAAGCCTTTTTTTAACACTTTTCATGTGAATTAAAGTCAATTCCTCTATTTGGGCGCCGACTTCACTATGAATGACGGCGAGCAAGGGGTTACAATTTTTGCACAAGGTTGCTATGTTAATATGCCTTCAATATTATTATCACTTATCTTGGCACCCCATTTTTGTCTTAGCTAAAAAAGCCTTTTTTTAACACTTTTCATGTGAATTAAATTCAATTTCTCTTTGGCCGCCAACTTCACCATGAAGAACGGAGAGCAAGGGGTTGAAATTTTTGCAGAAGGGTACTACGAAAATATAATTTCAATATATTTACCACTTATCTTGGCACCCCATTTTTGTCTAAGCTAAAAAAGCCATTTTATAACACTTTTCATGTGAATTAAATTCAATTTCTCTTTGGGCGCCGACTTTACCATGAAGGACGGCGAGCAAGGGGTTAAAATTTTTGCAGAATAGTACTACGAAAATATGCTTTGAATACATTTGCCACTTATCTTGGCACCCCATTTTTGTCTTAGCTAAAAAAGCCTTTTTATAACACTTTTCATGTAAATTAATTTCAATTTCTCTTTGGGCGCCGACTTCACCATGAAGGACGGCAAGCAAGGGGTTGAAATTTTTGCACAAGGTTGCTATATTAATATGCTTTCAATATTATTGTCACTTATCTTGGCACCCCATTTTTGTCTTAGCTAAAAAAGCCATTTTATAGCACTTTTCATGTTAATTAAAACCAATTTCTATATTTGGGCGCCGACTTCACCATGAAGGACGGCAAGCAAGGAGTTGAAATTTTTGCGCAAGGTTACTATGTTAATATGCTTTCAGTATTATTATCACTTATCTTGGCACCACATTTTTGTCTTGGCTAAAAAAGCCATTTTATAACACTTTTCATGTGAATTAAAGTCAATTCCTCTATTTGGGCGCCGACTTCACTATGAATGACGGCGAGCAAGGGGTTACAATTTTTGCACAAGGTTGCTATGTTAATATGCTTTCAATATTATTATCACTTATCTTGGCACCCCATTTTTGTCTTAGCTAAAAAAAAGCCATTTTATAGCACTTTTCACGTTAATTAAAATCAACTTCTCTATTTGGGCGCCCATTTCACCATGAAGGACGGCGAGCAAGGGGTTAAAATTTTTGCACAAGGTTGCTATGTTAATATGCTTTCAATATTATTATCACTTATCTTGGCACCACATTTTTGTCTTGGCTAAAAAAGCCATTTTATAACACTTTTCATGTGAATTAAATTCAATTTCTCTTTGGGCGCCGACTTCACCATGAAGGACGGCAAGCAAGGGGTTGAAATTTTTGCACAAGGTGGCTATGTTAATATTCTTTCAATATTATTATCACTTATCTTGGCACCCCATTTCTGTCTTAGCTAAAAAAGCCTTTTTTTAAGACTTTTCATGTAAATTAAAGTCAGTTCCTCTATTTGGGCGCCGACTTCACTATGAAGGACGGCGAGCAAGGCGTTAAAATCTCTGCACAAGCTTGCTATGTTAATATGATTTCAATATTATTATCACTTATCTTGGCACCCCATTTTTGTCTTGGCTAAAAAAGCCATTTTATAACACTTTTCATGTGAATTAAATTCAATTTCTCTATTTGGGCGCCGACTTCACCATGAAGGACGGCGAGCAAGGGGTTGAAATTGTTGCACAAGGTTGCTATGTTAATATGCTATCATTATTATTATCACTTATCTTGGCACCCCATTTTTGTCTTAGCTAAAAAAAGCCTTTTTATAACACTTTTCATGTAAATTAATTTCAATTTCTCTTTGGGCGCCGACTTCACCATGAAGGACGGCAAGCAAGGGGTTGAAATTTTTGCACAACGTGGCTATGTTAATATGCTTTCAATATTATTATCACTTATCTTGGCACCCCATTTTTGTCTTAGCCTAAAAAGCCATTTTATAGCACTTTTCATGTTAATTAAAACCAATTTCTATATTTGGGCGCCGACTTCACCATGAAGGACGGCAAGCAAGGGGTTGAAATTTTTGCGCAAGGTTACTATGTTAATATTCTTTCAGTATTTTTATCACTTATCTTGGCACCACATTTTTGTCTTGGCTAAAAAAGCCATTTTATCACACTTTTCATGTGAATTAAATTCAATTTCTCTATTTGGGCGCCAACTTCACCATGAAGGACGGCGAGCAAGGCGTTAAAATCTCTGCACAAGCTTGCTATGTTAATATGCTTTCAATATTATTATCACTTATCTTGGCACCCCATTTTTGTCTTGGCTAAAAAAGCCATTTTATAACACTTTTCATGTGAATTAAATTCAATTTCTCTATTTGGGCGCCGACTTCACCATGAAGGACGGCGAGCAAGGGGTTGAAATTGTTGCACAACGTTGCTACTTTAATATGCTTTCAATATTATTATCACTTATCTTGGCACCCCATTTTTGTCTTAGCTAATAAAGCCTTTTTTAAGACTTTTCATGTTAATTAAAGTCAATTCCTCTATTTGGGCGCCGACTTCACCATGAAGGACGGCGAGCAAGGCGATGAAATTTCTGCACAAGGTTGCTGTGTTAATATGCTTTCAATATTATTATCACTTATCTTGGCACTCCATTTTTGTCTTAGCTAAAAAAGCCATTTTATAGCACTTTTCATGTTAATTAAAATCAATTTCTATATTTGGGCACCGACTTCACCATGAAGGACGGCGAGCAAGGGGTTGAAATTTTTTCACAACGTTGCTATTTTAATATGCTTTCAATATTATTATCACTTATCTTGGCACCCCATTTTTGTCTTAGCTAAAAAAGCCTTTTTTTAAGACTTTTCATGTGAATTCAATTCAATTTCACTATTTGGGCGCCGACTTCACCATGAAGGACGGCGAGCAAGGGGTTGATTTTTTTGCACAAGGTTTCTATGTTAATATGCTTTCAATATTATTATCACTTATCTTGGCACCTCATTTTTGTCTTAGCTAAAAAAGCCTTTTTATAACACTTTTCATGTTAATTAAAATCAATTTCTTTATTTGGGCGCCGACTTCACCATGAAGGACGGCGAGCAAGGGGTTGAAATTGTTGCACAAGGTTAATATGTTAACATGCGTTCAATATTATTATCACTTATCTTGGCACCACATTTTTGTCTTAGCTTAAAAAGCCTTTTTTTAACACTTTTCATGTGATTTAAATTCAATTTCTCTTTGGCCGCCAACTTCACCATGAAGAACGGAGAGCAAGGGGTTAAAATTTTTGCAGAAGGGTACTACGAAAATATGATTTCAATATATTTACCACTTATCTTGGCACCCCATTTTTGTCTAAGCTAAAAAAGCCTTTTTATAACACTTTTCATGTGAATTAAAGTCAGTTCCTCTATTTGGGCGCCGACTTCATCATGAAGAACGGCAAGCAAGGAGTTGAAATTTTTGCACAAGGTTGCTATCTTAATATGCTTTCAATACTATTATCACTTATCTTGGCACCCCATTTTTGTCTTAGCTAAAAAAGCAATTTTATAGCACTTTTCATGTTAATTAAAACCAATTTCTATATTTGGGCGCCGACCTTACCATGAAGGACGGCAAGCAAGGGGTTAAAATTTTTGCGTAAGGTTGCTATGTTAATATGCTTTCAGTATTATTATCACTTATCTTGGCACCACATTTTTGTCTTGGCCAAAAAAGCCATTTTATAACACTTTTCATGTGAATTAAATTCAATTTCTCTATTTGGGCGCCGACTTCACCATGAAGGACGGCGAGCAAGGGGTTGAAATTTTTGCACAACGTTGCTATGTTAATATGCTTTCAGTATTATTATCACTTATCTTGGCACCACATTTTTGTCTTAGCTAAAAAAGCCTTTTTATAACACTTTTCATGTGAATTAAATTCAATTTCTCTTTGGGCGCCGACTTCACCATGAAGGACGGCGAGCAAGGGGTTGAAATTTTTGCAGAATGGTACTACAAAAATATGCTTTCAATACATTTACCACTTATCTTGACACCCCATTTTTTTCTTAGCTAAAAAAGCCTTTTTATAACACTTTTCATGTGAATTAAATTCAATTTCTCTTTGGGCGCCGACTTTACCATGAAGGACGGCGAGCAAGGGGTTGAAATTTTTGCAGAATAGTACCACAAAAATATGCTTTCAATACATTTACCACTTATCTTTGCACCCCATTTTTGTCTTAGCTAAAAAAGCCTTTTTATAACACTTTTCATGTAAATTAATTTCAATTTCTCTTTGGGCGCCGACTTCACCATGAAGGACGGCAAGCAAGGGGTTGAAATTTTTGCACAAGGTTGCTATGTTAATATGCTTTCAATATTATTATCACTTATCTTGGCACCCCATTTTTCTCTTAGCTAAAAAAAGCCATTTTATAGCACTTTTCATGTTAATTAAAATCAACTTCTCTATTTGGGCGCCCACTTCACCATGAAGGACGGCGAGCAAGGGGTTAAAATTTTTGCACAAGGTTGCTATGTTAATATGCTTTCAATATTATTATCACTAATCTTGGCACCCCATTTTTGTCTGAGCTAAAAAAGCCCTTTTATAACACTTTTCATGTGAATTAAAGTCAATTCCTCTATTTGGGCGCCGACTTCACTATGAATGACGGCGAGCAAGGGGTTACAATTTTTGCACAAGGTTGCTATGTTAATATGCCTTCAATATTATTATCACTTATCTTGGCACCCCATTTTTGTCTTAGCTAAAAAAGCCTTTTTTAACACTTTTCATGTGAATTAAATTCAATTTCTCTTTGGCCGCCAACTTCACCATGAAGAACGGAGAGCAAGGGGTTGAAATTTTTGCAGAAGGGTACTACGAAAATATAATTTCAATATATTTACCACTTATCTTGGCACCCCATTTTTGTCTAAGCTAAAAAAGCCTTTTTATAACACTTTTCATGTGAATTAAAATCAGTTCCTCTATTTGGGCGCCGACTTCATCATGAAGGACGGCAAGCAAGGAGTTGAAATTTTTGCACAAGGTTGCTATCTTAATATGCTTTCAATACTATTATCACTTATCTTGGCACCCCATTTTTGTCTTAGCTAAAAAAGCAATTTTATAGCACTTTTCATGTTAATTAAAACCAATTTCTATATTTGGGCGCCGACTTCACCATGAAGGACGGCAAGCAAGGGGTTGAAATTTTTGCGTAAGGTTGCTATGTTAATATGCTTTCAATATTATTATCACTTATCTTGGCACCTCATTTTTGTCTTAGCTAAAAAAGCCTTTTTATAACACTTTTCATGTTAATTAAAATCAATTTCTTTATTTGGGCGCCGACTTCACCATGAAGGACGGCGAGCAAGGGGTTGAAATTGTTGCACAAGGTTGATATGTTAATATGCGTTCAATATTATTATCACTTATCTTGGCACCACATTTTTGTCTTAGCTAAAAAAGCCTTTTTTTAACACTTTTCATGTGAATTAAATTCAATTTCTCTTTGGCCGCCAACTTCACCATGAAGAACGGAGAGCAAGGGGTTGAAATTTTTGCAGAAGGGTACTACGAAAATATGATTTCAATATATTTACCACTTATCTTGGCACCCCATTTTTGTCTTAGCTAAAAAAGCAATTTTATAGCACTTTTCATGTTAATTAAAACCAATTTCTATATTTGGGCGCCGACTTCACCATGAAGGACGGCAAGCAAGGGGTTGAAATTTTTGCGTAAGGTTGCTATGTTAATATGCTTTCAGTATTATTATCACTTATCTTGGCACCACATTTTTGTCTTGGCCAAAAAAGCCATTTTATAACACTTTTCATGTGAATTAAATTCAATTTCTCTATTTGGGCGCCGACTTCACCATGAAGGACGGCGAGCAAGGGGTTGAAATTTTTGCACAACGTTGCTATGTTAATATGCTTTCAGTATTATTATCACTTATCTTGGCACCACATTTTTGTCTTAGCTAAAAAAGCCTTTTTATAACACTTTTCATGTGAATTAAAGTCAATTCCTCTATTTGGGCGCCGACTTCACTATGAATGACGGCGAGCAAGGGGTTACAATTTTTGCACAAGGTTGCTATGTTAATATGCCTTCAATATTATTATCACTTATCTTGGCACCCCATTTTTGTCTTGGCTAAAAGAGCCATTTTATTTCACTTTTCATGTAAATTAATATCAATCTTTCTATTTGGGTGCTGACTTTACTACGAAGGACGGCAAGCAAGAGGTTGAAATTTTTGCACAAGGTTGCTATGCAAATATGCCTTCAATATTATCGTCACATATCTTGGCACCCCATTTTTGTCTTGGCTAAAAAGGCGTTTTTTTTTCCAATTTTTTACTCATTAAAAATTGTGTCTATATTTGCGTGCATATTTCACCATATAGGACGACAAGCAAGCGTTTGAAATGTTAGTACAGGGTTGCTACCTAAATATACTTAAAATTTTTGATTATAACTCAATAATACCTTGGCACTTTATTTTCGTTTTGGTCATATTTGACCTCAATTATGTTTTCTTTTGTATATGGTGAAATTATTATTATTATTGTTTCGATTTTTTTCCATTTAGGCGGCAAACATGCAACTGAAGTTTTTAAGGTCGAAATTAATATTATTTCTAATATATTAGTGAATTTTATAAATTAGCCGCTGGAAATTTTAGCCGCTGGAATTTAGCTGCTAACTTCACGCCGGTCATAATTAGTGAGTTTTTATTTTAAAAAATTCACTAATAGAGAGGTATCGATGGTGAGACTTTGCAAAAATTCTTTCAAATGAGTGCGAAATGGGATCCCTAGAACCCATATCCGGGGTCAGTTTCAATTTTTATATGTTTATATATATATATATATATATATATATATATATATATATATATATATATATATATATATATATATATATATATATATATATATATATATAGGTATCCGTCTGATAACTCAAAAAATAATTAACCGATTTCGATGAAACTTGGCAAGTGCCTTTATTTTATAAATGGCTTGGATTAGTTCGTTAGCCAGAAAAATCGGACGGGGTTTTCCGGAAAAATTTTGAGTTTTCTTTCGAAAATTTTTTTTTCTCCGAAATTAACAAAGCTGTTTTAATGAAATTTACTGTATATGTTGCCTCAGAAGAGATCTTATTACGTACCAAAATTCAATTTTCTAAGTTTAGAGAAAATTTAGTTATTCAAATTTTCTCCGAAAATTACAGTTATTTTAATGAAATGTGGATACATTGCCTTAGGAAAGACCTTATTACGTATTAAAATTAAACTCTCTAAGTTTATAGAAAATGGAGTTATTTAAATTTGAAGCATTTAATAAAAATTTACTACCATAACGCACTTGCTGCGTCCCGAGCTTTTTTCATCATACAACCCATCGACGAACTGTCTCGCTGCCACCATTTGTTGCACTGCTAATGGACATCCTTTAGAAGCCAATCTGGTTAGTCTTTCTATACCAAAGGCATATTCTGTTAAATCCTCCTTTTGCTCCTTAACGTATTACACTCAGTTTTCCATGGTGTAACCAGCTGAAATTGTCCGTTCAGTATATGGTATTCAACGTCGAGACTAGCACTAAAAAGTTGCATTACAAAAGAGGGGGTAGCGAGCCAGTAAGGCAATTGGATTGATGAGATAGAGACAGGAAATTAACGTTATCTGACTGTCCGCTTGAATTTAAAACACGTAACGTTTACACACTCAAATATCAAATTTCTTAGCACATGTTCGTCCTTGTATATGCAAGATGAAAACGACTACATTTTTAGACGGTTGTCTAATTGTGTATCCGTCATTTAGTGTCAAAAAAATTTCAAAGGTAATAACTAAAAATTAACTTACATGAAAAACTCCTGGCTTTTCATTAAACTTGTAATATCAACGTATGATGACATATACTTACCGGTAGGCATAAATCCTGTAGTCTTTTTACTAAACATCAATCCGTAAGTATGAGATCTTGACAGACTTCTAAGCGCTTTCTCATTCACTCTATCAACTTCGATTTTAAGTAGGTCGGTACATGTTAATAGATTGTCATTTCCTAGAGATACAACGTATTTTCCACTTGGTGTCACATACGCCTTCTTAACGCCATACATTAGTCTATGGTGGGGTGCAGTGACTTCTATGAATTCTGTCAACTTCGTGTTTCTTACAAAGATAAGTCCATCGTTGGACCATGTAAGTGCATGGTGTTTGTCAATATGCAGCTGGAACTTCGCAAACTGATGTCCAGTCGGAAACTTCTTTATGACTCTCGCAAAATCATCCTTTTTTAGAGAAAAAATCAGTATTAGAAAAAAGAAGACAGTTCACTTTAGTTTATTATGAAGCAAAATTTATTTTCTATTTAAAAGATCGAGGTTGGACACTGTGGTTGGAAACTGAAACAAAAATCATAATCACCCACAAAAACACACAATAATAACAGAGGGTAATCCGCTAGATACACATTTCGGTAACGAAATTGTCTTCATCAGTAGCTGTTGCTAAACTAACTGTATGGGCAAAATTATCTTATTTATATACTTAAACTATCTACATCTAAAAATGATGTAATAGCGGTGATTCAATACCGGATGATGCAATACCGGATGATGAAATACCGTATGATGCAACACCGCATGATCCAATATCAAATGCCTCAGTACCTTATGTGGCAACATTTGACGTGACAACACCGGGTGACCAAATCCAAGGACAATTTGATAAGTGCTCGATTTTTTTTAAATAGTATCCTTTGGCCCACACAAGAGACTCATCAAATTATCAACTTAAGTCATCTTAAGTCATTATCTTTCAATATTTTTTCTCACCTGTAAGAACGTAATAGAAAGGAAGTACAGCGAACTTTTTAGGTGGCTTATCGGATTCAGGCACCACTGTCGTAATGTTACTTATCGACATTTTCCACCCATGCTTTTTTTATTTTTTTAAAATATTTCAACAACAAACCACGAGCGCTTACAGTGAATACTATCGCACCGTTGGTGTCGACAAAGAGGAAAGAGGCAACTTGTTAATTCTGGACTTGAAGGTTCAAAGAAGAAGGAAAACATGTGCCGGCAAGGAATTCCACAACTTGGAAGTCCTCGGTACAAAAGAGCGGGCATAACTAGATGTTCTATGTCTGGTGACCTGAACAGTAAAAGGTTGCATTCGCTCTGTTCCCCTGGTAGATCTGTTGGGGGCAGCAGGTGGAGGAACTATGGAAGAAAGCTCCTCTGAGCAGTGCCTGTGCAGATATCTATAAAAGAGAGAGAGGTCACCATCAATGAGACGTATAGCTCTCTTCTGAATGAAGTCCCGGATAGCGAGTGTAGAAGCGGCAGCTGCACCCCAGATGTGGGAGCAGTATTCGAGTTTTGGTCTTATTTGTGAAGTATATAAAGTATAAAGATTAGCTGGTGAAAAGTATTTGCGAGCCCGAAAGAGGAAACTTAATTTCTTAGCAGCCGCTTCTGCAATTGATGTGACATGTTGGTGCCAATTGAGATTTCGATCCACAGAAATGCCAACAAGTGAAAATGGCTCATTACTTTGAATAACTTGGTTGTTCATTGTGATGGGTCTAGAGCTGGTGTGTCTCTTATGAGATAGAAAGCAAGACTGAGATTTGGTGGGGTTGAATTGTACAACATTTCTACTTCCCCAGTCTAATCTTTTTTGGAGATCCACGGAGACAGAACGCTCCAGGAGTCTGCGATCCTCATCTAATTGGGCTAAAGATACAGGCTTAGAATATTGTATATTTGAGTGGAGGGTGCTGTCGTCCGCGTAACTGTGAACTGGGTTGGATCTGCTAGAGAGGAGGTCATTGATGTGGAGAAGAAATAAAGTAGGGGGTAAATCTGAACCTTGCATTATTGGATACAGTTTAGAGGAATGGCAATTCGCAACAACAGAAATGCTCCTATTGGAGAGGAAATTTGCTGTCCAGGTACAGAGTTTTGGTGGTAGGCCATAGGCCGGAAATTTATTAAGCAGCGCTGCGTGCCAGACCTGGTCGAATGTTTTGGATATGTCTAGAGCGACAATCTGGGATTCGCCGTGTGGTTCCATAGACTTGTTCTAAGAATGGGCGACAACAGAAAAGAAGTCGGCAGTTGATCTGCTCTGACGGAATCCATACTGCCTGTCGTGGATTAGACTGTGTTTAGACTCTAGTAAGTATTTATAACTTTGTTCATCTGAAAATTGTATCGCTTGCTGCTCAAAGGAGAACTGAGTAACCTCTGAACAAGAAAGCTCAAACTCGAGATTTTCTGACCGAAAGGATGATTTGAATCTGATGGTATAAAGCGATTTGTAGAAATTTCTTTCCTATAAATCTCAAATTCTAATACATCTATATTTTTAAAGACAAGAGTGTCGAAAAAGGGTAATTGGTCGTTGTTTTCCATTTCGTGTGTGAACTTAATTGAGGGAATCTACTGTTTAACTTATTAACAAAATTATTGATGTTATCTTTACTGAGGCCCAATTATTGCAGAAATATTGTCGACATAATATCTCAACCATACTATCGGAAAATAGTCCACCGCCACAGCAAAGTAACTCTCAAATCGGTTCACAAAGAGTTAGGCAACGAAGAGAAACAATGGTTTTCCTATTGCGGCTCCCTCCGTCTTCTGATAAAACTTTCCGCCGGCCCAAAAGAAACTCTCAGATATACAAAGTGTAGTTAAGTTAATCTATTCCTCCACCTGCATGTCCAAAAGATGGTTAGCATTGAGCATGTCCCGAAGATACTGAAGAGCTATGTTCGTGTGGATGCTGGGAAACAATGACTTGATATCAAAAGAGATTAGTAATTCATTTGGTTTCAACTTAAAATCTTTGATTCTTTTAATGTATTCAATCAAATTTTTCACCGAAAAACTAGGAGGTTGAAATTCTAATGTAATGAGCTCTTTTGATATCCATTTGGAAAGTTCATAAGTCTAACAACCGATACCAGAAGCTATTGCTCTCATCTCGCTCCCCAGCCTATGAACCCCCAGGAAGCAATACATGGAATGTACAATTAGATAACTGGGCTGGATAAAGTGACCTTCATTTTGATATTTTCTGTTAAATTAACGCAACTTTTGACTATACTTTTAACCAAGTGCTCATACCAGGAAGATGGTATTTTGTTATTCCTCGATAAGGACCGGTTTTGATGAGATTTTGACCGTTGATTCCTTAGTTGTGAGAGCTGGTTTGAAAGGGCATTTTTGGATAATTGACGTATCGAATTCTTAGTTTGCTCGCCAAGAAACTTGAGTGAGCTCTCCACCCCAACAATTATGTCTGTAACTGGTGGGGTCACGGGTGAGGAAGCATATTAATGACTTCTTTTTAAGGTTAGAGGTATTAGATCTTGTAGCAACAACCTCGAACATTCGTCACTGGAAGTTGCTAAAACTTTCAAACCCACTATTACCTACATTACTAACTATCGCCATATGAAGACCATAGGCCTCCAACTCCAACCTACTACGTTTGGAGTATAGCAGTTTTTGACAATCAGGCAATTGATTGTCCCTGACTGTGTTTTAGATATGCCTCGGAAAGAGAGAGCTCCTCTTACAAGATTGAGAAAACCTATATCTAAAGGGATGTTTCATCTTGCCAAAAAGTTTGAAATAGCGATGTACACAATATCTGGAGAGAAACAGTTACAAATCGAAATATCTATAATTTTGTGGATCTCTAAACTGTATCGCTTACTGCTCAATACCCAGCAAAACTGAGTAACCTTCGAACTAGCAAGCTCAAACTCGAGATTTTCTGACCGAAAGGATGATTTGAATCTGATGGTACAAAGCGACTTGTAGAAGTTTCTTTCCTATAAATGTCAAATTCTAACCTATTTATATTTTTGATAACAAAAGTGTCAAGGAAAGGTAATTAGTCGTTCTTCATTTCGTAAGTGAACTTGATTGAAGGGAATTTACTGTTCAACTTATTAACAAAATTGTGCGTGTTATCTTTACTGAGGTCAAATATGGCAAAAATATCGTCGACATATATCAACCTTACCGTCGGGAAGATAAGTAACATTACTACATTGAAGCCTGAATCTGATGTGCCACCAAAAAAAAAAAAAAAAATTGGCTATATTTTCTTTCTATCATTTTCTTACAAAAGGGTTAGAGAAAATATTTAAAGATAATCATCAAATAGATCTTAGATTCTGTCACCCGCTTTTATGGTATCCGGTGTTGCAACATCCAGTACTGAGACATCCAATATTGCATCATGCGGTGTTGCATCATCGGGTATTTCATGACCCGGTATTGCATCATTTTTAGTGTGGACAGTTTGTTATTTTTCCTAAATATCTATAAGCAATCAGAACATACAGCAGTGTGAATACAGGATACTATACATAATTTTCTATGAGCTAATGTAATGAACATTACCAGGTCGGAATCACACACAGTCTACCCTGGCAGTGCTATTTCGATGTATTTCTAGTTTTATATGGTGTTTTGAAGATTTCTGTGACATTTCACTTCACCGTTGACCCAATGTTCAGGCCAGAGTATGTAAAGTATGATTTGTGAGATACCACGGAGCTTCTGCTATAATTCTCAGTGTTCTTGATTGGAACCTTTGTATAATATTTAGATTGGACTTGCTTGTGCATCCCCATAGTTCAATTCCATAGGTCCAGACTGGTTTGATTATTGCTTTGTAATTCATCAATTTGTTTTGAATACTCAACGGTGACTGTTGGCCTATGAGTCAGTAAAAGTTCCCCACTTTTATCTTCATGTCTACTTTCTTTTAAATTCACTAATGAGGAGATCCCGACTTTTGAATTTTGAAAAAAATTCTTCAAATGAGCGCTAACTAGGCCCCCCAGAACACATATCCGGGGTCAGTTTCAATTTTTATACGTTTATATATATATATATATATATATATATATATATATATATATATATATATATATATATATATATATATATATATATATATATATATATATATATATATATATATATATATATATATACGTATCACACCGATAACTCAAAAAATAATGGGCCGATTTTGACATTTGGTGAATACCTTCCTTTTGTAAGTGGTTTGGATAAGTTTGTTAGCCAGGAAAATCGGCCGAGGTGTTCCCGGAAAATGTTGTGTTTTCTTTACAAAAATATTCATATCTCCGGAAATAACAACGTAAGGGCATCGTTTTATATCGCTATAGGTAAATTATCTACCAAAATTTAGCGCTGTACGTCAAAAGACAAAACAGTTATGGGCATTCAAAGAAAAATAAATTTGGGTTTTCCTCAAAACGTCAAAGTGACAATTTAAAACGTCAAAATTCGCAACATTTAGGCAAAGAACTTGAATCTAATACGGGCTATGGAAAGAAAATATGTGAAGAAGTATGTTTCACAAACCCTGAAGTCTTAGTTTCAACCGTCATTGTCCCTCATTTTACTAAAATATTTCCAGAAAATTCATTTCAAATAGACCCTTTCTGTGATGCTTGGCAATAGCCTTAGCTATAGAGTTCATCGTTTAATGGTATATAATTTTTGTCGAATTTTTGTCAAAAATTAATAAAGCTCAATATCTCCGTTATTAGACAAGATATGAAAAAAAATGTATATATATAAATTATAGGGTGTCTTGAGCTACATCTTAAAAAAATATTTCTATAGTCACAGGCTGGCCCACAAGTCGTTGGTGATACAAATTTTCTTTCTTTTTTCAATCAAACAACGCCTTATGTTATTGCATTTTTGCATTTTCCATCGAAATATAATGCATGTTTGTAAGAAATGAAATTCTGGACGCAGCAAGTGCGTTATGGTAGCGAATTTTGATTAAACGCTACATATTTGAATACCTCAATTTGATATTAACATATAAGGTTGACCAAGAAACGAGTTTTCACGGGATCACTTTAAGTTTACTTTCGGAAATTGTTGTATATTTTCAAACAATAAAGTTATTTTGATGAAACATGGCACACTGTTTTTACTATATAGGTTATACTGGTAACAAAATTTGATGCCTGCTTTCTTAAAAAAACACATATTTTCTATTAGAAACATTTTAATGAAAATTCACTACCATAACGCACTTGCTGCGTCCAGACTTTTTTAGAATGTGTTTCTTCCATGTTAGTTCCTTGTCAAGATGCAGCTCTAGGTATATCCATTCTCTCTTATCTTTCTGGTATTGGTTGGTCGTTGATTTTCATTATTTTCATTGGTGGACAACTTAATTGTGTGAAATTCAAATGAACATATTTTGATTCATTTATCTTGATCTTTTGCATTTTGAACCAACCAGTCTTACATAAGGCCTAAATGTTTTTGTAGGATATTACACATTTTTATGGTTTTTGATGTACGAGAATTATAGCGGGGTCTTCTGCAAATGTGCCTGTCATTGTGTCTGCTGCTGTTAGCATATCTGATGTACATAGTAAATATAAGATGGAGGCCAGTACGCTGCCTTGAGGAATTCCAGATTTGATAGAATGAATATCAGAGAGTTCTTTATTATATTTTATTTGGCAAGAGCGGTTATTTAGGTAAGATTTAAGTAGTAGAAAATAATAGTGTGGCAATGTTTTTTTAATGTTGTAGAGCAGGCATTCATGCCAAACTTTGTCCAAAGCTTGGCGTATATCCAGAAATACTCCTAAGAAGTACTGACCTGCATCCACTGCTTTCTCGATTTCGTGGACAACTCGGTGACATTGCTGGATGGTGAAGTGTTTCGACCTAAACCCAAACTGGTGATTTGGTAACTATGAATCAAGCAACTTGTCCTCAGGCATTCGTTTTTAGGCAAGTCTCGCTAGTAGTTTGGATATTACTAGAAGCACATTTATGGGCCTATAAGACGAGACTTCATTAGCTGGTTTCCGTGTTTTAATATCTTGATTATCTGAGAAAATTTCAGCTGGGTGGGCCAGTATGTCAGTCGCAATATAGAATTGAATAATATTGTCAGATATCTAATTTCTGTGTCTGTAAGTTCTTTTAGTATTTTCCCTATAATCAGATCATATCCAGGACACTTCTTTATGTTGAGACGTTGTATTTCTCGTTTAACTTGTGACCTGTTGAATTTTTGTATAGGTATAGGTATAGGTATAGACATCTGACAAGGTATTTCTAAAATATGTTTTTTTAGTATCCACAGTGTTTGGATCATTTAGAGCAAACCTTGCCTTTACTTTATCGGATCTCGGCCATGAAGCGTTAGATGTTCTTATTGGTGGAATAGAAACATTATGCCTTATTTTGAGATTTTTGGCAGCTTTCGATAGAGTGTGGTCTTTGTCGAGTTCTGCAGGTTGTTTCTAGAAGACTAATTTCGAATGTCCTTTTCTTTTCGTTGTTTGGTAGCACGGTTGTAAGCAGTTTTCTCAGAGGGTTATTTTGTACGATGCCACAACCTTCTAAGACTTCTTTTCGTTGCAACTAATTCTATAATTTCTTTTGAAATATTCCTAGAAGACCTCTGTTCTAGAGCTGCAGTAGCTTGCCATGAAGGATGTTAAATCACAGTTATGAAGTTATTTATAAAGCCGTGGACCTCTTTGTTTGACTTTATATTGACTTTACAATCAAGTTTTGCGTTAACTGAATCTCTAAAAGCATCACAGTTAATATTTTTTATAGCGTTGGCTTTGGGGTTTTCGTAACCACTGTTGTACAAATAGTAAGCAAAACAGGTGTATGATCAGATGTTAGATCGACACATTATTCTATGTCAATAAAGTTTGAAGCTATGCCATTTACTACAAAATAATCTAGTAGGTCAGGTATTTTGTTGGCATTTTATGGTAAATATGTTGGTTTACAACTGGAAAGGTTTTTTTTTAAATTTCAACAACACACCACGAGGGCTTACAGCCTAAATACTATCGTACCGTGGGTGTCGACAAGAAGGAAAGAGGCAACTTGTTAATTCTGGACTTGAAGGTTTGGAGGTTCGGGGGAGAAGGAAAAACATGTGCCGGCAAGGAATTCCACAACTTGAAAGTCTTCGGAACAAAAGAGCGGGCATAACAAGATGTTCTATGTCTGGTGACCTGGACAGTAAAAGGGTGCATTCGCTCTGTTCCCCTGGTAGATCTTTTGAGGGCAGTGAGTGGAGGAACTATGGAAGAAATCTCCTCTCATCAGTGCTTGTGCAGATATCTATAAAAGAGAGAGAGAGGTCACCAACGGCACGTCGGTGTATTAAGAGAAAAGAGCATCTTTCGTACCTTTTTAGTTTTGAAAATGATATCCGTCATTTTATGCGCGACAATGAGGACTGTTGGTGGTTGAACATTTGGAGGTGGGTTGAGAGTAGAATTGCCGGCGAACAATGAGGCAAAAAGTTCAGCCTTGTCCAGAGCGGTAGAAACAATTTCATCCCCTGAGACAAGAGGTGGGAACGTGCTCTTGCAGAAATTATTCTCAATATATTTAGCAAGAGTCTAGAAGAGTTTGCCGCCGTTGAAGCTTAAGAGGACATTGTTTTTGATGTTACTAAACGAGTTTTTTGCCTCAGAAAGAATGCGGACATAGCGGTTTCTTGCGCTGTTAAATGCTTGACGGTTTTCTTGACTGGGATTGTGTAGAAGCGTTTTGTGAGCTTTGATCTTTTCAAGTCTGGCCTTGTCACAGGGTTTAGAGAACCAAGGCTTTTGAGTGGCTGCAGAGGTTTTCTGTGTACGTGAAATAAATAATTCCATGCCAGCTTGGATAATTTCGGTGACGTCTTGTGAGATATCAGAGGGGTCAGGATGAGAGAAGCAGACAGAGCCCATGGAAATGAGGAAAAGTAATCTCGCATTTCGTCCCAGTTCGCGGAGTTGTAGTGCCAAACCATACGTGGGTGTGATGACCCTGTGACCTCGGGTTGCATTGCGCAGGTATCAGTGACCGTGCCGTGGTCTGAACGACCAAGGGGGGCAGTGACTGATATCTTATAGCAGTCAGGATTTGTAGTAAGTAGGAAATCCAAGGGATTTGAGCTGTGTGTTGGGATGCGAGGAAAGTAAGTAGGTTGCTGAACCATATTGGCTAAATAATTGCTGACTGCAAAGGCCTCCGCTGCTCTTCCTTGTGGATTGGTTTTTGAAGATCCTAGCGATTCCTTATTATGGACATTGAAGTCACCGAGAATAGTTAGTGACCTCAGAGGAAGGATATTCAGAAATCACCAGCCAACTATTAAAGAGCTGACCAGCTCTAGAACTTGCTGGTAATTGTAATGCATGCTTGCGAGTTATAGTCACCGCCGGCAATAAATCTTGGTCCAAGAATTTCAAAGAACAGTTTGAACATTGGTCAGTATTTATTTCTAGGAGAACAATATACAGCAGATATGGTCAATGAATAGAAAAGTTTGTTTACCTGTATAGTTGTTGTCTGCAGGTATTCCATTTCGTAGTCGTACTATAGAAGACTTGATAAAAATTGCTGTGCTGTGCTGTCCGGTCTAGGTGGTTTATCCATTATGCAGTGTAGTTTAGAATGCCTATATACGACCTTTCAGTAAAGTGTCTTAGATATCAGTATTATATCAGTTTTGTAACTATTAGGGAAAACCTAAACTTTGTGCTTTTTGGCTGGAGGCCATTGACATTCCATAAAGCGATTCTTAGACATTCGGACATGGGTTGAATATCCTATTTATGATTGTAGTTAACATGCTCGGGATCATGTTGTTCTGCACAACAAGCTGTTGGAACATAGACTTAAATTCAGTAAGAAACTGTTGCATGGTAATATTACTTTGTTGGGCTTGGTGAGAAATGCTGCTGGCGCATAGCTACTGTACGGCGAGTTGTTGACCTATGAGCTGGTCTTGTGTTATGTTTCGATGACGTTTGTTGCGTATTTTTGTATTTATCTTACAGGTCTTTATATATTCCGCAGCCTTTGTAATTGGCTTTTGTCTCTCTCGTTTTGCTACAGGTTTTTCAATCATGTGGCCTACCACATTTAGCACAAGTATCTGGGCGATTGTGGTAAGTTTTAGTGTGACATTTTATGCACTGTACAATATCTTGATTTCTTTTAGATGCTTCAACCACTATTGCATTATTTTGTAGATATGTTAATTTATATATTCCTTTGTTATTATCAGCTGATTCAAGATCTACAAAGAACATTCGGAGTGCGTCTTTTGTTATCCTGTGTCTGATGTTAGCAATATTCCTGACGTTAAAACCTCTATCGCGAAGTTCATCTTTAATATCAGTAAGTAGAACAGAATGGTGTAAATCTTTTATGAGGACTCGGTAGTCGGCAGGGACGATTTTCCTTCATTTGATACGTATCGTATATTATATTGTTATCTCGCATGTACCTTACAAGTTTTCAATAAGTTTGAGGTGTATGAGCATTAATTTTGATAATATTGTCTCTCAAGGCCTTGGTTATGTATTGCTCTACTTCCACTATATTTGTCAATAATTGGATCGTTTTTTAATCTATCACGCCATGGACAAAAATTTGAATAGGTGTGGCGATTTTTAGAAGCTGTGATTACATATTAGTGACGGATTTATTTTCTTGTGACGTCAGCCACGATAACTTTAGAATGAATTGAGATATCGTCTTCAAATTTGGTACACAATTAGCACCCGACAACGGAATGGTTTGGATTGTTTTTGGGTAAACTCGCTTCAGGAGGTAGGGGATGAATGAGGAATGATTTGGTGAAAATTGTAATTTTTTCGTTAAAACTCAAGTAATATAACATTTTAGGGTTTGCTTATTAGAAAACTTTCCATTTCATCAGACATCTGGTACTCTGTGTTGAAACTAATTAAAGGTTGAATGTGTGGGGGTGGAATATCGGTGACAGAAATTTCGATTTTTTTGTTGCTAAAATGGCGTAAGAAGTCTCATAACATATAAAAAACTTGATTCTGGATAGAATTTTTTTATCTGTCGGTCTGTCGGTCGGTCGGTCTGTCGGCTTGTACGTCTGTCTGTTAGCAGGCGCAATAACTTTTGAATGAGACTTGAGATATCTTCAAATTTGGCACCCAGTTAAGCACCCGACAAAGGAACGCTTCCAATTGTTTTTGGGTAATATCGTAGGGGATAAATGAGGTATTGATTTGGTGAAAATTGACAATTTTTCGTTAAAACTCGACTAATATAACGTTTCAGAAGCTTATGGGTACAGGAATATGAATATTTTCTTTGTGGTCAAGTCATGGACCCTAAATTCATTTCATGAAAATGTCTTTCTCATGGGAGTTGATTCAATTTGCAGCACTATTTTTACCTAATGTTGCCTACTTACAATCAACTAAATTCTGCTAGCAGGCATTTTTGCCGTGCCACTCTTACACGGGTTTTCTGATTTTAGAAATGATTCATACTAATATATATATAATATTCTTAATACCAATATTTTATAAACTGAATGTAATATACTCAATTATTTACTGGAATTATATATATATATATATATATATATATATATATATATATATATATATATATATATATATATATACAGGGTCCGGTAAGTTGAGAGGATCACATAATTATCTTCACAACCGCTCTACCTAGAAATGTCAACTTTGGTATCCATGGATATACCAATATTCCGCATAACCGGAAATTAGTTTCATGTATACAGAGTGATCAGTTTCCCTGTGCCACACCAAACTTTTATTTTTTTAAATAGGACACCCTATATTTTATATTATTTTTTGGTAAAGAACTTCATGATGAGTAAAATGATGCCCAATAATAGGGGCCTGGGATCAATGGTTTAGAAGTTATTCAATTGTTTATCCGAATTTTTATTCCCATTCAACACGTCAGTGCTGCCATGTCGTCGCAAAACCTGTCAAGATCTGATATTACCATGACTCTTGACTTAATGTAGCATAATAAAATATGGTTATATAGTTTGCGTAAATATCCATTTATACACGGTGTTACATTTTACAAAGCTCAATTTTTCTCGAAAATTTTAACTGGAACACCCTATATATGACTACGGCATCAGATAGCGGGTTTAGTAAGCTTTCTCCCAATGTTATATTTGCTGGGGTTCAATTGACTGGGTCAACACAAACTGATTAATTATTTGTAAACGTCTGGGCTCTCTTCTTTCTAAAGGTGAATTATAATTTGTACAGGCTTTTAATAAAAATCATAGACGTGGCATTTTTTTAAAATAAATTGTTACATCGTTTTTAGATAATTGTATGGTGAAATTTATTTGTAATTTAATTTATAAACAACATAAATTAAATAAAAATAATAGTACCACATTAATTTTATACATAAACGGAAAATTTCAAATAATTGAAATAATCAACTAGTTAGGAAAATAACAGTTTTAATAACAAGTCTAACCTTCGTATGATTTGCCTAAGGGTAGTAGCATAGATTTACATACTCAGAATAATTCTGATTTAAAATAATTATCACTGAAACGCTCAGGTTGTTGTCTAGCAACAAACTACTGAACTTTTATTAAAATAATAAAGCTATTTAACTAGTTTAGCAACAAAATAGTGTAACTGCGTGTATTGGATTATTTTTGTCAATACAGTAATTAATCTATGTCTGCATTCAGTATGGATTATTCAGTTCAGGAGAGAAAGGATATGTTGGAGACTTATATCGAATGCCAAAAAGTGTCAACCCGTGCATCGCGAAGATACAGGTACATTTTTTTTTCATTTACACTGAGTTTCCATCTAATTGTTACAATAATTATTTAGGGATCGATACCTAGAGCGACGAAACCCGGATTATTGATCATTTCTGCGTATTTACAATACATTTTCACAATTCGGAAGTGTAATAGTAAATCAATAACCCACGTAAAGCCAATTGCCAAAGAAGAAATTTCGTAAAATACTTTACTTCATTTGCAAGAAAACCCAGGTTTATCAGCTACACAACTAACTTCAGTAACCGATATTTCAAATAGAAGTGTTCTCAGAATAATGAAAATGTATAATTATAAGCCTTACCGGTGTCATTTTGTCCAAGGTCTCAGAGATGGCGACTATGTGAGCCGCATAGAGTTTTCGTATTGGGTGAATGAAACTTTGAGCCATATCTTTTGGACGGATGAGTCAAAGTTCACAAATAATGGTGTGTTGAATAAGCATAACAGTGTAAGGTGGGCAACGGAAAATCTACACTGGGTTTTTTCGAGGAACCACCAAACTGAATATAAAACCAACGTATGATGTGGGCTATTAGATATTAGATTGATGGGGCCCGTATTTTTTGAAGAAAATTTAGACGGGACGACTTACCTCAATCACCTAAACACCCATCTCGACGATTGGTTGGATGATGTTCCACTGAATGTCCAACCTAGGATTATTTTTCAGCACGATGGATGTCGAGCTCACAACAGCAGGAAAGTTGTGGACTATTTGAACCAAGTTTTTGGCCCTAATTATATAGGTAAAAATGCCTAAATACGATGACCTACAATGTCCCCAGACTTGACTCCCATGGACAATTTTTTTTTGGGGCTACATCAAGGACCAACTCTATTCAGATTTTGGTATAAATCCTGTAGTTAGCGTTCACAATCTACAACAACAGATATTAGATGCATGTCGGAATGTTGATCGGGAGATGATCCATGCTGCTACGCAGACAAATTATGGAAAAATTTGAACTTTGCGTTCAGCAAGGGGGAAACGTGTTCGAGCATCTGATTTGAGATTTGTTATTAAAACTGTTATTTTAATACATTCTTTATTCTTTCGTTTATGAATTAAATTAATGTGGTACTATTATTTTTATTTAATCTTTGTTTATAAATTAAGTTAAAAATAAATTTCACGATACAATTATCTAAAAACGATGTAACAATTTACAAAAAAATACCATGTCTATGATTTTCGTTAAAAGTCTGTACAAATTATAATTCACATTTAGAAAGAAGAGAGCCCAGACGTTTACAAATGATCCATCAGTTTGTGTTGATCCAGTCAAGTGAACCCCAGCAAATATGGTATTGGGAGAAAGCTTACTAAACCCGCTATCTGATGTCGTGGTCATATACAGGCTGTTCCATTTAAAATTTTCGAGAAAAATTGAGCTTTCTAAAATGTAACACCCTGTATAAGTGGATATTTCCGCAAACTATATAACCATATTTTATTATGCTACATTGAGTCAAGAGTCATGGTAATACCAGATCTTGACAGGTTTTGCGACGCCATGGCAGCACTGTCGTGTTGAATCGGAATACAATTTCGGACAAACAATTAAATAACTTCTAAACCGTTGACCCCAGGCCCCTATTGTTAGGCATCATTTTACTCACCATGAAGTGCTTTACCAAAAAATAAAATAAAATATAGGGTGTCTCATTTAAAAAAATACAAGTTTGGTATGGCACAGGGAAACTGATCACTCTGTATACATGAAACTAATTTCCGGTTATGTGGAACACTGGACTGAACATGGATACCAAATTTGACATTTCTCATTTCTAGGTAGAGCGGTTGTGAAGATAATTATATGATCCTCTAAACTTGCCGGACCCTATATATTATATATATATATATATATATATATATATATATATATATATATATATATATATATATATATATAGTGGTATATTTTATCGCACAATTTGTTATCACTCACTATCAACCCTGCGTTTATTTTTATAGCTCGATCGCTACTCATAGTTTAGGTATATAAATAAAATAATTTTGCCCTGCAGTCATTTTAGCAACAGCTTCTGATAAAAATAACTTCGTTGTCGAAATATGTATCTAGCGTATAACACTCTGTTCTTATTTTGTGTTTTTTTAAGGTGATATTGCTTTTTGTTTCGTTTTCTTTTTTTTTTTCTTCTAAATTATCAAGTTTACCGGTAAAACCCATTACAACATATGTTCACATTAAAAGAGTAATGAGATACATGCAACTAAACAACTTAAATCTATAAACTACAAATTAGAGAGCCATAAGATTTCAGGAAAGAGAACATAAGAAGCTATATATGTATATATATATATATATATATATATATATATATATATATATATATATATATATATATATATATATATATATATATATATATATATATATATATAACAAACACAATAGAAAAGCGTTTGCATACTTAATGTACAAGAAATCTGAAGCTCAATTTCAATTCTTCGAATATTCATTCCAAACTTGTCAAAATCTAATTCATTAATGCATTTTAAAGTTTTTACGTATAAAAATTACCGTAGAGCAAATGTAATTTAATACTATAAATTATTTACGATTTCAGATTATTTAACAGCTCTAATTGATATGTAACAGACTGTCTATTTACGATCAATTTTTATCTATGGTATTCTTTGCAGTGTTGTTCCCAGGGCATTTATTTTTGTGCAATAAGATGGCCAAGAAATGTGCATGATCGGCGCCAAATGTGCAATTTTAAAATTCAAATTAAAAAATAGGTTTTTGATCAATGTAATAACATTTATTCAACTACAGTTTGCAAATAAACAGTTTAGGATTTAATAAATAAGGCACTTTTAACCCCACCCAGTTAAACCTGGCTAAATTATTATTTATTTTTCTTGAAAGATTGCACTTAACCTATAAACTACATAAGCAATACTCTCATACAGCACAAGATATTATCAGAATGTTCTCACAATGTGAGAACATTATTTTTTCAGAATATTTGTTTCGGAATGTTCTAATAACGTTTATGGAATTTCAAACTGCATCTTGAACACTCTGAGTACATTCATTCAATCACATCCTAAGAAAATTCTTCATCAATATACTGAGAATATTTGAATGGATCATTATTCAGAATATTCGCTCAGAATGTGCTCGAAATGTCCTTATAATATTATATAACTTTAAAATTTAATGAGAAAGTTAGATGATGATTACGGTATAAGTATTGTGGTGAGAATTATAAAAGGAATTATTTTGCATGTTTGATTCTGTTACCTGATATGTGTTAAACACATCCAAAAATTGTATATTTAGACATGCAGCGAGTTATGGTTGCACCACCCGGTATACTACACACACCAAGGTTACTGTCAGCACATATGAGTACGTTGCGCTACACCGGCTTTTCTGTCGACTCAGCGTCCGGTTGAAGTGCAGCGACATTACCGAGGGGAAATTGATCAGCAATTAATAGTCTATAAATATATGTCGAACATTAATATTCAACAGTTAGTCTTTGCCATCCAGCCTTAATGGTATTAGATTACTCATATGTATTTTATTGTAATTTTTATATTATTTAAATTTTAATATATATATATCGTTGTACTGTAACTTCAAGTAAATAAATTTAACTTTATGAAGTTCAATTGAAGTACAACTCTAAGTGGCGCAGTCGTTAGTATTAGTTTAGTGCCCTTTTGACAAAATCGCAAAAGTCCGCACTTCGATTTTTATCGTTAAAAACTCAGAACCAGCTTCAAAGTCAACAAAGAACAGCATCGTCCAAGTTGATAAAAATAATTTAAGTAACTTTCAATTAACAAACAGTGAGTGCGCGAGCGATCATAAGAGAAAATAAGGTTTGATACGGAACTTCTGCCTACGAAGTTGTCTGCCTTATTCGCTGTATCTTATGATGCTGAAGCAAAGAAGAACAGAAATCGTCTTCATCTTCACATTGGCGTAAGTGCTTTCATTGTTCCTTTGAATTTCCTTGTCCTACCTTAATCTAAAATCGATTAAAGTTAGAAGCAAATATTACGGGAAATATTAATTAAAATTTTACCCAAATTTAAATTATTAATTAATAAATTGATGTCAGACTCTGAAACAGACAGTTGACAATTTTAATAATAAAGTAAAAATAAATTTAGCACCTCCTAAACTTATAGTAACAGAGAAAAATACAATAAGCTCAAATAACAATCAAATTATGGCAAATCAATTACAAAATTATCACATTAATGCTATTCCCGCATACGATGGGGACCAGCATACTTTAGCTTTATTTATTTCAGCGTGTGAAAATTTTCTCACTTCATTTGTTGATAGAACAAATGATGACAATCCAAATAACCAATGGATGCTTAGAATAGTAATAAGTAAATTAGAAGGTAGAGCTAGAACATTGATAGGTAGTAGGGAAGATGCCACAAATTGGCCTCGTATTAAACAATTATTGCAACAATACTTCGGCGACCAGAGAGACGAAGACTGTTTAGCTAGGGACCTCTTGCTCTTAAAGCCAGACCCTAGAGAAACCCCATACCAATTCGGTATGAGAATACAAGACTCACGTAGTCTTTTAGCTTCAAAAGTAAGACTAACAACTGCAAACGAAGCATTTCGTTTAATTAAAAATGAATTTTACGATAAAGTGGCACTGAAAACCTATTTACATGGTTTGAGTGGTCAACTAGGGTTAGCAGTTAGGCTACAAAACCCGACTAATCTAGAACACGCTATGTCGCTTGTTCTGGAAGAAGAGAATTTTCAATATGGAGAAAAACAAATGAAATATCTCCACAATCAATCCACAAATTTTAAAAACTCAAATGTACCAAATAAACAACCTCAATACATACAGAATCAGCAAAATAATAGAAATAACGTTCCGCATTTTACGCACCCCCGACAATTCCATAACCAACCCACATACAGAAAGCCCTTAAATTTACGTAATCAGCCCCCACAACAGCTGACACAAAACGTATTCAGACCAAATCCAAATTTCAGACCAAACTATAGGCCAACACCTATGGAGGTATCTGCAAAAAATTCCTCGATACATACACGTCCCAATCCAAATTTTAGACAACATTTCCAGCCCGAACCTATGGAAACGTCATCTAGAAATTTCAATACTCATCCGAGAGGTCCTAACGGGCCTAACGCACAGTCATCACCTACCCAATTATACCATCAAGAGGTTCAACATGAATTTAAATCAGACAACCCTGTTTATGACGAATCTTATGAAAATTATCCTTCAGAAACACACTCTTATACAATTCCTGAAGATGACGCTCGTTACTTTGACGAAACGAATCATGAAACGTACGAAGAAGAAACTAGACCTGAAGCAGCTTTTGAACAAACAGATAACATCGAACAAAATTTTATTCAGGTTATCGAACTAAACAAAAAAATATAGTACAGATAAATTCTGTAAACCACCCTAAATTGCCTTATATACTGGTCGAAATCAACCCCTCATTTCAAATGCGACTTATGCTTGACACCGGTTCGATGAAATCGCTGTTATGTGAAAATATTGCCCATAATTTTTATTCCAAATTTATAGAGCATGAAAAATTTCAAATTAAATCTGTTCACCAAACCAGTTTTCATAATGAAATTCTAAAAATTCCTCTACCAAGTATATTTAAAACAGGCAGAGCTAAATTTAAATTCTATGTATTTAACATTAATAAGCAATATCATGGGTTAATTGGTACTGACCTTCTCCAACAACTGGGAGCTAAAATAGATTTTTATAATAGGAAATTGGTAACGAAGCATACATGCATTCCCTTGTATATACCATGTGACGACGACATACATCGCGAATGTAACTCGAAACCACAAGAATTAAATAACATAATACTGCCTGCGAGATGTGAAACCATAGTCAAACTTCCTATAGACTGTAGTTCCAACATAGGCATAATAAATAATATAAAACTCGAGTCAGGTGTCATTATTCCTGCATCTATCGTGGCAGTTTCAAATGGCCAGGCTATAACCTCTATAGTGAATAGTAATGAAAATCCCGTACAGCTGATTATACATAAAGCTATTTATGCAGAACCTGTTTCAACTAACGAATTAAATTCCATTCATCATAACAAAGATATCGACTTAGAAAACATAGATGGTACTGCTAATGAAATTGACAAATTACAAATTCAAAACTTAAACACATTAAGACTTGATCACACTAATGACGAAGAACGAGACATGATAGAAAACTTATGTTACGAATACAGAGACATATTTTATTGCGAAGGTGTCCCATTATCATTTTCTAATCAAGTTAAACATAGTATTAGGTTATCTAATCCTAACCCAGTATTTATTAAGCCATATCGATTACCTGAAGCTCAAAAGCAAGAAGTCAAAAGACAAATTGACGACTTGTTAAGACAAAACATTATTCAGCCATCTTCCAGCCCGTGGAATAGCCCTGTCCTGATTATTAACAAAAAATCAGATGCCAGTGGCAAACAAAAATTTTGCATGGTCATAGACTATAGACGTCTTAATGAACAAACTATTGGTGATAAGTATCCCTTACCCAATATTTCGGAAATATTGGATAAATTAGGTCGTAGCCAGTATTATACCACTTTAGACTTAGCCTCAGGATATCATCAAATTGAAATGAATCCTGAAGATATGGAAAAAACTGCCTTCAGCTCTGAAGGGGGGCACTATGAGTACAGGCGTATGCCATTCGGGTTGAAGGGAGCGCCTAGTACATTTCAAAGGGCTATGGATAATATCCTTAGGGGTATTCAAAATGAAACATGTTTTACCTACCTTGATGACATCATAATTTTCAGTACTTCTTTGCAAGAACACATAGAAAGGTTGACAAATGTATTCGAAAGGTTAAGAAAGGCTAATTTAAAAATACAGCTTGACAAGAGTGAATTTTTAAAAAAGGAAGTAGCATACCTCGGACACATTATCACGTCCGAAGGCGTAAAACCAAATCCTGATAAAGTAAAGGCTGTAAGAGAATTCCCCATAGGATTTCTAGGTCTTGTAGGGTACTACCGAAAATTTATTAAAGACTTCGGTAAATTAACAAAACCATTGACTCGATGTTTAAAAAAAAATGCAACTATAGTTCATGATAGTAGTTTTATAGAAGCTTTCGAAACATGCAAAAATATATTAATGAATGACCCCGTATTACAATACCCTGATTTCACAAAACCCTTTATACTGACTACAGATGCTTCCAATGTAGCACTTGGAGCTGTCCTTTCTCAAGGGTCAGTAGGTAATGATAAACCTATTAGTTATGCTTCTCGTACCCTCAATGAAACAGAGCAGAGATACTCCACCATTGAACGGGAACTTCTTTCTATTGTTTGGGCCACCAAATACTTCCGCCCCTATCTTTATGGTCGTAAGTTCTATATATATATATATATATATATATATATATATATATATATATATATATATATATATATATATATACTGACCACAGGCCTTTAGTATGGCTTATGCAACTAAAGGAACCCAATTCAAAATTAACACGTTGGCGTTTAAAACTCGAGGAATATGACTATGAAATTATTTATAAAAAAAGGGTCTCTAAACTGCAACGCAGATTCCTTGTCCCGCATCCAAGTTCATGCTTTAGAGGATGCAGAAATTTCATCAATCGCTAATAATTTTGATGAGGACGAAAGACCTCTCCAAGATTTACAAAGGCAGCTCAACACCCCAAATTTTGATGACGTTGTGCAACCAACTGAACCCGAATATATTCCGCCAATGAGCCCTCCAGAACTCTCTTTTATTCCAGTAGAAATTCCTAGCACCTCAAGCAACACTATTCCACCTATAAGCCGAACAGAGAAAACAACACTTGAACAAAATAACGACTTACGAGACAGTGATCATTCACAAGTAAATGTAGAACCAAAAATAGGTATTCAGATATCAGATGTTCCTATAGAAAAACAACTAAACCAATATTATATATCTCCCGTACATAATAATCCAAGACCAGTAAAACAACTAAAGGTTAACAATCAAAATAAATATTTGGTGCAAATCCCGAGAAATGACAATCGACAAGCAATCATAAATTTTCTAAAGGAATATACCACAATAGGCAAAAGGTATTACTTTAATTTCGAAACAGAAAAATTATACCAAGATTTCTGTTCAGTGTATGTGGAAATATTTAACAACAATGCACCCATTATTATCAGTTGCCCCAAGCATCGTCTGCCCTTAGCCGACGATGAAGAGATTAACGAGGTAATTAGAAATTATCACGAGGGAAAACTAACTATAGAGGTATAATAGAAACTATAAAACAAATATCCAACAAGTATTACTTTCAAAAAATGCGTGAAAAAATAACGGCCTATATTAATGAATGTGAAATTTGCAAGCGAGCCAAGTACGATAGAAATCCACCCAATATACCCTTAATGCTAACAGACACCCCTAGTAAACCCTTTCAGGTTATACATGCTGACACCTTTATAATAGAAAATCAAGTATTCTTAACAATCATTGATACTTTCTCAAAATTAGGGACAGCAATACCTATAAGTAGTAAGAATCCGATAGAAACTGCTAATGCATTCATACAGTATTTTACGTACTATGGCACACCCGAACACATCGTTATGGACAGTGGAACCGAATTTCGAACGGAAACCATCCAAACTCTTTTAGAGCTTCACAAAATTAAAATTCATTTTACTACACCTAAAAATCCAAATTCTAACGGTCCCATTGAAAGACTACACTCAACACTAATTGAACACGTTCGAATATTACGACAAACTTACACTAAAGACCCCATAAAATATTTAATGAACTACGCCCTTCTGGCATACAACTCAACTATACATACATCTACAAATCACACCCCCATAGAAATAACCTTTGGACACACCTCTAATAGGGATATTTTCGATATAAATGATCATGAAAAGCTATTACAAGATTATCTAATATCGCACAAAAATAAATTAAAAACATTATATGAAAAGGTGAAAGAATTAATAGAGAAAAATAAGCTTCGCTCCATTTCTAACGCTAATAATAAAATAGAACCAATGATACCGACTTATTTAGAGATCAAACACATGTATATACAAAAGTAGACAAACGAAACAAGAATAACCCTAAATTTGACGGCCCCTACGAGGTTGTAAGCATATCTGACAAAAATATAATGACTTTAAGAAAAAACAAAAAATTGTCTAAACGTCATTTACGAAATCTAAAACGACCTAATGTTTCAGGTCCATCTTCTCTATCCAAACCCAAGGACAAAGAATAACATTAGACAAGATCAATGACAACCCCGGACTATTATCAATTAACATGGGCAAAATGCAAAATTCCATTGACAAATGAACCATTATTCTAGTAATCCCTTTAACACCACTTCTCAATGGGTTTCGTTCCATAGATAAACAGTCCCAAGATATCCATGACATTATTCACAATTCCACACATTCAAATCTTTATCAAAACGAGATACAAAATTACCAAAATATCCTTTCCCATCAAATTGTGGAGACACAAAAAATATTTAACCAAATTACACCCTCTAATAATAATCGTAATAAAAGAGGACTAGTTAATGCTGTAGGTACAATCATAAAGACCTTAACAGGCAACATGGACGCAGACGATGCAGAACGTTATGATACGGCAATTTCTCAATTAACATCAAATCAAGACAAAATTAAAACAATAGTTGATAATCAAATCATGTTAACAGAACAGGCCATAAAAAAATTTGATAAAACCATATCCTCGGTCATTTTAAACCAAAACAAAATTGAGGAACGTTTGCAGTTGATCACTTTAGGTTTCGAACAGGAAAAAATTAATAACGAACACATAATGCGTCTGCAGATGGTGTATATACAATTGATTACAGAAATCATTAATATTAAAAGCATTTTAAGCACATTAGTTAACGCAATAACTTTTGCAAGATTAGAAACAATGCATCCATCCATATTAGAACCTGAAGACTTACTAATAGAACTTAAAAGAATTGAGAGTTTTGTAACCAATCTCCCCTATGAGCTTGATGCAAATAATGTAGCTTTATACGAGGAGGTGTCAATAATTAAGTGTTACTACAAAAATTATACTTTAGTGTTTGCTATTGAAATTCCATTAGTAGAATCTAAGCATTATAACTATTATCACCTTTATGCATTTCCTGTGAAACAGGGTCCTAGTCAAAATTATACCGTCATCATCCCTCAATCCAAATACCTAGCCCTTAACGATGAAAGCTATAACTTACAAAACACACTATGCCAAGAAGTCAGCCCTGGAGGCTACTTATGCAGAGGTCAAACGATGAATCAGATCAGTAATAGCAGCCCTTGTGAAGTCCAATTGGTCAAGTTCACCACCAGATACGAAACTTGCGAACACCACCCAGTCAACATACAGCAGATGAAGAGCCAGAAGATAAGTGCAAACAAATGGATAATGGTATTCCCCCGTGAAAGTACAGCACACCAACGATGCCGTAGCCGACAAGAAACCACAAACCTAGAAGGAAGCTACTTGGTTCAAATCCCCGAAGGATGTCAAATGACAGTAAATAAGCAAATGTTCTCCCCATCTCACAATGATATAGTATCTACCTACCACATCCAACTACCCAAGTTAAAGCTTACCAACTTTCAGCTACAAGAGGTAGTAAATACAGCCCCAATCAAATTAGAATCAATAGATCTGGATGAATTACAAAAAACAAAGCATCAACTACAACACCAACGGTCATTATTGAATGCAGTTCAACATCCGAACGTAAGCCTGTCTACTAGCATCTGGACCATCCTGTTGTACGTGATTGTTGCCCTGATAGCAGTCTATGCTTTATGGAGACTAAGAAAACCAACCAAAGAACCAAGATCCAACACCAATCAACAACCACAAAGATGCCCCCTGGAAGAAATCCCCCTGGAGAATATCACTTTGAAAATTTAGCTCCCCTAAATTTTCTATCTGGCCCCGGAGGAGTTATGGTTGCACCACCCGGTATACTACACACACCAAGGTTACTGTCAGCACATATGAGTACGTTGCGCTACACCGGCTTTTCCGTCGACTCAGCGTCCGGTTGAAGTGCAGCGACATTACCTAGGGGAAATTGATCAGCAATTAATAGTCTATAAATATATGTCGAACATTAATATTCAACAGTTAGTCTTTGCCATCCAGCCTTAATGGTATTAGATTACTCATATGTATTTTATTGTAATTTTTGTATTATTTAAATTTTAATATATATATATATATATATATATATATATATATATATATATATATATATATATATATATATATATATATATATATATATATATATATATATATATATATCGTTGTACTGTAACTTCAAGTAAATAAATTTAACTTTATGAAGTTCAATTGAAGTACAACTCTAAGTAGCGCATGTCCATACCGAAGGGAAGATGGCCGATAGACGTAAATGTAAAGTAATGTTAACTCAACTTGAATGATGTTAGGTCATGCTATAAAAGGTTAAATTGTGACATAATTAATTAAACATAATAATGTGACGTAAACACGGAGAACAGTGTGTAATTACAAACATAACGCAGAGTACAGAAGCAACAAAAACACGGTGTCAGGTTATGAAGAACTAAAAGGCACCCAGTAAAGAAACAAGTTTTAAAGCATTTCTTACAGTTGACACCGACGAAGGGTTCGCCAATTTTGCCGAGACTAGATTATCTTACGAATTAGGTGCACATACATTGTCTAATGTATAATTTAAAAATTGTGTTCTTCAATAGTAATAGTAAATTATGCCATATAAACCCACCACCGTTTGTTGTGGATGGACTGATAGTTGGGCCTCAATGATAACAAAAGTTTAATATATTTCTAAAAACGTCAGGAAAACACAGTTCAAATGATGATATGAAAATAGCCTTACTGTTACATATTATAAGTCAAGCGGGGTTTGATATCTTTAACACTTTTCTAGTACATAAGACAAATATTACTATGGAAACGTTATTAAAATTTATAATTTTTATAAAAAACAGACCATTTACTCTTTTGTAACGGAACTTAAAAAGCAACCCGCTAGTTATGGATGTATCTGTATAATTATAAAATTCCATACACAGGTTGGACGATTAAAGTTAAATTAATTTTGGGTCTCTACAACAAGCAAGTACAACAAAGAATTATTAGGGAAACTGATATAACGCTATCAAAAGTGCAAGAATATTGCAAATCTATAGAATTTTGTACGCAGCATCTGATGATTTTTACTCAGGTAGAAGAAGTTAATGCTGTAAGAAGTATCAGAAGAGCAGAAAATATGGACCTGAACATATGGTAGGTGGATGAGCTGTGTATAATTCAACTTGCAATTTATCAGATACACAATCACTTTGCCAAAGTATGCTTTCACAGAATATCCAAGGTGTTAGTGACAAACATCGGGCATCGGGATTTGAAAATAGCTTTAGAAGTCAAAATCAAGTCCGTGGGAGCCGAGTGGAGAGCAAGCATACAAGGGAAGAGGTCTGGTCGATAACTTTCAGTTGTAGTTTTTTGTAAGTGCAAGTGAGCGTGATTTTGTGGCATATTCTGTCCAATTTAGTTGTATTCTATAAAGGTATAAGTACTATTATATAATGCAATTTCTTTAATACTACACTGAAAGCCTGTAGGATGAATAGTTTAGCCAAATTTCAAGTTACTTATGTTACGGGAGCGGAGGGTAATTAGGAAATAACTTTTATAACTAGGACAATATGGACATGGTAACGATGTAGTAAAATTTAATAATAAAAATAAATTAACAATTTTTTACAAACTAATTTAACCGACTGAATTTAAAACCGAACTGGTTACATAATGAAATCTTAATTAAAAGTCTCTACTAATCTCTACATAATTAAAATCACAAGTCTCTGCATTATCTACAAACACTACTATTTATAACCTTGCATGTGACATAATTAACAATTTGCAAACATCCTCAGTCAGCATTCCTTATACTGTACTCTGCAATTCCAACTTCTTTATTATTTATCTAAACATGAAATGTAATATTTCATTGCCAATAATTATGATATTTGTGTGACCTACTTAAATATACGAATTATTCTAATTTATGGTAGCGAATTTTCGTAGAAATATTATAATATAAAAATAATACTAAATATATATTTTCATGACTAGGAACGGCTTCCTGGATAGTTTTCTGTTCTATGAACAACTTCAGTGGGGTAACCTTGAACTAACATGAAATTGTACAGCATTTTCTTAATTTAACCGACTCTGTATCTTTAAAGGTTTAGAAGATAGCAATAGTGTGCAAGATAAAAGTGCCATCCGGTATATCGTTAGAAATTTAAACAATATTTCGATGAATACAGTAGGTCCAGGTCTATGTAGTCCATTGTTCGAACTGTTATCTTAATAATCACTGTGTCCTTCTTAGAACGAATATTTGATAACGACACACAGTTTTACAAAAGCAGGTATTCAATTCTAACTACAGTGATTTAAGACTCAACAGTGAGGGATCTGGCTGTACACCTTCCTAGAGGACGCTGTTCGCAACTGCCTGGCCACTAACATATAAACAGTAGTCCTAATGTTTATTCGCTTAGTTTATTACTCTAATGACGCTAGCTTTGTTAGCGAGACGATCGTCAGGTCTAAAATATGTATTGTGATGAACTAGGTTCTCCAAATTGTACTTATTGTGAAATTAAAGAGATTAAATCAATTGTTGCCTTTTTATTCTATCAATGAGGAATTTGCACATTTTTTTATTCTTCTCTTATTCAATTCCCTACATTGTATAAAATCAATTGCCATATAGAATTTAAATTTTTAACCAACAGTTTTTGTGTAAAAAAATATAGAAAATCAAAATAATTGTCTCCGAGCCAAAACGCAGCCGTAAAAAAAAAGACGGCCTACTGTGACGTCACGATCCGGTATCGGCCAAACGAGTCTCGCTTACTCACACAGAGATCCTCATCTCACCATTAGTGTTTATGCGACTTACGTGTGCCGGATAGTTATTGTTATCAACTTATATTATTGTTAATATCTATATACTCGTAGTAATTATTTTAAAAACTGTACAGTCTTATAGTATAACTATAGAAGTTGGATTTGTCCAAGGACAATCTGATAATTTACCAAAAATTGATGTACTAGCAATGTTTGCGTTTTTATTAAACAACCCGAATTTCATGGGTGCTGAGCTAAAAGGAGTAAAAACTGGGAGGTATGTATCTGATATGAACCTTATTTTATCCTGTAAATATCTTTGTTGGATTTTATGTAGTAATTTCTTATAAAATATAATGTAAATAAAAGCATAACCTCAAAATGTTCTCCATTCAAATAATCTACAAGAAAAATATACACCATTTCTTCCTGATTTTCTCATCCTTAGGTGCATTAAAGAATAATTTGTTGGGGGTCGTTATTGTTGTGGAAGTATATTTGGGAACTATACAGCACTTATAATATTTATGTCCAGGAACAGTTATGTCTTTCGCATTATCGTATTGTGATTCTGAATCTGCTGAAGCGATCACACAGTCACGCACTAAACTGGAACACAACTTACTACCTTTGAACCTATATTATACACTAAACACCAAAACTACTTAAAATTATGATAAAACTGCTCAGAATTCGATGCAAACACAAACGAAAACAAGAAAAGGCTAAATGGCGATGCCCGCGTATCACGCAGATGTACCGGATCCTGACGTCACAAACCTCTTCACCACTCATATCGCGTTTTCGCTCACCCTGTCTTTTTGAATTATATTCAATATTTCAATAATTAATTACTAATTAGTGGTTCACTTTAAGGGGGGTTTACTTGTAGACATATATTTTTAGAGTATTTTACTGTACTTTAAATACGTTTTTCATCAAACGTAAATTATATGCAAGTTCCTTATTATTAACTGAAACGCGAGCGGTACCATACAAGTCTCATTTTGCCGCCAAATAAACGCAGTTTCAGTTTATTTGATGTGAAATATTACCCAACTGTATCCAAAGAATAAAGAGTTTTCTTTTTTGTCAAATCATAGCCTTGGTTTAAATTGCTCCGCTGATTGGTTGAACTTACATCACTGTTGTAGAATTTATTCGCTCGCTTTATATTAATAA
Organism: Tillus elongatus; assembly: GCA_964006375.1. Lineage (NCBI taxonomy): Eukaryota > Metazoa > Arthropoda > Insecta > Coleoptera > Cleridae > Tillus > Tillus elongatus. The sequence continues at coordinate 58,794,985 of OZ023262.1, read as the reverse complement.
CAAATCATTTTGTTGCCTAACAATTATTTTTCCTTGGAAAGTACTAACTAAAATAACAAACAACATTATTCCGAAGAAAGATCTCAAATTCCATATTGGGCCGTTTCTGTGCGTTGAATGTGGGTCCGTTTCTCCAGTGAAGGCTCTGGAATACGAGAACAAAGACAAAGCTGCATGCTTCAGAAAATCACATGGGAGCGTTACAATAGATTTTAGTGGTCTCGCTGATAAGGGCCAAATAACCAACATCCCGCTAAATCTAAATCCCAATGAAAATTTCTTTCAAATAAAACTGAATGATATTGAACCACTAAACATATATTTTGCATTAAACTTACCCCTCGTTTAGTTTCAATCAAGTGAATCTGCTTCAACTTGAGAGGTATGGCATAGAATATCCTGTCTCTGTCAATATGCGGTGTGGCGTGAAGCTTGTGATAAAGAACGTTGTTGTTGACGAATTCGTATTCTTTTATGTTTGTCGTTCTATTCTTTACGACGCAATATCTTATGATTTTGTTGCCAGCAATAAAGTTGTTAGAGGTCACTGGAATGACAAACAGTCTATAGCAACTTCTGGAAGCGGCCAAAATATAGTCTGCTACTTGCAGCCCAGCAGATACAGATGCTACTACTTGCATATGTGATCCTGGGGTACCCTGCAATTGAATAAAGTATAGATAAAAAGTCTGGACGCAGCAAGTACGTTATGGTAGCGATTTCTTATAAAATGATACTTAACCAGTTAAGTATAAAAAAGTCTGGACGTAGCAAGTGCGTTACGGAAGTGACTTTTCATAAAAATGTTTTTAATAGCAAATATGTCTCTTTAATGCAAGCAGGCATAAATCTGGTTACCGGTATAGCCACCTTTATCGAGAAAAAATTTAAAACGATTTTATTAAATTCGCTATACGAAATTATTTTTTTAAATTATCTTGTAGGCTCTGGCTTTATTTTTATAACCTCTGGTTTGATTAATTTTGACAGTTCTGTTTTGAGATAATATGCTGTGTTTACGCGTATACAAAATATTGGTTTAAGTTGTAAACTGTCAGGTGTAAAAGTGTTTTAATTTTATTTTTTTTAATTTCAACAACACATCACGAGGGCTTACAGCCTAAATACTATCGTACCGTGGGTGTCGACAAGGAGGAAAGAGGCAACTTGTTAATTCTGGACTTGAAGGTTCGGAGGAGAAGGAAAACATGTGCCGGCAAGGAATTCCACAACTTGGAAGTCGTCGGGACAAAACAGCGGGCATAACAAGATGTTCTATGTCTGGTGACCTGGACAGTAAAAGGGGGCATTCGCTCTGTTCCCCTGGTAGATCTGTTGGGGGCAGCAGGTGGAGGAACTATGGAAGAAAGCTCCTCTGAGCAGTGTCCATGCAGATATCTATAAAAGAGAGAGAGGTCATCAACGGCACTTCGGTGGGCAAGGGATCGCAAGGGATGCCAGCCTTTGGGTGAGGGTAGGGTCACCGATGAAACGTATAGCTCTCTTTTGAATGGAGTCCAGGATAGCGAGTGTAGAAGCGGAAGCGGCACCTCAGATGTGGGAGCAGTATTCGAGGTTTGGTCTTATTTGTGAAGTATATAAAGTATAGAGATTAGCTGGTGAAAAATATTTGCGAGCCCGGAAGAGGAAACCTAATTTCTTAGCAGCCGCTTCTGCAATTGATGTGACATGTTGGTGCCAATTAAGATTTCGATCCACAGAGATGCCAACAAGTGAAAAGGACTCATTACTTTGAATAACTTGGTTGTTTATTGTGATGGGTCTAGGGCTGGTGTATCTCTTATGAGAAAGAAAGCAAGACTGTGATTTGGTGGGGTTGAATTGTACAAGATTTCTACTTCCCCAGTCTAATATTTTTTGGAGATCCGCGGAGATAGAACCCTCCTTGAGTCTGCGATCCTCATCTAGTTGGGCTAAAGAGACAGGCTTAGTGTATTGTATATTGTAGTGGAGGGTGCTGTCGTCCGCGTAACTGTGAACTGGGTTGGATGTGCTAGAGATGAGGTCATTGATGTGGAGAAGAAACAAAGTAGGTGCTAAAGCTGAACCTTGAGGAACTCCTGCATTAATTGGATACAGTTTAGAGGAATGGCCATCCACGACAACAGAAATGCTTCGGTTGGAGAGGAAATTTGCTGTCCACGTACAGAGTTTTGGTGGTAGGCCATAGGCCGGTAGTTTATTAAGTAGCGCTGCGTGCCAGACCTGGTCGAATGCTTTGGATATGTCTAGAGCGACAATCTGGGATTCACCGTGTAGTTCCATAGACTTGTTCCAAGAATGGGTGACAAAGGAAAGGAGGTCAGCAGTTGATCTGCGCTGACGGAATCCATACTGCCTGTCGTGGATTAGACTGTGTTTTTCAAGAAATTTTAGTAATTCGGTGTTTATATACTTTTCCATCACTTTAGAGATGACTGAAAGGAGGGAAATAGGCCTGTAGTTGCTAGGAAGCGCTTTCGATCCTTTCTTGGGGACGGGTTGTACTCGAGCAGTTTTCCAGTTACTAGGGAATATGCCTCTATTGTAAGATGTCTGAAACAGACGAGTCAGGACAGGAGCAAGTTCTGATGCGCATTGTTTGAGAACAATTGCTGGGATCTCGTCAAGGCCAGAGGCTTTCCTGGTATTAAGAGAAGAGAGCATCTTTCGTACCTTTCTAGTTTTGAAAATGATATCCGTCATTTTATGTGCGACATTGGGGACTGTTGGTGGTTGAACATTCGGAGGTGGGTTGAGAGTAGAATTGCCGGCGAACAATGAGGCAAAAAGTTCAGCCTTGCCCAGGGCGGTAGAAACAATTTCATCCCCTGAGACAAGAGGTGGGAACGTGCTCTTTCAGAAATTATTCCCAATAGATTTAGCAAGAGTCCAGAAGGGTTTACTGCCGCTGGAGCTTAAGAGGACTTTGTTTTTGATGTGGTTATTAAACGAGTTTTTTGCCTCAGAAAGAATGCGGACATAGCGGTTTCTTGCGTCATTAAATGTTTGACGGTTTTCTTGGCTGGGATTGTGTAGAAGCTTTTTGTGCGCTTTGACCTTTTCAAGTCTGGCCTTGTTACAAGATTTAGAGAACCAGGGCTTTTGAGTGGCTGCAGAGGTTTTCTGTGTACGTGAAATAAATAATTCCATGCCAGCTTGGATAATTTCGGTGACGTTTTGTGAGATATCAGAGGGGTCAGGATGAGAGAAGCAGACAGACGCCCATGGAAAGGAGGAAAAGTAATCTCGCATTTCGTCCCAGTTCGCAGAGTTGTAGTGCCAAACGATACGTGGGTGTGATGACTGTGTGACCTCGGGTTGCATTGCACAGGAACCAGTGACCATGCCGTGGTCTGAGCGACCCAGTGGGGCGGTGACTGATATCTTATAGCATTCAGGTTGTGTAGTAAAGAGGAGATCCAAGGGATTTGAGCTGTGTGTTGGGATACGAGGAAAGTAAGTAGGTTGCTGAACCATATTGGCTAAAGAATTGCTGACTGCAGAGGCCTCCGCTGCTCTTCCTTGTCGATCGGTTTTTGAAGATCCTAGCCATTCCTTATTATGGACATTGAAGTCACCAAGAATAGTGACCTCGGAGGAAGGATATTCAGAAATCAGATAGTCGGTTTTTTTCAGAAAGGTAGTCAAAGAGCTGGACAAAGTTGTTGTCAGAAGGGGACCGGTAAATGCAACAGATGAATTTAGTTGCAGCCCTGAGAGAGTTTTATCCATAGTATGTCTTTTCTTCCAGCTTCTAAATTGGGGAGTCTGGTGCAGGGTAGATTGCTACGGACGTACGCGCACACGCCTCCATGCAATCTAAAAGAAGTCAGGAGCTCATACCCCGGGAAATTAAGGTGATTAGTGGCTATTTTGGCACTGATTTGGGTTTCGGCCAGGAAGAGAAGTTGGTGCCTATTAGCCTGGAGGAAATGGTGGACGGAGTTCAGGTTAGAATTTAGGCCACATATATTCGAAAAGGATATTGTAAATCTCGATGCTGGCGCCCCCTGTACACCCCTCTCCCGGAGATCCGAATGGAGGGGTATTTTGCCTCCGGAATCTTTTGTACAAGGAGGAGCCATCATCATTTTTGTTTATAAGGGAAACCGACTCATACACCAGAACCGGAAACGTCCGTTGGGACTTCACCGGCCCCTTGATGCAAGGGGTGGTACCTCCTCGGGCGTGAAAAAATCCTTTACTATCACGTAAAGGAAAATTCCACTACCACCTACCATATTGCAAGTATACCACACCAGCCAACTATTAAAGAGCTGACCAGCTTTGGAACTTGTTCAACTTGCTCGTTATCGTAAAAATAGCAAATTCCGAAATGGCTGAAATGCATTTCATCTATGGCTTTGCGAATGGAAATGCAAGAGGAGCCAGACGGCTGTAATGAAGCGCTATTCCAATAGGGTGATTCCTGATCATCGAATATTCTCAAATATTCATAGGCGTCTTTTAGCAACTGGAACGTTTCAGAAGGATACCAATGTTGCACATAGACTACATACTGCTATACCCTTACCACATTCAGAGAGTACAGGCGCTCCTTCCCAGATTTTTTTTAAGGATTAATTTCTGTAATTGGTACCTTAATAGACAAGCAGTAAACCCCAATTTTGATTGTAAAATCTTTTTCACCGACGAAGCTAATTTTTTAAGGAATTCTATTACTAATTTTTATAACAACCACATATGGGCGGAAGAAGATCTACATGAAATTGTGGAAGCGCATTTTCAGAAGCAATTTTCATTAAATGTATGAGGTGGTATAATTGGAGATCATTTAATTGGTGAGTTTTTTTGCCCGGTCGACTTACCGGTGACTCGTACAGGGATTTTTTGCAACAGGAATTTCCTTTCTTACTTGAAGACTTGCCCCTTTTGCTGCAAAATCAAATGTGGTATATGCACAATGGCGCCCCAGCCCATTTTTGAATTGTAGCTCGGAAGTATTTAAATGAAGCGTATTAAAACAAGTGTATAGGACGGGGTAGATCTCAGTCATGGCCCCCTAGGTCCCCTGATTCAAATAGGATAGATTTTTTCCTATGGGGGGGGGGGGGGCATCTCAAGTCACTGTGTATAAAACACCACTGAATATTGTTGAATAGTTACGAAATCGAATATTAAATGCATTTGAAATCGTAAGAAATACTCCGGGGGTTTTGTAAAGAATACAGCAATCAGTGAGAAGAAGAGTGGAGGCATGTGTAAGGGTTGGAGGACGTCGCTTTCAGAAGTTTTTGTAACGTTGTTTTTTTATGTTTATTATTTAGGTTTTTCTTAATGTAATAAAATCATTGCTACAAAAACTGTTATCCCAGCTTTATTTTTCTTAAAAATTTTAATTTCGTCTAGCGAATTAAAGAAAATTGTTTAAATTTTTTTCTCAATAACGATGGCAGTTACTAAAAAAACTACAAGAGACCAAAAAGTTTGTAAACGAAACGCGAAATTCATTCTGTATATTATAATCTACCAGAGGCGCACCGCAAAAAAAGATCAAGGAGAGAAAAAGGTGCATGACAGCTTCAAAACCATTCCTTTTACAAAGAAGCTGGGAACGCCATTGGATACCTTCAAAAAAGTGCCTTAAGAATGTTTTCTCACAAACAAAAAATATTTATAAAGGAATAAGCTACAGTGGTGGGTCCAAAATGCACAAAGTTGGAAACCACCTTATCTTCTAAACAGTTCAACATATCGATGAGCGATTTTCGTCATTCGCTTTCTCACAAAAATCGAGCTAGTAACGCGTGAGTTACTTTTTTCTAGCTCCTCTATAAATTGGTATTTCTTATCAAAAGTGTCCAATTGGGACCACTCTGTACTCTCAAATTTTTATAACATAAATGTTTACATTACCTATACATAACTCTGCATAATTATAAATATCTCTTAAAGCAAATAAAGAGATGTAGGTCAAAATTTCTAACTTGGAGTCTTTGTGGCCAAAGCGATATACTATATTAATTTCTTATAATTTTCATTGCTCCGTATGTAGCCGTTAGCTCAAAACACAAAAGTAAATTCCAAAAATTTTGCATTCACCAACATAACAGGAATAGGGTATTAGTTTACGGTTACGCGGACGACAGCACCCGCCACTCAAATATACAATATTCTAAGCCTGTCTCTTTGGCCCAATTAGATGAGGATCGCAGACTCATGGAGGGTTCTGTCTCCGCGGATTTCCAAAAAATATTATACTGGGGAAGTAAAAATCTTGTACAATTCAACCCCACCAAATCTCAGTCTTGCTTTCTTTCTCATAAAAGATACACCAGCCCTAGACCCATCACAATGAACAACCAAGTTATTCAAGTAATGAGTCATTTTCACTTGTTGGCATTTCTGTGGATCGAAATCTCAATTGGCACCAACATGTCACATCAATTGCAGAAGCGGCTGCTAAGAAATTAGGTTTCCTCTACCGGGCTCGCAAATACTTTTCATCAGCTAATCTTTATACCTTATATACTTCGCAAATAAGGCCAAACCTCGAATACTGCCCCCACATCTGGAATGCTGCTGCCGCTTCTACACTCGCTATCCTCGACTCCATTTAGAAGAGAGCTATACGTCTCATTGGTGATCCTACCCTCACCCAAAGGCTGGCATCCCTTGCCCACCGACGTGCCGTTGGTGACCTCTCTCTGTTTTATAGATATCTGCACGGGCACTGCTCAGAGGAGCTTTCTTCCATAGTTCCTCCATCTGCTGCCTCCAACAGATCTACCAGGGGAACAGAGCGAATGCACCCTCTTACTGTCCAGGTCACTAGACATAGAACATCTTGTTATGCCCGCTATTTTGTCCCGAGGACTTCCAAGTTGTGGAATTCCTTGCCGGTGCATGTTTTTCCTTCTCCTTCGAACCTCCAAACCTTCAAGTCCAGAATTAACAAGTTGCCTCTTTCCTCCTTGTCGACACCCACGGTACGATAGTATTTAGGCTGTAAGCCCTCGTGGTGTGTTGTTGAAATATATATATATATATATATATATATATATATATATATATATATATATATATATATATATAATTAATATGTTATCTTACATTAAAGAAAATTACACAATTAATCACCTGACCTAATATGATGTACTTACTTACTAGGAAGTTTGATTGTCGTGGAGACTATATAGTTTGCAAGGTGCCCATGCTATTGACAAATCTCTTATCAAGATTTGTGCTGCAAGTGACTCGGTAATTGATTGTATTTCCTACCCGGGAATGTCAATTGTCCACGGTAATGATTCAGATAATTCGGGGGAACTTTTGATTGCCTTACTTAATCAGGAAGGTCAAGGGTCCACGGTAATGACTTTAAGATAATTCTGAAAAAACATTTGATTGTCTCTCTTAACCAGGAAGATCAGTTGTCGACGGTAATGACTAAGGTAATTCCGGAGAGCCCTAATTGAAATAAATCTCACTTACTTTATTGTTCCGTAAGGATTACTTAATATCCACTTACCCAGTGATTTAACTGAGGATTTAACGATAACAGCGGTAGCTTGTATCTGCACCCGCACTATACATGTCAGTTGCACCAGCGGTTGACGACCGAGTACGTCGCTTGTGTTCAACACGCTTTTCTCTTTTCCGGCTAGATTGATACCATCCGCTCGTACCTGACGTCGTCTTTCTTTCGTGCAAAGCTTTCCTTGTTAGTTAGAGAGAGAGCTATGGTGTGTGATGTTCGCGGCGTTACCAAAATTGCGTCATATTAATTGTTTGCTACGTCACCTTTCCTCCGAACGTGCTTCTGAGAAATCTAAAAATAGTTCGATAACTACCGAGATTCTACAGCTTAAAGAATTCAACATAGAGGGTGTCATTAGTTTTTTTGAAATCATCTGGACTTTATAATAAGCTTTAATTTTTTATATTTATTACTTCCTTTATAGTTACTGTTAATTAGAAATAAGGTTTACCAAATATGTGTTAAACTATTTATTGCATTATTAAATATTGTAGGTGCCAAAGACACCTAATGTTGGGGCACCAATTTTTATTTAAATAAAAAAAACTTTTCCTGTATTTACTTAGTGGCATTAACGACAATATTCTCTTTACAGTAGCGAATTTTCACACAAATATTTAATAAGATTTTTACTAAAGAATACATTTAGGTACATATTAACGTAATTCGACCAGATGTTAACACAATTTCGCAATAATTTAGATAATTGATACAATTATTAAACTGATTCGTTGCAAGTTAAGCAAGTTAATTTATAAGTACATACCTCTATTATAAAAAATTCTCCAATATTTACATTAGCTGTGACTATGACTCTTCCAAATTCACAGAAATAAATGCTATCCAATGGATTACGGGTCAGGTGAAAAGCCGCCATAAAGGTAATAACTTCTAAATTATATAGAGAATATAGTTCTAACATACCGTTGTCATAACTTACTGCAATATATGGCAGTTCTGGATTTTCAGCTATTTGTAGCGCGTTTTTTCCAAGAAGTTTTTTGCAGATCTGAAAAAGACAATTAAAAGTTAGAGTTTAGATGTGCCAACTTGAAAAATCAATGTTGCCTTAACGTATCAACTGCCAGGTTGATTATCTGCCAAACTAACATGAGTCACGTTATGCTATTTCTGATCTTGTTGTAAAGACGATAGAGAGCGCGAATTGTTAATAGCTTGGATAAGTTCGTTAGGTAGTTTTGGCACTCAAATACTTTCGGAAAAGAACTGCGAAAAACTTTTTGACGACACAATACCTTTTAAATTGTTGGAACAGTATGAAACTTTACACGCACGTTGATATCGCATAAGTGGTCTTATTTAACAGATTTGAACTCAATTGGTTCAGTAAATCGTTAGGTTTTCGTAAATAAAAAATAAATAATTTACGACATGACCTGAAATTACGTCTAAATAAATGTGTAAAATGTCATACAGGCATATTTGAGTTTCACTGCAATTGCAAACAAATCTCCTAATTAAGTTTTAAACATATAGGTCACAATAAACAATCAGCGGTGTTGCCATTTTCCACAACATTTATTTGAATCTGAAGATATCAGGAAAATGTATAGAAATAAAGGAAAAGTTTAATGGAAGTAATTTAATTTGTTTAAAAGCTTTTAAACCCTATAGCCTCGTTTTATTATGTATAAACTCCAAGATTCCCATTCTTCACGGTATTTAAAAGCTATCTCTCGCTTATGGTTCAATCTGACACCACTATCTAGCTATTTGTCATGTGTGTTTTGCTAAACAGTGACAAATGACAGCAGTGATAAGAGAAGAATGTGGACTGTGTGTATAATATCGAAGTCGACGCAGTTAATACAAATAGTAATAGTAAATAATAATCCAGAGTTTTAATTCTAACGCCAACAAATGCTTTCGGCCATCGGCTGTAGTATAATATTATGGTTTTACCTTTCTATAAAATAAATGACAGTGGTAAATAAGCTCTGTGCCCAGATTCAGACTCTTCATCAATGGATGTACTGTATTACCAAAGTAAAACAAAATTATTTCAAGAAATATAACTCAAACTAATATACAGTAAGTACAATAGATATATTAAGTGAGTGTTAAGACACGAAGCAATGTGCCGCCACCTAGTATGTTGTCACGCCAGCTCCAAATAAGACAAAGTGTTAAAAAATAGAGACTGTATACAACCAACTAACAATTTAGTAAATTGTCAGCCTTGGCCCCTTTCCACCCTAATATAGGGACAAAGCATGTAAGGCTAGTCATGGGCCAGGGCTGACAATTTACTAAATTGTTAGTTGGTTGTATACAGTCTCTATTTTTAACACTTTGTGTTATTTGGAGCTGGCGTGACAACATGCTACTTGGTTCCGCAACTAGGTGGCGGCACGTTGCCTCGTGTCTTACCACTCACTTAGTGTTTGAAGGCTGACTACCATAGCCGTATTACTTTATAGGTGTATTTTCGCTACAATTAGTGTGCCGTTCTGACGTGCTGTAATTAGAGCAAAATCGGTCTAATTATGGTGAGAATGCATCTAGCCTTATATAATAGGTATATATTGTTTTCTTTACTCTTAGTTTCTACTCTTCATGTAGTGTAAGCAAAATTTTAGGGGCATCCAACTACATAATATAGAAAAGTAGTTTAAACGGTTTGGGGATTTGCTCGCGGAAAATTTGTATAAATCGTTTTTCAGAAACATGTTTAGAACCCGCCTGTGTGCATAAACCGCAAGAAAAATTGTATGCAAACAACCCACATGAAAGTTACGGGACCAATAGTGAATAGGGGTGCTGGGCTGGGAAGAATATTAAAGGAAATATGAGCGAAAAATCAGCTTCGTCGCACCTCTATATTGCAGCTATATCGTATGAAATTATAAACACCAATTATTAAAAATATATAAGTGAAAATCAAAAAAGCTATGGGAGTCAACTAAAATTGTTTGTTACCTAAATGTTCGGAGGTGATAATTTTATTTTCCAGGAAAAATTTAGCCAAAAAAATTAATAACAAATTGTTTAACTAGGAATCTTACTATAGTTGTCTGTTTATCTTGTTTGAACATATAACATATTTCTAAATATGACATTTGTTATGAGTGGTGCCTACCAGCTGTCATCGACGCCTGGTTATCTGTTTTAGACAAATTTCGTAGAGTGAATTCGCTAATGAGATCGCGACTTTTGAATTTTGAAAAAAATCTTCAAACGAGCGCGACCTGGAGAAGCCATATCCGGGGTCAGTGTACCTGTTGGTTAACCAGTAGAATCGGACCAGCTTTTCCCGAAAAGTTTTGGGTTTTTGGGAAAATGTGCAACCAAATTTATTACGTAAGTTTATATTGTAAAAGAAGTCTGGGCGCAGAAAGTACGTTATGGTAGTGAATTTTCATTAACATGTTTTTAATAGCAAATATGTCTTATTTTAATCAAATCAAATTTGGTTACCAGTATAACCTATTTTTATAAGATTAAGTATTACCAGCTAGGTTAGGTTATAATTTTAGCACTTTTTATAACAAGAAATTCTCAACAAGCTGTTACAATGAATTGTTCTAGGAAGTGCCATTTCAATTTGGGTTCGATCCCAGGGTTCTCCTTTCACTTTTTCAGTAGAAACTGTAACATTAACATCAACCGAGGTTCTGGCATTGCATTTGAGCAAGTTGAATGTCTGCACGTTCCGCCCTTCGGAGGGGGCGTAAAAACATTGGTCCCGTGTCCATGCAATGTTGGGCATGTTAAAGATCCCTATCCTCCTTACAGAAAGGCAGGGTTTCCGAAAATTTTCCGGGGCAGTGAGGTGAAACGGCTCCCTGGCGTCGGTGATTGGCCATAGTCGCGGAAATAGACCGACGTTAAAGAAACAAAACACACACACACTGTACCTGTATGAAACATACAATATGAGAAATACAGAAATACGCTTTGAAGTGCCCATACTGCTACTATCACTACATAATGCATTAGTTATGTTAGGTTAGTTAAAAGTCAGTTGTAAAATATCAACAAGCGCAAGCGACGAAGCGTAGAAATAATGCGCTTGCTAAGCTTTCAAGCTACTTGCTGCTGTTAAAGATCAGCGAAGTCGTCTAACGTCAGCCAGCTATCAAGCCGCTTGCAGTCGCATGCCAAAATTTAGCGCTTTTGAAAGCAAACATTGTCCCGGTATTAGGAAAGAAAAGGGCCAGGGCTGACAATTTACAAAATTGTTAGTTGATTGTAAACAGTCTCCATCTATAGCATTTTGTGTTAACTAGATACCAGCTGGTTCCGCACCGAGACGGCTTCCCTGTCGTACATTACACAATGCGCTACATTCCGACATCTTGCAATGTGTTACGGTTCACTTTTTGCTACCGTACCATTCTTGCTGAATCTATAAAACATCTAGAAAGACTTTATTAATCATTACATCTTTTTAAAAATGAATAGCAAATAACTATCGAATTTGAAAATTGTACGAAATTTTGCTTTTCTTTGCCACCGTAGAAAACTTTTAACCTTCCTAGAATATTTATTTTTAACGCAAATATTTTCCTACGTGAATATCTTAAACAAAGAGGATTTGTTAGGGAGATATAAATACAATTCTGGGAATATGATAGTTAAAGGCGTACTTGTCTCGGTCTCAAATACAAGGTCCTTATCTTCAGATCTAACTAAGGGAATATCAATCTAAATTAAATGTGAGATAACGTCGACTTAACATCTGAGAAACTTCTTTTACTGGAGATTGGTTTGTAAAAATCAATATTATGCCTCTCGGAAATGCGTTGCAGAATTATAAGCACGTGCCAGTTGCCAACAGTCTTATGTACGTGGACCAATAGGAATAAAGAACCATCTCGCGGAAAACTGTTGTCCATGAGCGGGGAGAATGGTCTTGTTTAAATGAATGTGCGTATCGCGCTAGTTGAATCTGTTCGGCGACGCGTTAGAAATGTGATCGTTGAAATCAACCACTGTCTGTTAATGCACTGAATGCATTTACTGCTAACATTGTGTAGTTTGTGTGTCGTTGTTTGATTGAAGTTATTAAATCTGGCGAGCCTATTAGAGAAATGGTAAGATAATCTGCCTCTTTAAGTTTAATTGCTGAATTTTGAGCGATTTTTTAAAATTAAATCACAGGGCCGTAATCCCTAGTCGTACTTCCTGGTCCGTACTTCCTGGTTCGTACTTTGTAGTTCATAGTTTGTAGTTCATAGTCCCTACCGTAGTTCCTAGTCTAATCTAGAAAATAAATTCGAACTCATAATCGAAGACCAAGGACTGATGTTGAGCTCTGGTAATTGGTATCGTAACATCTAATCTCTCTCTGAGCTTGAGTCCACATTTTGTCAAATCTGGGTTCCGCTGAGGTTTTCATTTACCTTAGAGCAACACATAATCCACCTGCTGCATGGATTCTCAGGCTGGGTGGCAAGGTTTCATCTAGGGCTTGACAGGCCTACTTAGCTGATTGGACGTATTCCGGTAACAAGTGAGTCCTGTTTGACTTAATGTTTGTGTCAAAAACTGTTGTTTAAAGTTTTAGAGAAAATACATATTAAGACCAGTCAAATTCTTTCACACTCTTAAAAAGTCTGCACGCAGCAAGTGCGTTATGGTAGTGAATTTTCATAGAAATGATCTGGCACCAAATATTTTACTATAACTTTTTTTTCTTGTAACATAGAAATCTAAATTTTGGTGTGTCGTTTACTATTTATATCGTTAACCTACCTACCAAATTTTGTTACCATAGATTTTTTATTTTTTGAGAAAAAAATTTTGTTCTAAAGAAAACTCAAAATTTTCCTGGAAAACCTGGACCGATTTTACTGGTTAACGAACCTGTCCAAGGCACTTAACAAAATAAAAGTACACGCAAAATTTGATCAAAATCATCCTATTGTTTTTTTGAGTTATCGGTGTGACATGTTCGGAAAGATTTCTGCGGTCTTTAATGTGAGATATACTAGGTTCTCAGGTTGAACCCCGTCCAGAATTTATTAAACGCGATGTTTCGCCTCCTGTTTTGGAGCCATTTTCCAGAGGTAAAGGAAGTATGTAAGGACAATCTAAGGCCTCAATCTGCCTACTGCTTAGAGCGGTAGACAAAGGTGGGTTGGGTTGTTGTAGTTCGATTACGGGGCCACAATCTGCCTACTCCCTAAATCTCGCTGGATATCGTCTCTAAGGTCTCAGTGTGTTCAACCCTATGCCTCATAGAGATCTGGCAGTTCGTTGCAAGTCTTGTATTGTATGCATCGTTCCGTCTACCTGATTCGTTATCAGTGAAAGTAGTCGGGTCACCGTCAATTAAGTCAGGGGCTTTGGTCACGGTACTCGAAGGATTAAGATGATTAAGAGGGTTACCGGTATTTTTTGAGACAGATAATGGGGACATAAAATTGTCTATTGAATTTATTTTCTTTTTGTGTGTTTGTAAAGAAGATATAATAGGTTTCCAAGTCATCGGAAGGCAAAAACCCTCATCTCTCTTATTTAAACAATCGGCACGTTTTTCGATCTCGATTGCTTCGCGGATAATTCTCGTTTTAAAGTTGTAAACCGGTGCTATTGTTTTGGCATTATCAAAGTCTATTTTGTGTCCTGTATGAATATGATGCATGGCCAGCGCTGATGAGGGGTCGGATTTCTAACTGCGAGGTTGTGTTCATGTATTCTATTGTGGATGCGTCTATTTGTTTGTCCTACATAAGTTCGGGAACAGTCGGAACAAGGAATTTCGTAAACTCCGTGGGATTCGTTTGGAATCGTATCCTTGGGAGTTTTTATCAGATTTGACAATTTTTGGTCTGTTGTGAATACGGTTTTGATATTATGGGTTCTAAAAATTTGGATGATTTTGTCGGTGACACCTTTAATGTATGGTAAAAACGATGTGTGTTGTTGTGTGGACTCTGTCTGTTCTTGTCGTGGTGTAGTGGTTTGTTGTTGTGCGTTTTTAATGTTTCGTAGTATGTGATTGTTTTCGTATCCGCTTTCTAGCAATGTCTGTCTTAAAAAAATTAATTCTGTCTGTTTATCGTTGTTGTCCGTTAGTTTAAGGGATCGTGTTACTAGTGTTCGAACCACGGAATTTAGTTGCGATGGGTGTTGGTGAGATTGGGCGTTAAGATAACGATTAGTGTTTGTTGGTTTTCGGTACAAAGTGTAAGAAAATCCTCTGACTGGATTTTTAGTGATGCGTACATCTAAGAAAAGCAAAGAAAAATTATTTTCTATTTCCATGGTGAACTGGATTTGGGGGTTAATGTTAATTAGGTAAGAAACGAATTCATCTAGAGATTCTTTACCATGTGGCCAGACGGCGAAAATGTCGTCAACATATCTTAACCAACAGGTTGGTTTGAGTTGGGATGAATTGAGGACTTGTGTCTCGAAGTTTTCCATGAAAATGTTAGCCAATGCAGGAGAGAGTGATGATTCCATTGGAGCACCTCGAACTTGTTTGTAAAATTTATTTTCAAAAAGGAAATAAGTGTTAGATGTGCAGTGTTCTAGAAGAGCTAAGGTATCGTGTGAAATATTGTGTTTATTTTTGAGAATGTCAGGGGTTTCAGATAAAGGTATATTAGTGAATAAGGAAACTATATTAAAGCTTACTAGGATGTCGTTTTAAGAAATGGTATTGTTTTGAAAGAAGTCAATGAAATGGGTGGAATTTTTAACATAGGATGTAGCGTTTTCTACTAATGGCTGGAGAGTTTTGGCTACATGTTTTGCAAGTTTTTATGTGGGTGAACGGTGGGCACTTACGATAGGGCGAAGGAGAATATCAGGCTTATGGATTTTTGGGAGACCGTATTTTCTAGGGATGCGAGATGATTTTTCTCGGCGGATTAGTTCTTTTTTAAGGTCAGGACTGAGTTGGGAGTTGTTGATGATAGTTTTGGTTTTCTTTTCAAGATAAGTTGTAGGGTCGTTAGGGATTTGTTTGTAGTCTGTGCTGTTTAGCATGTTGTCCATCTTTTGTATATAGTCTGTTTTGTCGAGTTGCCTTTGTCTGCTGGCAGGATTATAATGTCTGTGTTTCGATTTAGATCTCTCTATCGGGTAGCCTAAGGTGACACAATCCAGTGCCAAACAAAAACTAGGTAAGATCCAAAGGATAGCTTGCCTGGGCATCACAGGGGCCATGACTTCAACCCCAACAGCCGCCATGGAGATGTTGCTGGATCTGACACAGCACCAAACATCTAGTGCGAGTGTAAAGACAACTGATCTACGGTCAGTCTAGACCGGAGACAGAGCAATATAAAACTTCACCCTACCAATCGCTGTGCAGACTAGTTCAAGGCACAGTGATTTTGGAATGGGTGGAGTAGAAAACACTAAGCGCATGCACAATAAGTCAAAGACTGCAGTGCTATCGGGGCGTCAAAGACGCGGACGAGCCCTGAAAAAAAAAAGGTATTTATAAAATAAGATTTTAATATGTATATAAATTTATCACGTGATCACGATATAAGCAAATATATTCTAAAAGTGGGTAAACAAATAATTGATAATAAATAAGTTACATTGAAAATTTTAAATGATATAATTTTATTTTTTGACCTAAATTAAGAAAGACCTATTCCAGAAACACTAAGAGAGAATCTCATGCCAAGTTTAATAGTAATAATATCTTAATTTCTTTTAAAAGAAAATTTCTTAAATAAAATATATCAGAGCTAGTCAGGGAAACAAAAGTTTTAAAATCATGCCATTATATATATATATATATATATATATATATATATATATATATATATATATATATATATATATATATATATATATATATATATATATACCCATTTAAATTTAATTATTTCATTATTAATTTTAAAAAAAATCTATTGGGGTTATCGCGACTTTTGAATTTCGAATATTTTCTATAAATGAGCGTGAACCAAAACCACTAGAGTCCAAATGCGGGGTCAGTTTTAAATTTTATCGCGGTCTCCTGACTAGCGAATTTTTTTCTACGGTAAATCACTAAAAATCCAAAGGGGGTCGAATCTTATTTAAATCACTACGAACACTAATACCTTACCATTTCTCCGGTAGAAGTTGCGTAAACGTTAAGTTCAGTATTTCGACAGAGGGCGACAATATGTTCTCCAGACGGATATATCATACAGATGTTGTTAAACTTTGATTCGTTATTTGTCACATAATCAACGGAACTGCCATCTAATGGTATTTTAACTAGTTTGCCACCTTTACTCAATCCGATGAGAATGTCGATCTTATTACTTGAAAGTAGTATAACCGGATCTTCGGGATCAGGCACCATCTCCCAGACACAGTTCCAACCACTAGCCGACTTCACATAATGCTAAAAGTATACTTTTAATTTATGACAAAGGTGCACTGTCTTTGTGCCTACCTAATAAAAGCTTTGAACTAGTTTACCACTCACCCTAATTTTATTGTCTGGACCTGCTGCAGTTATTCCATTTTTAACCCAGGTTATTCGTCTTAAGTAAGGCCCCTTTGTATCACAAGAAATTATCTTTTCCAAGCGGTATTCAGGGTTTACCTGAAAACAGAGATAAATGGATAGGAATATACATAATCTTGTTGAAGTAAGTGCATTGCGATAACATATTGTGATAATTGACTAAACTCCAGGCTACTTAATCAATAAAATATCGACATTTACCTATTGCGGGCTTCTGAGAACCAGTATATGAATAGAAAGAGTGCATATCGTTCGACCGACAGCGCCTATATGTATGCAACCCCTGCATACACCAATCCATTTAGGCGGACGTACACTAATTTATTGGTCGACTGTAATTCATCAGGGAAGTACTGAAAGTTTATGCAATAGGCAATTTGCTTAACACATTTGCATGTTGATATAGTATACCTATGATTAAGTTAAAAGAACCCTTGTTTTGAATTTATAAGACCATTTTAAGCAAACCTAAATAGCCAAACTAACAGATCTTTTATGATATTTCAAAGAAATAATAATAAAAGGCACCTAATAAGAGGTATCCATTTGCAATAACAAAATAGTGTTGACGCAGCAAGTGCGTTTTGGTAGCGAATTTGTTGTGGTAGCGAGTTTTAATTTTAAAAAAATTGGTAATCAAATAGGTAGTAAATAAAAGTATTAAAAAAAGTTTTTCATTCATTTCAAATCTTAAATCCTTCCCATGCAGCTAGAATCTTCAAGCATCTTGATACATATAGGTATAGTAAAGCCTTCAGAAAAGAACAACTTTATTCCGATACTTGAGAAAAATTTATAAAAGGCACTTGATAAGGTTTGTTGATTCGCAATAACAAAAGTGGGCGCAAATTTGCATAAAAAATTCCTCTTGTTAAACAGTAAATATTTGTTAAAAAACTTGTATGCAGCAAGTAACTTGCGGTAGCGAGTTTTATTTAAAAAAGAGGTAAATAGTAAATAAAAGTATAAAAAAGTCTAAGTTTAAGTGTATGCAATAGGCAATTTGCTTAACACCTTTGCGTGTTAATATACTATATCTATGATTACAAAAAAAGTGTGGGCGCAGCAAATGCGTAATGGTAACAAATTTGCATAACAAATTTGAAAAAAAAATCCTGCTGTTTGTTAAACAGTAAATATTTGTAAAAAAAACTTGTATGCAGCAAGTTACTTTGTGCTAGCAAGTTGTATTTAAAAAAAGGTAAATAGTAAATAAAAGTATAAAAAAGTCTACATACAGCAACTGCTTTGTTGCAAAGAATTATAAAAATATTTCAAATCTTAATAAGCGAGAATCTTGAATAATCTTGATGCATATATAGTCACACCTTTACAAAAGCACATATTTATTCCGATATATTTCAAAAAATTAATAAAAGGCGCCTTAATAAGGTTTGTCCATAACAATAAAAAAGTATGGCCGCAGAAAGTGCATTATGGCAGCGAATTTACATAAAACATACTTAAACTAAAATAGAAAATATATGTCCAAATTGTAGTTAATTTTTTTTTAAGTTTTTGAGACCCTTTCAGTTACAACCTTATTTATCTGTCAGTTTATTATTAATAACCGGGCAGATTAATTTGTTATCAATGAATATTATAAAAATGTGCAGATTGAGAAATGTTATATGTCCGGAGAACTGCGCACTGAGTTTATAAAGAATTAAAGTATTACTAGGTATTCAAAAAACAGTTAATGCGCGAAAATGTAACCAGCATAAAAAATAAGTGTACAATCATGTGGCAAACATTCTGCTACTCATAATGAAAAGTCTGGATGCGACAAGTGCGCTATAGAAGTGAGTGTTCATATAATTGATCTAAAATTTGTGTTTTATATATATATATATATATATATATATATATATATATATATATATATATATATATATATATATATACATATATATATATATATATATATATATATATATATATATATATATATATATATATATAATAATTTTATGGTTACTTCTTGAAGAAAATGTTCAAAAGTCTCAAAAATTGTGATTTTGTCAAAGAAAAAAGCCAGAAGGATATGCTAGTGAGACCGAAGAAAATACTGCCATAAAATTTTTTACCTGAAAATGTGCTTTAATAGTACTTCGACGAAAATAGGTTGATCAAATTTTACGTGAAAATTCGATAAAAAGAAATGAGAAAAAGAGATGAAGATTAAAGAAAAAGATACGAAGGTGTCAAAGAAGAAATGAGAAGAAGAGATGAAGAAGTCAGACAAGGAGATGAAGAGAACAAAATAGAAATCAGATGACGAGATGAAGAAACAGAAAAGTCTATAAGGACAGCAGATGCCAGCAGAATTGAGAATACTGTGTACCAGCTTTAAGTACGTGTATGTCTAAGACACGAAGCGCAACAGCCAATATGGGCACCCAACTATTCGAATTGATTAAAGAGTTGAAAGAGGAAGCAAAGAAAAGAGACGACGAAGCAAAAGAAGAAATGAGAAAAGGGGATAAAGACGCCAGGAAAAGAGATGAAGAGGCCAGAAAAAGAGATGAAGTGGCCATAAAAAGAGACGAAGAAGCCAAAGAAGATGTGAGAGAAAGAGATGAATAGGAAAGAAAAAGTTGCAAAGAAGCCAAAGAAGAAATGAAAAGAAGAGATGAAAAAGTCAGATGAAGAATTTTTGAACCAGCGGTCGCTGCAAACATTTATTGATGGCATCAGGGATACCGACAGTCAACAGGAACTGAGGATGGCGAGGTATAAAAACTTCATGGATGCTTTAGCACATTTGCTAGAATTTGACGCTGCCAAGCAATTTTCAAAAGGCAGTGTGAGAGTTCGCAGTCTGCAAGTCCCAGAGGAAACAAAAAAGCAAATTAATCCGACGTCGTGCAGCTACTAAAGAAACTAGTAGAATAGATGAAGCCCACGCCTCATAAAGAGCCTACGCAAGATCATCGTCCAAGTGCCGTACGCTGTTGGAACCGTGTCAAGGTGGGACACATAAGAAGTGATTTCCGGGCTCCAATATCATCATCAACCAACGTACAGCAAAACTAAATGCAGCTAGCTTTATGGTGCGGGAGCTCGCTGCCCACCACAATGCCCCGAAGTCGACAACTATCTCACTGGTGAACAATTCTGACAATACGCTCGTCGTAGACGGATACATTAGCGACAAGAAGGCTCAAATGGTTGTAGTAGATTACTCGTCGTGATATGGTACCAAGATGGTGGGTAAGAGAACAGAAAGAGTCTACAAAGTGACTGCAGCTGGTGGCGAACAGATTTGTGTATTTGGTGAGACTGAGGAAGTAGTTATGTCGACTATCAATAACCTTGCAGTTCGAGAAGTCATGGCCAAGGAATATGTCATTTTGAAAACCCAGGGTGAGAGCATTGTCCCAGTGAAGATAGTCGGACATATTTCGGGACGTGGTGGGCATTATAGAACCGGAAGGCAATGCTATTTTCAGGAAAGCTCTACTAGCTGGTAAAACTCTTGTTCAAGCAAAAGAATTGGCAGCTGTCACAATGCCAACCTTAAAAGCTTTGATCAGAAGTCTCCCAAAGGCTCCGAAATCGGATCATTCTCGCCGGTAACCATCATACGGCGTTGCCACGACCAAGAAGAACCAGCTTCGTCCGTACCGGACTAACCACTTCCAGAACATCTACGCGACGTCTTGGCAGAAGCTACTGAAAATGTTTATCCACAACAGAAGCAAACTGCTGTCCAAATATCCCAACGTTTTCGTAACCGACAAGAACCATTTTGGAAGAACAGACCTAGTACGCTATCGCATTGAGACTGGGACATCTGTGCCAATCAAGCAACCACCGAGAAGGGTGCCATGGGCAAAACAGCACGAAGTTGACACCATGCTAAGGGATATGGAGCAGGCACGGGTTATAGAACCATCGCAAAACCCCTGGTCTCTCTAGTAGTATTAGTTAAAAAGAAAGATTGCTCCACGAGGTTCTGAGAAGATTACCGCCGGTTAAATGATGTCACTTAAAAAGACACTCACTCACTTCCCAGAATCGACGATACACTTGATACGCTGACAGGTGCAAGATGGTTTTCGACATTGCACTTGAAAATTGGCTAGTCGCAAGTCGAGATTGAGCCCAAAGCCAAAGAAAAGACTGCGTTTATCGCTGGTGGTTGACTGTGCAGTTCAACGTCATGCCATTTTGGTTGTGTAATGCTCCAGACACGTTTGAGCGTCTAATGGACAGTTCTAAGAGGTCCATACTGGAAACAATGCCTCGTACCTAAATGACGTCCTTATCTTAGGAAAGTTGTTCGAAGATCACATGAAGAATGTTGAACAAGTGTTCCAGAAACTACAGGGAGCCAATTTGAAATTAAATCCGAAGAAATAATGTCTCTTTCAAAAAGCAGTCAAGTATTTAGGCCACATTATCACCCCAGATGGAGTCAAAACCGACGCAGAAGAGACAGACTGTATTATGAACTGGGACATCCCAACCAATGTACATCAGCTGCGAAATTTTCTGGGCCTCTGCACATATTACCCCGTTTTGTAAAGGGGTTTGCTGACGTCGTGAAACCCTTGCATAAACTGACGGAAGCAAAGAGACCAATGATTGTAAAAGAGCATTCGAGACACTAAAACAAGCTCTCTGTTCATCTCCGATTCTGACATACCCTCAGCCCGGTCACCGGTTTATTGTGGACACAGACTCGAGCAATGTTGGCATTGGAGGCGTTCTTTCCCAGGAACAGGGAGGCCAAGATAAGGTTGTAGCGTACTTCAGCAACGCCCCGTCCAAAGCAGAGAAGGACTACTGTGTGACGAGAACAGAACTTCTAGCCATTATCAAGATGTTTGAGCATTTTCACAAATTATATTAACTTATTGTTTGAACATTTACAAAATCTTTTCGAAAATAAACTTAAAATGTTTCTGAGAAAACTGGTTTCCTAGCCAACAAACCTTAGGTTAATAGCAAATTGCGTTATTGAAATTTATAACATTTAATGAAAATTCGCTACCAAAATGTACTTACTGCGTACTCACACATCCCACGACTGTTTCGGTCTTATATGACGTCTTATGTTTGAGTTTAAAGATAAAAGAAATTATTTTAGAATAATTTTTATAGAGACGTGGCTTGATTTTATTTACATTTCTACCATATTGTGCGACAGCATAATACATCTATGCTGCGCTAAAACTGTACTTGAGGCCGTTCATAAAGCTACAAATATAATGTATTTTAATAATTGATTGAATTCCCCAGTAAAATAACAATCACTTGGCAAATTTTTAATTCCATGTCGTCTGTCATTTTCCATAGTTGCGGCCGCGATTTCACGATTGTTGGTTCGGGTAGTATGTTTTATGCCTAGTATATATTTGGTTTGGTTACCGTTGATGTATGGTTTATACCTGTTGTATGCATCAATCTACGCGTGGCAGTTAACTACTCTGTCTGTCAGGCATTGGACTTTAACAACTAAGTTGTCTCAACGCATGTCTTTGGGATTATTTTTAATTTGGAAAAAACTCTAAATATTGTGTACCAAATTACTTAAAATTCACAACATAGGTTTATTTGCACTATTTATAGCCAGATGTAAAGTCTCATTACAGTTACTCTGGTACTTAAAAAATATAACGTTTTCAAAAAGATTTCCCCGATTTTTCACCGGAAGAACTTGAGCGTAAAAGCTGATTAACGAACTCGACCTGAGTTTTCGCCCACACAAGATTTCTGCCAAGTTTGATTGAAATCAGTATAGTACTTTTTGAGTTTATATATATTTTTAGTTTCCTAAACTGACACATGTCAAAATTTTGACCCTACTAGTGTGGGGCTCGTTCCTGGCTTTTCTAGCAATTCACAAGAATGATTCTAGTATGAGCTTCTTAGTCTATATGAACTGTATAACGTTACAACATTTCATTTAGTTATACAGGGTTGCTTAAACTGGTGCACTTTTGGGGCCTGATGTCTCTGTTAAGAGGGACATTAGGGAAAATAAACCCAACTTTGTTAATAGTAGACGTAGAGGTATAGTGTTTAGTGTCATGTTACTCGTCTCAACGAGTGGAATGCAAATATAGCAGTTTGCGCATGCGCACACCAACTTTGTTATATAATGGTGTAGAGGTATAGTGTTTGGTGTCATGTTACTCGTCTCAACGAGTGGAATTCAAATATGGCGGTTTGCGCATGCGCAAACCAACTTTGTTATTAAGCGGTGTAGAGGTATAGTGTTTGGTGCCATGTTACTCGTCTCAACGAGTAGAATTCAAATATGGTAGTATTTTATCCTCTCCTCTAGGCCGGCGAAATATTACCCTATACTCACCGGACACCTTTATATTATTACTGCCTAAACTTTTCTGCCAAATATATATATATATATATATATATATATATATATATATATATATATATATATATATATATATATATATATATATATATATATATATATATATATATATATATATATATATATATATATGTATGTATGTATATAAAAGTTATATTTATCAGCGTTACGCATTATATATTACCACGTATATATGCCCTCGTTGATCGGTTACATTTAGCAATATATTCTCTGTGTTCCAAGTTACACCAGTAACTATCGTCGGTTCAAAATCAAACTTATCCTGTACTGGAGATTTTATCCAATGCGGATTTAATACGCATTTTTTACCAGAGAGGAAGGTATCCCATAGAATTAATTTGTTTGTGGTTTTGCCCCACTGGACAAAGCACAGGGGCTTAACTAAATTCGATCTGAAAATAAAACAAAGCCATTTAAGTACAATGTTGAAAAATATATGATTTAAAAGTTACGGTAAATATTTTATGCAGGGTGATTTACAAAAAAGCTCGGGACGCAGCAAGTGCGTTATGGTAGTGAATTTTTATTAAATGCTTCAAATTTGAATAACTCAAGTTTTTACAAACTTAGAAAGTTGAATTTTGGTGTATAGTAAGGCCTTAACAAGGTCAACATATCCACCAAATTTCATCAAAATAACTTTGTAATTTTCGCAAAAAAAAATTTTTTCAAATGAAAACTCAAAATTTGAATAACTCAATTTTCTAAAAATGCAGAAAGTTGAATTTTAGTGTGTAGTAAGGTCTTTTACATATCTACGAAATTTCATTAAAATAGCTTTGTAATTTCCGGAGAAATAGATTTTTTTTGAAACAAAACTCAAAATTTTCCTGGAGAACCTTATCCAATTTTCCTGACTAACGAACTCATCCAAGCCATTAATAAAAAATTCACTAATAGTATAGCAGTAAGCGTAAACAAAGCGACATGTTAAGAGTTAAGACTGTAACAGCGGCAGAAGCAGAAGTCTATGGAAGCCATGTGTGTTCGGTAAGAGCAAATTTTGGGAGGAAACTATTGACTATTAATAACAACAATTGACTAAAAACGATGCGAGTAGTAAGAAAAAACTCAAAATTTTCCTGGAGAACCTTATCCAATTTTCCTTACTAACGAACTCATCCAAGCCATTAATAAAAGATTCACTAATAGTATAGCAGTAAGCGTAAGCAAAGCGACATGTTAAGAGTTAAGACTGTAACAGCGGCAGAAGCAGAAGACAATGGAAACCATGTGTGTTCGGTAAGAGCAAATTTTGGGAAGAAACTATTGACTATTAATAACAACAATTGACTAAAAACGATGCGAGTTGTAGGGAAAAAATAATTATACTACAGAGGTGATAAATGATGATAAATTACAATAGGGTTATATATAATCGTAAATGCTGCCAATGATTAACAATCAGTGAATTTAGTATTATTGACATTCTCTGAATCTTAAAAATGAATTTCATGAGTCAATGACAATAATAGCAGCTGTCATTGACTAACCAACGGCAACCACATACTTGATCTCATATAAGCGGTAATTTAAACATAAATGTTTCAAATTTGAATAGCTCAATTTTCTGTCACTCTAGAATGCTGAATTTTGGCACATAGTTAGGTCTTTCCCAAAGCAATATGTAGACCAAAATTTATCGAACTTTTCGGAGAAGTAATTTTTTTGTTGAAAGAAAACTCAAAATTTTCCAGGAAAACCCCGTCCGATTTTCCTGACCAACGAACTCATCCAAGCCATTAATAAAAGAAAGGCACTTGCCGAGTTTTATCGAAATCGGTTAATTATTTTTTGAGTTATCAGACGGAAACATATATATATATATATATATATATATATATATATATATATATATATATATATATATATATATATATATATATAAACATATAAAAATTCAAACTGACCCCGGATATGGGTTCTAGGGGTCCTAATTCGCGCTCATTTGAAAAATTTTTTGGAAAGTCTCACCATCGATACCTATATATATATATATATATATATATATATATATATATATATATATATATATATATATATATATATTCTCTATTAGTGAATTTTTTTAAATAAAAATTCACTAATTATACGATTTTAACACCACACGCCTAATTGGTTTTACTTCACATAAATATATTTTCAATGATTAGTTATATTCAACTAAATGTTTTAATTTCTTCTTGTAGATTACTTCTACTGCAAATAAATAGCGAAGAATTCGAAGATTATAATAACAGTAGTAATATTTGCTTTTTACCATCAAAAATTACTAGTCCAGTCAAAACAATGTTTAACCTCCTGAAGAATTCGAAAGTTTTTAAACTTCGCATACTTATTTAAAGGTACGTAAGAATGAATATACCGAAAGTCCTCATGAATATGAGGCGAACACTAGCGGCAATTAGCGAAAATAGGGCACTTTCTTTGGTTTTTCGTTAATATCTAGAGAACCGTTGGTCGGGGGCAAAAGTTAATTATATACATAATTAAGGAACATCAATTTTTATACAAAAATGGGTATATACATTTTTCTCGTATTCCCAATGGTTCCCGAGTTATAGGCGCTAAAAGAGAGCGTTTTGTAAAAAACTACGTTAGGGCGGTAAAATATGGAATTTCTAATATGTGACAATAATAAGTTACTAAATTAAATATAGTACTTACAATGCCTACTAAACCGGCGCGGAGCAGCAGAGCGGCAGTTAGTTCCAGTCAGGTTTTCTTGGTATCCGCGTCGTTGCATGAGTCTGATGTGAGGTCATTCGTTTCTTTATTACATTTTCGTGCGTTCTTACCATTTTCGTTTGGTCACTGCCTTAGTAGTTTTTCGCATAGTAGACGTATGTTGTGTTTACATAATAGACATATGAAATGGAAGAGAACTGTTTGTTGTACGACAAAATTCTTGGTTCACCTTCTGGTGTAACGAAAGTTGGTTTGAAGGGAATCAGATCGTTACTGCTCGCTAGTGAGCAAAGGAAAGATGATTTGGATTCTAAGCTTCGTGGTTTTGGTGGATTACACACTGAGTGCCGAAAACAGTACACACGGGATGAGTCTATAAGGGCTTTCCTGAAACAGCAGTCTGCTGCAGACCCTTCTTCATCAACACAAGATAGCTCTTTGCCCCAAACAAGGTCGTCTGTGAAAACATTATTTGAATTCAAAACAAAATGTTTCTTCTGTGCAGATGTTATTGATAAAGAGATATTTTAGAAAATAAAGAAACCTATAAAAGCCCGCAGAGATGCATTCTATTGATGAAGTAAGGAAATGATTACGACTGTATCGAATTCTGCAGACAGGAGAAAAGATGAAAAGGCAGAAGAAGTTAGGCTGCGTCTGCCTGGCATTAGCGATCTTGTCGCTGCTGATGGAGTGTACCACCTGGACTGATACCAACAATTTGTGTCCCACAAGACTCCAGAAGAGGGTAAAAAACGTAGACGTTCCGAGGCAGATTACATTATAAAGGCTATGGAAGAGATTTACTCCCCCATTGAGAATAGTGAGGAAAGTCAACTTTCCTTTGAACAATTACGTTCTGCAGTATCTGGGGATGTTTCTTCAAATGATACAATTAAAAGCAAACTTAAAGACAAATATGGAGAGAGAATTATAATTGCTGTGGGAGTTAGATGGAGGGATGCAACCATCTGTTTCAATGATGTTGGATTTAAAATTTTGAACTCATGGCATGATGACAGAAAAGCTGATAAAAGTAATGAGCGACAAAGAATCGTACAAGCAGCAGCAAAAATAATAAGGCATGATGTTCAGAAAAATGTGTATGACACAAGCGCCTACCCTCAGGGCAACAACTTTTTAAAAGAAGCAGCTTCTTGTGTACCCCCAACTCTACAAGTTTTTCTGGAGACATTGATAATGAAAAAAGCAGATAATGCAAATAAAAAAAGAAAATGCATTTCTATTGCTCACAGTATTATCTCTGCGATACGTCCAACCTCTTTTATATCAGCAATAATGAACAGTGTTGCTTTGTTTGTGTCCAGAATATTTGCAAGCAAGATGTTGGTAAACCTTTTATCAAGTTTAGGGTTCAGTGCTACATATCACAGCGCACAGCAGCTGGAAATGTCAGCAATTCATCACATTCAATCTGATAATGATACTCTTTTTCAACAATTTGTGTTCGACAACGCGGATTTTAATGTTAGAACACTGGACGGTCTCAACACATTCCATTCTATGGGTGTCATCAAATGTGTGCCTTCTGGAAGCACAACTGGAAGCGAACATGAAAAACCAATACCGAGGCTCACCAAGGTAGCACCTGCTATGACAGTAGGGGAACTTGGAATGATTCAGTTACAAACTTACCAAAAATCACAAGGTGGATAGTAATGTGATTCCGGAGGATCTGAAAAATATAGTCAAGAAAACTGATCAGCTAACTGCATACGATACTCTTTGGTTGGCAGCAAAATGGCTCAATATTAACCTTCATCTCATGCATACTTACCTATTGTTTCAAGCAGCAAGTGTAGAAGCTGGCCAAGATAAACAAATTGCAGGGCCTTCTACCAAGAAGCGATTCAGAGCTGATTGATTTTTTGGTACAAAATTTTCCTTTGAATAACCTGAGCATTTTTTTGTTCATATATTTCATTGTTTAATATACCTACATCATGTGCCTCATCAATATACATCATAAGTAACATACATCACGTGCTTTTTATACAAAGTTCTGAAGTTTATCTCCTCAATTATCCTTAGTATACAAAAATGTAGGTAAACCATTGTCAAATATTATTAGAAATGCCATATTGTACCGCCCTAGCGTGTTTTTTCACAAAATGCTCTCTTTTAGCGTCTATAACTCGGGAGTCATTGGGAATACGAGAAAAATGTATATAATCATTTTTGTAGTAAATTTGATAAGCCTTAATATATATATATATATATATATATATATATATATATATATATATATATATATATATATATATATATATATATATATAATCAACTTTTGCCTCCGACCAACGGTTCTCGAGATACTAACGAAAAACTAAATAAAGTGCCCTATTTTCTCTAATTGCCGCTAGAGCTCACCTCATATTCATGAGGACTTTCGGTATATTCATTCTTAGGTACCTCTAAATAAGTGTGCGAAGTTTCAAAACTTTCGGATTTTTCAGGAGGTTGGGTCATTTTTGGAAGTTTTTTGACTGGAGTATACATGGCAGTTCAAGAATTAAACAAACCTAACAAGTACCTATATATAAAGACAAGTGAAGTCATGTCAGTTACACAAAAATATACAAAATCTATATAAAACATACAACCGTAAATGACATCCTTTTCACAAAAAAAAAAATGAAACAATTACAACAAGCAAAGCACCAGCGGCCCAACTTGCAGTCCAAGTATTCCTCAGTACCGTAGAACAAATGTCCGAGAAGCAACTTGTTCACATTTCGGCTAAACAGTTGACTAGACATTTGTTTTGTACTAGAATGCAGTTTGTTATATAGTTTTATGTACATAAAGTTTATATTCCACTGTGTCGTTTTTTAGCGAATTAGCACTTACTGCCTCCTGTTGTTTGAGTAGCACAACAGGAACAACATGTAACGCACGCCTAGGGGCCGCTTTTCATTTTGAATGCTGCGGTAATTTAATAGTATATTATTAGGCAAATTGATGTCAGGTCAGGCCAAAAAGGTCATGTCGCAGGATTGTGTGATAACAGCACCTCAGGGAGGTGCTTTATTTCGTTAAAACGGCAAAAAAGCAACCTTCGTTCGACCTCATTTAGAAGTCATGACACTCGTTTTAACTAAATCGAAATAGAAGACCTCCGTGGGGTGCCGTTTACACACAATCCTGCCAACTGATCTTCCTGACCTGCCCTGACATCAGTTGGCCTAATTCAAAGCACCCCCATGACTTACTATATTAATGAATAATGTGTAATGATATTATACACATTCCAATAAAAAAATTGAACAGTTGTACCCACTTTTGTATTTAATGTAACTTACACAAATATAGTACAGGGGCGGATCCTCAATAAGTGCGCCCATACGCGTGCACTGCCGCCTGCCGTGGAAAAAATAAAAATTTTGCATGCTATATTTTAATAAATTTTTATGTACTTTTTTACCTCCTGCATTCAACAAACAAAATAAGTATATCGAGGATCGCAGAAAGTCGGCAGCCATTAATACAGAATACAGAATCAGAATAAGTATAGTTTTAATCGTTGCAGACGTTATATACATCCATATCCATATAAAGCTGGCGGGCGGCGGTGTGTATTTTTCGGCGCTCTCAGGCAATGCGATACTTCAGTGCGAAATGATCGCCGAATCTTGATGATCTTCGTCGAAAACGACCGAATAAGCAAGCTGTTGTGCGCTATAAAATTACACACTTCAAGTTTGTAGTGGACTTTTAGCATAGTGTGTGTACCTACTACCTAGTAATTTTCGTCTTCGCGTCGGATTTATTTTTAATTAGATCATTTCGTTGTTGTTTGCATGTTCTAACAAGACAATTATTATTATTATGGTGGTTACTACTTCGGGTTGCTTAATAAGTGGACAAAATAATTGTGATACTGTGATTAATTCAGTGGATATTTTAAATTTAAAGGTTAACTTTTTAAGGGACTTTTTAATTACTAAAACGTATAACTAACTAGAGGAAAACTTGGTAAGTAGTTAATAATTATTAAGTTTAGTAAGTAGGTTTCTTTATAATACATTTTTGTGGAAAAAATAGGCGAGCCCTTCATTTTTAGTGAATTTTTATTTTTAAAAATTCACTATTAAAAAGGTATCGATGGAGAGACTTTGCAAAAATTTTTTCAAATGAGCGCGAACTAGGACCCCTAGAACCCATATCCGGGGCCAGTTTCAATTTTTATATGTTTATATATATATATATATATATATATATATATATATATATATATATATATATATATATATATATATATATATATATATGTATGTATGTATGTATCCAACCGATAACTCAAAAAATAAGCAACTGATTTCGATTAAACTCGGCAAGTGCCTTTCTTTTATTAATGGCTTGGATAAGTTTTGTTAAAAAATATTTTTCTCCGAAAATTACAAAGCTATTTTAATGAAATTTGGTGGATATGTTGCCTTGTAAAATACCTTACTACAGACTAAAATTCAACTTTCTACATTTTTAGAAAATTGAGTTATTCAAATTTTGAGTTTTCTTTTGAAAAAAAGTTTTCTCTGAAAATTACAAAGTTATTTTGATGAAATTTGGTGAATATGTTCCCTCGGTAAGGCCCTACTATACGATAAAATTCAACTTTCTAAGTTCGTAGAAACTTGAGTTATTCAAATTTGAAGTATTTAATAAAAATTTACTACCATAACGCACTTGCTGCGAACTTTTTTTCTTGCGCACCCCCAATGCATTAAGGCACGAGCCGCTATTGATATAGTATCATAAGAAAGCTTATAAAATTATGCATTCACCAAAGTCAAAATATACAGGGTGTTCCATTTGGAAAAGAGTACTTTTAAATTTTGCGAAAGATGAATAACCTGTATATTAAAGAATAAATAGTTATTATTACCGTCCATAAACGCAATCTACACTAAAAAACAATTGTTGAAGAGAACAGATGATATCTCATAACGGCCCTAATAGCCTTAAAAATTTAATTAGTAAAAACACGAAAATAATTAGTACAAGTAGGTCAGTTAAATTCTGTAATGAAGTTAGGTAAACATTTCAATGAATTGGAGATCAACATTGTATGTGTCGACATTGAAATTATCACGTTCAGGATATAAGCAATAACAAACGAATTTGTAATATAGACAGGAATGTCATAGTCAGCAAGGTTAAGAATCAAAATATGTTTTTGTTTGGTAAATATAAAGGAGATTGAAGTAGTAAGTAATATAGTTAATTAAACACCGTTCTACAATGTAGGCGGAAAATATATCGTTCATTTTAAATAAGCTTCTGAAATGTAGTCGGTTGAAATAAGGCCGCGATAATTTAATTATGTAAACACTGTTATTATTTAATAGTCAAAGATGACCATACCTAAGTAAGTTTCTCTTATTCCATTTGTTATATCATTATTGTTACTATTATTATGTGTATTAAGTTTTGTGCTTTAATATCGTTATCAATATACCGTTATCTATGTCATAACACATGTGCTTCGTTCCTACATCTTTTGTTCTGATATTTAACCTCCGCTTCCGTAAACAACAATTATTTTGATAAAACCCGATATTAATATCTCAAACATGTCGATGGGTGCAAATGTCTGAAATAAACCACTTTTTTACATTTAACTCCCTGTAGTTGGAGAACGGTTGAAAATAAACCCAGACAATATGGTATCAGTTTAATTACCATCGACGTGGATTTCCAAAATTTTTATAATATTAAGGTATTCCATTTAAAAAAAGAAATAACTTTGGTGTAAACTCTGTATATGAACAACATGTATGAATGGAGAGAATTTAAAAATGTGTACTCGTGGAACATATATCGCCTTGAGAAAGCCGCATTTTAAAATATAGCCTCAGTGAGGAGCTATCTTCCGTCCTCACACCGATGGGACACCCTGTGTATTCTGGTATCTATCAAAAAAATAACTCCTGTAGTTTAGCGCATTATGGACAAGAGTAACGGGCTCCTCTATTGCCTGTACTATTATGTGGTTTGTACTTTGACAGGTGCTTCTTCGATGGTAGCGTTCAAGGTTTGAATTTATGTTAAATATTTTTTCTGAATTATTAGTTTTCTTGTAGCACTTCGCCAGTCTACATTTCTTCAATTTAACTTTTATTTAAGAGCCTCGGTGGTTCAGTGATGAGAACGTGTGCCTCTGGATCCAAGGGAACTGGGTTCGATTCCCAGGGTTCCCTTTTCAATTTTTCAGTACATACTGTAAAATTAACATCAACCGAGGTGTGGTATTGTGTTTGAGCAAGTTAAATGCCTGCACCTTTCGCCCTTCGGAGCGGTCGCAAATCGGTCGGTCGCGTGTACCATGATATGTTGGGCAGGTTAAAGATCCCTACCCTTCTTACAGAAAGCCAGGGGCTCGGCAAAATTTCCAGGATAATGTGGTGAAACTGCTCCCTGGCGTCCTTGATTGGCCATAGTCGCGGAAATAGACCGACGTCACAGAAAAAAAAAGAGAAAACCTTTATTTAGCATGTCTTTCAAAAATGTGGAAATGTTTAATGGTTTTTTAAACAACAGAAAAGTTGTAATTACCTACCTCGTTATTTGGTCACTATCTAATAAATCTGTATCTCTAACAGCCAGTTTAACACCCACAATCCAATTCCAGACTATCAACTTGAAGGAAGGTAAATTAGTAAGGGCTATCAATAATGAGGTTTGTCCAAATGTCAGGGCCATATAACCTTCAACTATATTTTCTGAAAAGAAAAAAGTTCTTATAATGTTTAGTACCTGCGGTAAATAATCAAATATCACATAAAACCAGATGGATGTGGCATTCAGAGCTGCCATATTGAGAACTGTAAAACATAGGTGATCAGTTGAGTGAGAAAAGGTTTTAAAAATCTCCGTTCAATTTAACGATTTTTTGAAAATTAGCTAGTGGCAGTGGTGGGGAGGCCAACGCCAGTCAAGTAGGCCACAATGGGCCCTTTTTGCCAACCCCAGCAACCATGCTCTACTCTTCCTCGATTCCGTCGCCAAACCGCCTCGACCACGAGATGAAGGCCGTGACGGCCTTCAATTGGACGGTACTTACTTGATTCCTGTGCAGAGTCCTCGATCACAACAATTCTGCTCGAAGACTCCCAAAAGCCTCGCATTCACACAGGTAGTGGTAGGACGTTTCTTCATCGTCGCCGCATTCCTAGCAAATGGGATCCCTCTCTACGCCTATCAATGTAAGGGGTCTTCTAAGGGCGTAGTGGCCTGTCAGCACCCCAAGGATGCGGCGAAGCGTAGGTTGACTCCTTCCGAGTAGCCAGACAGCTTTATCTCTGTCCGGCCCCTCCACGAAGTCCCTCGCCTGCCTGCAGCCACTAACTGACCCCCAGTGCCTCTCCACCTATCTAAGGTGAGAGAGACTGTCTTCCTGCTTATGCCTATCGCAGGATCCGGGCCACAGAACGGTCGTCGGGAACCGAGTCTTGCGAGATTATTCGCCACCTCATTCCCCGCTACGCCACAGTGTCCCGGAACCCACACCAGTTGTACCTCCTTCGTCCTGGCTAGTCCTCTGAGGACGTCAGCGCACTCCTGAACCAGTGTTGACCTGATTCTGGCCGCCCAGACTGCCCGGAAGACCGCCTGGTTATCCGAGCAGATGTACACACGTTTTTTGGGACTCCGCCTCACATCCTGTCTATTGGCCATAGACAGGATAGCATACACCTCTGTTTCGAATGCCGTGGTATATGCGCCAAGAGCATAACTCTCGCGAACCCCCAGGCACTCGATGTATATTCCTGTCCCGGAGGATTGTTGGTCCTCCAGCCGCGATCCGTCGGTGAAACAGACCAGGCTTGCGAGCTGGAATGCAACCTCATCCTGAGGGTGTATGGCCTAGTCAGCCTAATATCGTCCTCGGCTTCCCGCACCTTTGTGGCGGAAATCAGAATTTCTTTTTCCACCTCCTTGGCGACTCTTGCATTCCCTATTACTGCTTCCTCTCCGCACCAGTTTCCCGAGTCTCGCATTCTATAAGGTGCGACGCCATAGCCTTCCTTCTGATACAGAAACTTAGCTAAAGCTGGGGTCACGACTTTGAGACTTTCGATACATTTTTTTAATTAGAATATATGATTCAAATCTGAGCCTCACTGTGGGGATCTCGTTTATTAGCGAAGATAGAGGGTGGGTTTAAATTCAGTAAAGTTGCTACATTTTATGCTCTTTAATAATCCACAGAGAAAACCAGCCAGACCTAAAATTGTCAAAGAACTATAAAAAGTCATTTTCAATGCCTCTGACTCATTTATTTGAACACTTATGAAAAATTCTGGACGCAGCAAGTGCGTTATGGTAGTGAATATTCATTAAAATGTTTTTAATAGCAAATATGTGTGTTTTTCTTTAAGAAAGCAGGCATCAAATTTGGTTACCAGTATAACCTATATAGTAAAAACAATGTGCCACGTTTCATCAAAATAACTTTATTGTTTGAAAATGTACAAAAATTTCCGAAAGTTAACTTCAACCTTATAGGTTAACAGCAAATTGAGCTATCCAAATCTGAAGCATTTGATCAAAATTCGCTACCATAACGCACTTGCTGCGTCCAGAATTTCTTTTCTTACAAACATGCATTATATTTCGAGGAAAAATGCAAAAATGCAATAACATAAGGCGTGTTTGATTAAAAAAAAAAGAAAATTTGTATCACCGACTTATGGGCCACCCTGTGATTGTAGAAATGATTTTTTAAGATGTAGCTTAAGACACCCTATAATTAATATATACAATTTTTTCATATCTTGTATCATAACGGATATATTGAGCTTTATTGATTTTTTACGATAATTCGACAAAAATTATATGCCATTAAACGATAAACTCTAAGGCTACTGCCAAGCATCAGAGAAAGGGTCTATTTGAAATGAATTTTCTGGAAATATTTTAGTAAAATGAAGGACTATGACGGCTGAAACTAAGACTTCAGGGTTTGTAAAACATTCTTCTTGATACATTTTATTTCCATAGCCCGTATTAGATTCAAGTTCTTTGCCTAAATGTGGTTAATTTTGACGTTTTAAATCACAGCTTTGACGTTTTGAGGAAAACCCCAATTTATTTTTCTTTAAATGCCTATAAATTTTTGTCTTTTGACCTACAGAGCTAAATTTTGGTAGGATATAGACCCGTGTACCAAATTTTGTTGAACTTACTTTGTTCATTCCGGAGATATAAATTTTTTTCGAAACAAAACACAAAATTTTCCGGGAAAACCTGGGCCGATTTTATAGATATATATATATATATATATATATATATATATATATATATATATATATATATATATATATATATATATATATATATATATATATATATATATATATAAACATATAAAAATTGAAACTGACCCCAGATATGTGTTCTGGGGCGCCTAATTAGCGCTCATTTGAAGAAATTTTTTCAAAATTCAAAAGTCGGGATCTCCTCATTAGTGAATTTTTTAAAGAAAATTCACTAAAAACTAAAATTATATTCTCACAGCTATTTCTAACTTTCTATCTGATAGCAAACTCAAAAAATTGACGTCTTGCCTTCTTTGGGACATCATCAACTTTCTTATTTCTTATGAGCGCTATATTGGATTTTGACATTATAGAATTTCTGTTTTAGTGAATTTTCTTTAAAAAAATTCACTAATGAGGAGATCACGACTTTTGAATTTTGAAAAAATTTCTTCAAACGAGCGCAAACTAGGCCCCCTAGGATCCATATCCGGGTTTTTAATCTGTTTGCATATATACAAGGTAACGCATTTCTACGGTAAAGCTGAATATAATTGTTGTTATACAAGATACGAGAAAAAGTTGTGTACGTTAATTATAGGGTGTCTTAAGCTGCATATTATAAAATTATTTTGACAATCACAGACTGGCCCATAATTCATTGGTGATACCTAAAATATTTTTTTCGAACATCCTGATATTATTGCATTTTTGCATTTTTTTAACAAAATATGATGCATGTTTGTAATTTAAAAAAAAACGAGACGCAGTAAGTGCGTTTTTGTAGCGAATTTAGATTAAATGCTTCAAATGTCAATAACTCAATTTGCTATTAACCTAAGGTTTGTTGGCTAGTAAACAAGTTTTTTTCGAAAACATTTAAAGGTTATTTTTGGAAAATTATTGTAAATTTTCAAACAATAAGTCATTTTATAAAATATGGTACATTGTTTCTACTATATAGGTTATACCGTAAGCAGGTCGATACCTGCTTCCATTAGAGAGACATATTTGCTACTAATAACATTTTTATGAAATTTCACTTCCATAACGCACTTGCTGCGTCCAGACTTTTATTTATGTATTGACCCATAACTAAGGACATTATTCTGTAATCTTACAAATTTTCTCTCGTTCATTGGTTGTAATTCGGTATGCGTTTCACTGAACCTTCTGCATGTTCTTGCTCTAGTTTGGTCACACTGACCATGAAGAATAAACGATTTCATCAAAGCTTTATTTGAAATAGTTATTGCCTGCCATTTTGATTCTTTTCAAATAATTTTTTTGTTAATGAACGCGCCAATGTTTTATTATTGATGAATTAATTGTCGACTTTTCATAATGACCTGTTCCATGACATTTCATAACTACCTAATACATGGAATTCATAATGAATTAGAAGAGATATGATATTGCGCATATGCCCCGCCCCCTCCAATGACGTCATGCGGTGAGTAGCGTTATAGAAATCCAACTACACACTTTAAACAAAGTCAGTTGCAATCAAAAAGTTTCTATACGTCAGTTTAATGCGGTTGAAGTTACATTTTACTTCGTCGCCTATATTGTCTTTTTCAGATAATATAGAACGCAGCACTAAATTTAATCTTTTTCATTTTTATATTACATATATATATATATATATATATATATATATATATATATATATATATATATATATATATATATATATATGTATATATATATATGTATATTATATATATATATATATATATATATATATATATATATATATATATATATATATATATATATATATACGCACAAGCCAAGTATAATAATTAAGGGGAGCCCTCAATTAGCATTGGGGATACACAAGGGGATACCGAAACTTAAGCAAGTGCGTTATGGTAATGAATTTTTATTAAATGCTTCAAATTTAAATAACTCAATTTTCTATAAACTTAGAGAGTTTAATTTTAATACGTAGTAAGCTCTTTCCTAAGGCAAGATATCCAGAAAATTTCATTAAAATAACTTTGTAATTTTCGGAGAAAAAAATTTTTTTCGAAAAAAAAATTAAAATTTGAATAACTCAATTTTCTCTAAACTTAGAAAGTTGAATTTTGGTACGTAGTAAGGTTGAGGCAACATATATAGTAAATTTCATTAAAACAGCATTGTTACTTTCGGAGAAAAAAATTTTTCGAAAGAAAACTCAAAATTTTTCCGGAAAACGCCGTCTGATTTTTCTGGATAACGAACTCATCTAAGCCATTAATAAAAGAAAGGCACTTGCCAAGTTTCATCGAAATCGGTTAATTATTTTTTGAGTTATTATATATATATATATATATATATATATATATATATATATATATATATATATATATATATATATATATATATAAAAATTAAACCTATTTACAAATGAACTTTAATAAGATATTATGCTGTGACAATACCTCTCTCAAGCACCCTAAAATATAATCAAAATGTGCACAGTTATATATGTTTTATTTCTTTTTCCCTTAGTCTTAATACACTACATATTTTATGACAATCGATTTAATTTACTTATTTGATTTCATAAATAGTCGGTTAATAGTGACTTGGAACGAAGTAGACACCACATCTTCAAACTTATTAAGAGAATATGAGTAAATCAACAGCAACTGGGAATGAATTCGGTCAGTCCCCCAGCCACGTGGTTAAAAACACTGACTGTATGAGTGGTTACAACTCTACCTCTAAAAAGACTGTAACAGCGGCAGAAGCAGAAGTCAATGGAAGCCGTGTGTATTCGGGAAGAAACTATTGACTATTAATAACAACAATTGACTAAAAATAATAATTATACTACATAATGATAATAAATTACAATAGGGTTATATATAATCGTAAATGCTTCCAATGATTAACAATCAGTGAATTCAGTATTATTGACATTTCTCTGAAACTTAAAAATGAATTTCATGAGTCAATGACAATAAGAGAAGCATTGACTAACCAACAGCAACCACATACTTGAACTGTGATTTAAACATAAATGTTTCAAATTTGAATAGCTCAATTTTCTGTAACCCTAGAAAGCTAAATTTTGGCACATAGTTAGGTCTTTCCCAAAGCAATATGTAGACCAAATTTTATCGAAATTTTCGGAAAAAATTTTTTTTTTAAAGAAAACTCAAAATTATCCCGGAAAACCCCGTCCGATTTTCCTGGCCAACGAACTCATCCAAGCCATTAATAAAAGAAAGGCACTTGCCGAGTTTCATCGAAATCGGTTAATTATTTTTTGAGTTATCAGACGGATACATACAGTGTGGAACAGCCAAATGGAATAAATTCGATAACGGATAAATGAGGGCGTGTTGGGAAAAACGCTTGGACACGTCGATTTGTATTTTTAACTGCGCATCTTTTTCAAGAAAAAAAAATTATATAGGGTGCGTCATGTGACAGTGGCCAATACCAACTTTCTTATTTTAAATACAAGCCCCTGTATATTATTAATTTTTTGGATTCTTCAGAAAATTCTAGACATAATTCATGTACAATGTTCTATACCTATCTTCAACTGTTTCGGAAATATTAAGTATTTTCAGATTTATTACAAAAATTAACATTAAAAATAGAAAATTATTTTATTTCACAAATTCGCTACATTGCATTCAATACTTATTTCCCATTCAGCTCTTGATAATGAGAAAGTAAACAAAAACCATTCCTGCGTTTCTTTTTACTGATATGAAATGAAACAAAAACAAAAACAGTTTTCTTTCTGTTCGTATAAAACTCGTAGCCTTAGCAACTTGTTGTCTGCCTGCATGACAGTAGTGATTAGTGTCAGTGCTATTGTCGTTTGAATTTCGTTAACTGTACGTAATAATATCAGAAAAATGGTTCATTTAACAGAAATGCACAAAATAACCATTCTACAAATGATTGGTTATGGAGATAACACACGGACACAGATGGAAGTGTCTCGCTTATTTCACGAAAAATTTCCAAATTTGCCGCCTGTATCCCAAGGAACAATTAGCAAAATAGAAAAGCAGTTTCGCGAGCTTGGTCATGTGAGACAGATAAAAAAAGTAGCTGCCAATGCAGTAAGTGATGATACGAAATTGGATATTACGCTTGAGTTTCAAGAAAACCCACATACTTCTGGTCGACAAGCAGCCCAACTATTCAACGTTAGCCACACAGCAATTTTTCGAACATTAAAGGAAAGTAAAATGCATCCCTATAAAATGATACCAACTCAGGAGCTCATGGAGGACGATTTCGATAGGAGAACGTATTTTTGTGAACAAATGATGGCAATGTTAGATAACAATGTGATCCAATTAGAAGATGTTTTGTTTTCTGATGAGAGCACATTTACACTTCACGGTCATGTTAATCGTCAAAATTGCCGCTATTGGTCTAATGAGAATCCTCATTGGATGAGAGAGGAACATACGCAATATCCTGAAAAAGTTAATGTTTGGGCAGGAATTGTTGGAAATCATATCGTAGGTCCCTTTTTCATTGATGGCAACTTGAATGGGGATAAATATTTAGAACTGCTCCAAAATAATGTCGTGCCAACTTTGACAAACTTATATCCAGATCCAGCAAACCCACAAGTTCCTGCCAATAAAATATGGTTTCAGCAAGATGGAGCACCGCCCCATTACCAAATCAATGTCCGGCAGTACCTGAACCAAATTTTTCCAAATCGGTGGATAGGGAGGCGCGGATCGATAGAATGGCCAGCACGATCTCCTGATCTGTCGCTATTAGACTACTTTTTGTGGGGATATGTCAAAAGTATTGTATACAAAACTAAGCCCCTCAACTTAGATGACTTAAAAAGACGAATCACGCTTGCGATTAGATCAGTCACGCCTGAGATGTTGAGTAATGTTAGAAGACATTTCTATACCAGATTAGCATGTTGCCAAGATGTTCGTGGCGAGCATTTTGAACATTTACTACATTGACATTAATTTTTTTTTGTTTTTTTAAATTATTAAGAAATAATCAGTATTTCTTATTAGAATTTGTGAAATAAAATAATTTTCTATTTTTAATGTTAATTTTTGTAATAAATCTGAAAATACTTAATATTTCCGAAACAGTTGAAGATAGGTATAGGACATTGTACATGAATTATGTCTAGAATTTTCTGAAGAATCCAAAAAATTAATAATATACAGGGGCTTGTATTTAAAATAAGAAAGTTGGTATTGGCCACTGTCACATGACGCACCCTAAATAATTTTTTTTTCTTGAAAAAGATGCGCAGTTAAAAATACAAATCGACGTGTCCAAGCGTTTTTCCCAACACGTCCTCATTTATCCGTTATCGAATTTATTCCATTTGGCTGTTCCACACTGTATATATATATATATATATATATATATATATATATATATATATATATATATATATATATATATATATATAAACATATAAAAATTCAAACTGACCCCGGATATGGGTTCTAGGGGTCCTAACTCGCGCTCACGCGCTCATTTGAAAGAATTTTTGCAAAGTCTCACCATCGATACCTCTCTATTAGTGAATTTTTTAAATAAAAATTCACTAAAAAGTAGGGAACACGTTCGCAGATATTTAGAGGGCGTATACATTCATAAACTTGATTTGATTATCATGCCACATAATCACAGTATAGTATTCTGATCTTAAAAAAAATACCTTTAACTACATGCACTTAAATATTTGTAAAATATGTAATTTGTTAAGAGGTTGTGATGAAACGTCAAACCCTACTGTACGACAGCATATTATTATTGCATTGGACTCACCACTGGACACCATACGCGTGACTGTTCTAAAATTAGGCAGTTTCATTATCATATCTCTCGTTATTTTTATCATGCAGGATATGACAAAACAATCCGATTTTTATAGAAACTTGCTTTTATTTCGGAAACCTAACTATTAAGGTATAGGAACATAATTCATCATTTGAAAGGAACTTTAATTGTGTTCGGGATATTTATACAAGATGTTCCATTTAAAAGTTCACTTTTCACAATTTTTGTATCTATCGGTAAAATCACAATTGAACGATCCTGTATAATAAAGCACGAATTCCCTTCCCTTACACATAACTAATTGAGAGGACATTGGTAAACAACACCCCAAATTTCAGCTTTCTACGAATTGAAATAACGCAGTAATAAACATTTAATTGAAGCTATGTTTTGCACAAAAAGTAAGTAAATCAATTGATTTCTCGAAAACCACTGAAGATTGGTATGGTAGGGAAGTATTATACAAAAATAATCGGCAAGCAATAGCGAAGCAAAAAATGCAATAATATACAGAGCAACTGATTCAAAATATCAAAATTGTTCCTATTTCTCAATTAAGCGCAGAGCTGCAAATATTTTAGGTTGATGGAACAGAACTACCAAATACTATATAATGACAATACAGGACACTCCGGCTGATTTCGTGTTACAAAAATAACAGCGCCCCTAGCGGATAGTACTGATGTTACGTCGTTCGAGAACGTTTAACACTAGCAATTGCTGGTGTTTAAATGTGTATGATTAAGTTTGAGCTGTGTTCTTTACAATGAATGTTAGTGGTTGGGTGTGTGCAATCTATAATTGTTCGAATTGTAACGTGCTAAATCTATCAAAGACATTTCATAGGTTTCTAAAGGATGGCGAAACGTGAATATGATTTGAAGCAGAAGACAAATTCAGAATCACTTTTATGCCAGTATGTACAGTTCGCAGAAGATAATTTATTGTGTAATATTTACCATCATGTACCTATTTATAGATAAACTTCGTAAACGGATGGTTGAAATGCTTCAATCATAACATGTCTTCCAGTGCATAAAAAAAATGAAGGCATAAAAAGTTTTGCATTAATAATAAATGGTACCTATAAGAAAACTGTTTTTCTATTTTCTTCTGTGTCCTTTTAGTGAATTTTTATTAAAAAAAATTCACTAATAGAGAGGTATCGATGGTGAGACTTTGCAAAAATTCTTTCAAATGAGCGCGAATTAGGACCCCTAGAACCCATATCCGGGGTCAGTTTGAATTTTTATATGCTTATATATATATATATATATATATATATATATATATATATATATATATATATATATATATATATATATATATATATATATATATATATATATATATATATATATATATATATATATATATATATATATGTATCCGTCTGATAACTCAAAAAATAATTAACCGATGTAGATGAAACTCGGCAAGTGCCTTTCTTTTATTAATGGCTTGGATGAGTTCGTTGGCCAGGAAAATCGGACGGGGTTTTCCGGGAAAATTTTGAGTTTTCTTTCAAAAAAAAATTTTTTTTCCGAAAATTTCGATAAAATTTGGTCTACATATTGCTTTGGGAAATACCTAACTATGTGCCAAAATTCAGCTTTCTAGGGTTACAGAAAATTGAGCTATTCAAATTTGAAACATGTTTAAATCATAAGTATGTGGTTGCTGTTGGTTATTTATATTTCTATTGATCGCAGCTTCAAAATCTCGTATTATTCAATGACTTTGTAGTTCTCATTCTCACTTTTATTGACTAACATTTCAATTCTTGGTGCTCAATGGTTTTATATTTTTACGTTTGACCAGCAGATGTCGCTCACTGTAAACATTGTTATTATTAATAAATGCATAAGTCAATTCGTAGCGTGTTGAATCGGTAACGTGAAAATACTAGGCGATCCAAGTCGCAGATAGAGGTTCCATCGCAGTTGCAGTAAGATCCTCCATGCCAGTTCGATGCAGATGAGATTTATATCTACCGTGGTTAAATCTCATTCTAATTATGGTAGTTGAAGTTTTTCTTGGTAAATTGAGATCTTTAATTTGATTTTCTAAAGACAATTGCGAGTAGAGCAAGCTATCTCTGTTATTTGATTTTAGTGAATTTTTATTTTAAAAAAAATCACTAATAGAGAGGTATCGACGGTGAGACTTTGCAAAAAATTTTTCAAATGAGCGCGAACTAGGACCCCTAGAACCCATATCCGAGGTCAGTTTCAATTTTTA
This sequence comes from Tillus elongatus, assembly GCA_964006375.1. Classification (NCBI taxonomy): domain Eukaryota; kingdom Metazoa; phylum Arthropoda; class Insecta; order Coleoptera; family Cleridae; genus Tillus; species Tillus elongatus. Next base: position 58,751,651 of record OZ023262.1, on the reverse strand, counting down.
TATGTTTATATATATATATATATATATATATATATATATATATATATATATATATATATATATATATATATATATATATATATATATATATATATATATATATATATATATATATATATATATATATATATCCGTCTGATAACTCGAAAAATAATTAACCGATTTCAATGAAACTCGGCAAGTGCCTTTCTTTTAATAAGGGCTTGGATGAGTTCGTGAGCCAGGAAAATCAGACGGGGTTTTCCGGGAAAATTTTGAGTTTTATTTCAAAAAAAAAAATTTTTCTCCGAAAATAACAAAGCTGTTTTAATGAATTTACATGTATTGCCTTGGGATAGACCTTACTAAGTAACAAAATTTAACTTTCTCAATTTATCAAAAATTGAGTTAATAAAATTTTATATTTTCTTTCAAAAAAATTTTTTTCTCCAAAATTTACAAAGTTATTTTAATGAAATTTGGTGGATATCTTGTCCTAAGAAAGACCTTACTACATACCAAAATTAAATTTTCTAAGTTTATAGAAAAATTTGTTATTCAAATTTGAAGCATTTAATAAAAATTCACTACCATAACGCACTTGCTGCGTCCAGAGTTTTTTATTTCAGTATGGCATAAATTGTCACATTTTTTCACATTTACAATTATTTTACTTGGTAAAGGCTTTTAATTATCTTCCCAAGACAAATTTTCAAAGAGAAGTAGAAATAGCAGATTCAGCCCTATAATAGATTTATTCACGGAAGTAAGAGTTAGTCTCACCTTTCATCTGCACAATTTCTTAATTATGTACTAAGTATATCAGTTACATATTTTAAAATATTAGATTAATAAACCAGTTTTCATGTAGAGATATAGCAAATTGAGTACTGTGCTACCATTTATACCCAGAACAATTATTTATAGGGAAGTACAGATTGTAACTTAATATCCTCAGAAACAGCTTTCAGTATATTCCTATATCTACCCTTGAAATAGTAGTTTAACGACGGTTTTAATGTAGTACTTTAAATTATGATTATGGGTAAGAGAAATTTGCAGGATTATTCATGCTGAATTCATTTAGGTTTCAAGCTGATTGTTGATACAAATTCTATTTATAACTATATAATCAGAAAACTTTCACTGTTTTGTCATGTACAAGTTTTTATATTCATCTATAATAAACCAATTGTCTAAATTAAGAATATGCAGGTAAATATACAATTCAAATTACTCGAACAGTTGTCAGTACTTCACGCGAGGTGGGGCTAGTGTACTTGTCACAAATTTCACGAATGCTAAAACATAGGAGTGTCCCGTATTGGCATTATATAGTATTTGGAACTACCCAAAAAAAGAAATTTTCCAAATAATCCTATGTCCCGTTCTCCGTAAACGTCTAACCTATACCATCAACCGTGGGTGATCCTGTATATTGAATAATCTTATCTACTTAATTAGACAATGAATCAAGAAACAATTAATGTAAACATTTACCATCAAGAGTAACCTGTCTTTCAAAACTTGGATAATGCATGACAATCACTGCAGGCCTCGAACATTTTTCAGCAAATGCTAGGAATTGAGAATAGGAATGACCAACATAACATGATATCCCATCACCGTCTCTTGGATTATTTGCTGTATAGAGAGATTTATCTCCTGTTGTTAGGTTAACAAATATTATATGACATCCAGACGCTATGCAAATGCAGTTTTGCCCAACAAAACTCACTCTCTTTATCGCGCCAATCTTTGCCCATCTGAAATATTTTAATATGTTATAGAGTATATTTATTGTTAAAAATCCAAATTATAAGCAGTATTTACTCTGTATCGCTTCTGTCAGTTAAATATTTTCCAAAACTCAATGAACTGTCGCTATTGTCCATGTTTGACTGTTTATCTGTAGGCTTGGAAACGCTTGTTAGGGTTGCCATAGGAATCTTTAAAATCCTTTACTGTTATCAGGATGTTTCTAAAATGGTGCTAAAAATTCAAACGGTAATAGCTAAAGTCATTTTACGGACAACATTCGAGGTTTATGGATTAGATAAGCTGCCTGGTACTCTGTAATGGAAGAGCCGGGAGAGGAGGGCATTACTTCATGTGTATTCTAGACGCGGATAACTCCTATAGTTTCACATTGCGTTTTATATTTTAAAAATTTTTGTAACTTTTCATGAGTTTGCTAAAAAAGTTTCGAATACGATCAGTTACAGATTTATGTTAGTGTTTATTTCGTACGAAATAGCAGTTAAATCGAGACTATTGTCTCAAAGGCAATATTTTATTGTTTGAGGTATTGCGTTATAGACATAACTGCACACTGAATGAACGATATTACGAATTGGACGTTATTTATTCAAGATTATCTTTATATTAACAATGAAATCGGTGATTTGTCATAATTGTCAATGTAAAAGATAGGTTATAGGTATATATACTTGAAACAAGAACTCAATAGATAACTGAACATAAATATCTGTCTAGATGCCTGGTGGAGTTGTTTGTAGTGTATTAATGTGCAAAAATACCCCACCAAGGTTACGGTACCAGGAGTGAATAGGAGCACTTGGCAGTGCAGAAGATAAAAAACTCTAGACGCAGCAAGTGCGTTATGGAAGTGAATTTTCATAAAAATGGTTTTAATTACAAATATATCGCTCTAATGCGAGCAGGCATCAATTTAGTTACCGGTATAACCTATATAGTAGGAACAATGTACCATATTTTATCAAAATAATTATTTGAAAATGTACAAAAATGTTCCGAAAATAAACTTTAAATGTTTCTGAGAAAACTGGTCTCCTAGCCAATGAACCTTAGGTTAATAACAAACTGGGTTATTGAAATTTGAAACATTTAATGAAAATTCGATACCAAAACGCCCTTGCCGCATTTATACAAAAATTTTCCGAAAATAAAGTTAAATGTTGGTTTCCTAACCAACAAAACTTCCGTTAATAACAAATTGAGTTATTGAAATTTGAAGGATTTAATGAAAATTCGCTACCAAAATGCACTTACTGCGTCCAGATTTATTTCTTACAAACATGCATCATATTTTGATAAAAAATGCTAAAATGCAATAACGAATTTGTTCTACGAAAATTAGCTAAAAATTATAGACCGTTAAACCATAAACTTCACTAAACCTACAGCGAAAGCATCAACTTAACTAAACTGACAGCCGAAACATCAGAGAAAGGGCCTATTTGAAATGAATTGTCTGTAAATATTTTAGTAAAATGAAGGTCAATGACGGTTGAATCTGAAACTTAAGGGTTCGTAGAACACTCTTCTTGCAACATTTTCTGTTCACAATCCGTATTTGTTTCAAGTTCTTTGCCTAAACATTGCCAATTTTGACGTTTTAAATTGCGAGTTTGACGTTTTGAGGAAAACTCCAAAATTTCTTTCTTTAGCTGCCCGTAACTTTTTGTCCTTAAACTTAGAGACCTAAATTTTGGTACATGGTTCACTCTTTATAATACAGATACGCGTACCAAATTTGGTTGCCCTGACTTAGTCATTTCCGGAGATATAAATTTTTTTATAAAGAAAACACTAAATTTTCCGCGAAAACCTGGTCCGATTTCCATGGCCAACGAACTTATACAAGCCACTTGCAAAAGGAAGGTACTTACCAAATTTGATATTAAGATCGGTCCATTATTATTTGAGTTATCGGTACGATATATATATATATATATATATATATATATATATATATATATATATATATATATATATATATATATATATATATATATATATAACACGGATCCCCCCATTAGTACAATTTTTAAAGAAAATTCACTAAAAAAGAAAACTTGAATCACCGACGACTTATGGGCCACCTGTAATTGTAGAAATATGTTTTTAAGATGTAGCTAAGGACATCCTTTAATTAATGTATACAATTTTTTTCGTATCGTGCATAATAACGGATATATTAAACTTTAAAGATTTTTTACGAAAATTCGACAAAAATGATATACCATTAACCGATAAATTTTATAGCCAACACCACTGCCAAATTATCAGAGAAAGGGTCTATTTGAAATGAATTTTCTGGGAATATTTTAGTAAAATGAGGGACAATGACGATTGAAACTAAGACTAACCCACAGAGCTAAATTTTGGTAGGTGACTTACTTATAATGATATAAACCCGCATATGAAATTTGGTTGCCCTTACTTTGTTAATTCCGGAGATATAATTTTTTTTCGATTTTTTTCGAAAGAAAACAAAATTTTCCGGGAAAACCTCGGTGGATTTTCCTGGCTAACGAACTTATCCAAGCCACTTGCGAAAGGAAGGTACTCATCAAGTTTTATCAAAATCGGTCCATTATTTTTTTAGTTATAGGTGTGACACATAATATATATATATATATATATATATATATATATATATATATATATATATATATATATATATATATATATATATATATATATATATATATATAACATAAAAATTGAAACTGACCTTGGATATGGGTTCTATGGGTCCTAGTTCGAGCTCATTTAAAAAAAAATGTTTGAAAATACAAAAGTCAAGATCTCCCCATTAGCGAATTTTTTCTAAGAAAACTAACTATAAGGGAAAATAAGGGAGTAGGTGTACCTATATTTTAAATTCCTATAATATTCTATAGGATATCTTAAATAAGGCAAGTGTAAAATATAATGAAATAACTAACATTGAAAATTAACTATAATCAGAATGCACAAAGGAGTCTTGTTACAGATTTATCCTTTTATTTCATACAATGTTTTTAAGATACCTATGCCTATTTTATGAAAATTATAATTTTTAATACTATTACATGACTTTAATAGTTAGTATGAATAAGAAATTATACTCAATAACTCATAATTATAATTAAAGCTTTGGCGTTTCTCAAGCACAAAGCATGCAGATGCAGGTAATCTTTGTTAGGCGCCAAGATGGCTTATTGCTTTATGGCATTGACCTTGACCATATCATCTCTCCTACTTTGTAAAAGTCACGTACGAGACCCTAATCGGAATCGACCCATTCTTGTTGCGAGGTGGCGACTTGCGACTCCCAGTCTCAGATCTCTGCTGTGACTCAGATTCCGATTCAGTCATGAGATGAGTCGGTGAGTGGTGAATCAGTGCATCGGAATCGGTGAGTCGGCGAGCGGGAGCGGTGACCAAGAGTCCTGAGAGTGAATCCATGATACAAACATGATACAAATAACGAGAGATATGATATTCCGAATACCTATTTTTAGACCTGTCACGCGCACGGTGTCAAGTGGTGAGTCCAATGCAACAATAATATGCTGTCGTGCAGTGTGGTTTGACGTTTCATCACAACCTCCTAACAAATTACGTATTTTACTAATATTTAAGTGCATACAGTTGGAAGTAATAAGAATGAAAAAGATTAAATTTAGTCCTGCGATCTATATTATCTGAAAAAGACAATATAGACGTAACTTCAACCGCATTAAACTGACGTATAGAAACTTCTTGATTGCGAATGACTTTGTTTTTAGTGTGTAGTTGGACTTCTATAACGTTACTCACCGCGTGACGTCATATAAAGGGGCGGGGCTTATGCGCAATATCATATATCTTCTAAGTCATTATATCATGAGTGAATCAGTGAATCGGAGTCGGGAGTCGTATCAGCAACTGAGTCGATTCACTTGATTCACTGGTGGGAGTCGACTCAGTGAGTCGAATCAGTCAGTCAGTGCCCAACACTAATAGATGTGGCAACGTGGCAACGGCAACCATGCAAGCAATTTATCCGTTTTTATTTGAATTTGGTAACTGTCATTAATTATCCACATCCACTATTGGAGTATTGAGTATTGGTATTGCTACATAAAGAATAAAGTAAAGTGTTTGTTGATGTGTGAACCTGTGATTCCAAGTAAATTAAGAAAACACAGTATTGGTACATAAAGATGGAGCTTTGCACTGACACTGTTGCATGTAGCGAAGAAAACCTGATGAATATTAAACATCTAAAAGCTGAAATTGAAGAGAAGCCTTCAACAGAATTTAAGCAATTTAGCTTCCATGAATATGGTGAGAAGATTAAATGTGAAACTCAAGTAACCTGTGAGGGCCCCGATACGGTTGTTGATTGTAAATCTGAACCAGGAGAGTTCGGTGTTTATATTAAAAGTGATGGAGATCCTCTGAAACTAGAAATTAATCATAGTATAGATATAAAAATAGAATGTGATGATAAAGCCTTCAAAAGTGATTTGACTCGCAATGCTGTACTCACCCGATATAAAAGTACCAGAGCACGGAATAAGGAACAAGACATGAAAGATACTTTATCACACCATATAACGCCAGGGCTCCACAAAGAAAAATCCTTTAAATGTGAATCTTGTGATTACAAAACAAGGTATAAATGTAGCATAACAAATCATATAATGTCAAAGCATAGTGAAGAAAAGCCTTTTCAATGTTATTCATGTGATTACAGAGCTGTAGCTAAAAATAGCTTACGAGAACACATATTTGTAAAGCATCGAAAAGAAACACCTTTCAAGTGTAAATTGTGTGATTATGAAACTGGATTGAAACGTTACTTGCGAAAACATATGTTGAAACATGAAGAAAAGTCCGCTTCATATAAATGTAAGTCCTGTGATTTCCAAGCTGCTAGTAAAAATAACTTAGGAAAACATGTTACGAGATGTCACAAAGAAAAACGTTATGAATGTAAATTGTGTGATTATAAAGCTGCATATAAGTGTGTACTGACACAGCACATGTTAAAGCATAACGGTGAAAAAGATTACAAATGTGATTCCTGTGATTTCAAAACTGCACATAAAGATAACTTGAGACAACACAAAATAACAAAACACAAAGAAAAGTATTTCAAATGCAAATTATGCGATTACAGAGCTGCATTTAAAGCGAAATTGGAGCAACACATAATGTCGAAGCATCAGAAGGAGAAACCTCACAAGTGTGAGTTTTGCAGTTACACAGCTTCACGTAAATATAACTTGGTTCAACATATGCAGTGGAAACATCAAGAAAAGCCTTTTAAATGCGAATCATGTGATTACAGAGCTGCATTTAAAGCAAGATTAAACGAACATGTAATTTCAGTTCATAGCAATGAAAAACCTTACAAATGCGAATCTTGTGATTACTCAGCTTCACGTAAAGATAACTTTGTACGACATATGAAAGTAAAACATGAACAAAAGCTCTATAAATGTGAGTAGTGTGAATTCAAAACTGCAGTTAAAGCAAAGTTGACATTACATTTTATGTCAAAGCATAACAAATAAAAACCTTTTAAATGTGAACCTTGTGGTGATCCTTAAGTAGACGGGTCCTGTCTGACCGCAGTGAACTCGCAGCACTTGCTTAGTGCGCAGCGTTGCCAGCTTGTACCTTCTATGTTTACAAGACACCATCTGAACCCAAGCTGGAACGTCTATACATTTACAGTCATTCAGGGTAACTTTATCACTCGTTGCCTATTTTGTTATTTTTGTATACTATTTTAAAATATAACCATCTATTTGACATAATATATAGCAACTTTATTTTCATATGGTGCAAAGTTGCCCCTCTCAGGATAACTTTGTACCTCATACAATTTATTACCATTGAAAAATTGTTTTTTTTTACATTTTTTTCAGACATGTTTTTATTTTTATTAAAAATAATACCTATGTTCAGTTGTATACCCATTTATTTGATATAATATGAAGAAATTTTATTTTAATATGGTGCAAAGTTGCCCCTATTTTCAGTCTATCTTACAATTTATTACCATCGAATAATAGTCTTTAATTTTTTTTCAAAAAGCAGGTTTTTATTTTTACTTAAAATAATATCTGCATTAAGTTGATTCTTAATCTATACCATAATATTTAAAAACTTTATTTTCATATGATGCAAAGTTGTCCCTCTTTTCAGGATAACACGGCCACGTCATAGCGATTTGTAATAACCAGTCAAGATCCAGAAAGACAAAGAGAAAGATCTGCCATCTCCCTTTTAACATGACATGCTGTTTAAGTTCATAAATCCAATATATTATTATAGTTGAAAAACAAATAGATCGTAATAATTTTTCCTATGTTCTGAATCTATGTGTGTCAGTGGCGGATCGTCAGATGATGCAGGTGAAGCGCTGCTTCACCTATATTTTTCAGTTAAGCTAAACTTTTTAATTCAAAAATCCACCATAATTTTAATTTTTTTCATTCTCTCAAATTCATTAGGTACAACCACATAAAAATGTCTTGTTACGTCATGCCGCAGTTGATAATGTATTTTTATAGTAATTTATGGTACGATATAATTTGCAAGCTCCTCCCTGATCACCGAATTGAATGTATACATGCCGCAACGTGCAGCGCTTACGTATTGCGGACCACAGACTACTGTAAAGGCATCAAGCAGCTGCAGACTGACTGAGCCAGATTTTTTCGTATACAAACGCTGCGTCTGCTTCGAGACGCCTGCATGAGACGTTTGCCATAGCAACGGAACGCACAGTGGTAGGTTGGGCCACAAACGTAATGCAGCCTTCTGAGCCTGCTTCAAATCTTAGTTTCCGTCGTTTGTTTAGATTGAGTCGGATCGTCAGAGACATATTTTTATTTTTACTGTAGTGCCGTTAAATAATCTAGTATGTGTCACATTTACAGACTTTGAAAAGCTGGATTTTTTATGTATCTTTTTGGCAAGTGGAATTGATTTGTTTATTATCACCTCAAAGAATAATTTCAAAATAATAAAATATTAGATATAAAATTTCAAGTTCTAAAAAAAAGAGAAGGGCCATGAATTTGAAAAAATATATACTTGTAGCTCTTCTCTCTATAAACATATTTTCATAGGTAATATGCGCCGTATTATATTTCCGTATGCGTGTGTGTACAGTGTCCTCTCATTGAATATTCCTGGTCATTATTCCGAATATTATTCCTTGTAAAAGTCTATATTTTTGTACAAATAGATTTTTCATTTAAATACTGAAGCGCCAGGAGAACATGTGACCTTGAAAATTAAAAAAAAATCGTCTGCGGCGCAGGGGAGGTCTTCGTCTCCCTGGACCCCCTTTGGGGTCGTGCGGATGCTGCTTCACCCCCTCCAAATGCCACGAGCCGCCACTGATCTGTGTATATTAACACCCTATGCGGATGGGTGGGTAATACAGTAACGGATACTTTGTATTCAGTACATTGGAATAACTCAAGTAACAAATACTTATTTAGAAAAGCAATCGTTAAGTATCAACTTGTTTACAGGTATGGAGTATCTATACTCTGCACGTGATACTAATACTACTAGTCATATCCGTATACCTGATCAACTGGTATATCTACTTTAGTTGTTTCTTTTTCATATTATAAATACCAATAAAACAGCTTGCATTCAGAATGACGATATGTGATTGCTGCTGATAAATTTATATTTAATACTGGTGTTACACTTAGGGGAATATTATAACTATTGTTTGTTATTTACTCTAATTTTATATATAATTATATATTATTTTATACATGGCATGAGGGTTTGGCATATGATCTGTTCAAATCGTACCTCTATAACAACGAAGATGGTCAAGTGGAACAACAAATTGTCCAGTAGTGTGTTTGAAAGCTTGAGTACCCCAAGGATCCAGCTTGGGTCCCATCTTCTTTATAATTTATGAGAACGACTTATTTCCGAGCTTTTTTAAAATATATATTTCAACAACACACCACAAGGGCTTACAGCCTAAATACTATCCTACCGTGGGTGTCGACAAGGAGGAAAGAGGCAACTTGTTAATTCTGGACTTGAAGGTTCGGAGGAGAAGGAAAAACATGTGCCGGCAAGGAATTCTACAACTTGGAAGTCCTTGGGACAAAAGAGTGGGCATAACAAGATGTTCTATGTCTGGTGACCTGGACAGTAAAAGGGTGCATTCGCTCTGTTTCACTGGTAGATCTGTTGGGGGCAGCAGGTGGAGGAACTATGGAAGAAAGCTCCTCTGAGCAATGCCCGTGCAGAGAGAGAGGTCACCAACAGCACGTCGGTGGGCAAGGGATGGCAGCCTTTGGGTGAGGGTAGGGTCACCGATGTGACGTACAGCTCTCAGCTGAATGGAGTCCAGGATAGCGACTGTAGAAGCGGCAGCGGCACCCCAAATGTGGGAGCAATATTCGAGGTTTGGTCTTATTTGTGAAGTGTATAAGGTATAGAAATTAGCTGGTGAAAAGTATTTGCGATCCCGGAAGAGGAAACCTAATTTCTTAGCAGCCGCTTCTGCAATTGATGTGATATGTTGGTGCCAATTGAGATTTCGATCAACAGAAATGCCAACAAGTGAAAAGGACTCATTACTTTGAATAACTTGGTTGTTCATTGTGATGGGTCTAGGGCTGGTGTATCTCTTGTGAGAAAGAAAACAAGACTGAGATTTGGTGGAGCTGAATTGTACAAGATGTCTCCTTCCCGAGTCTAATATTTTTTGGAGATCCACAGAGACAGAACCCTCCTTGAGTCTGCGATCTTCATCTAATTGGGCTAAAGAGGCAGGCTTAGAATATTGTATATTTGAGTTGAGGGTGCTGTCGTCCGTGTAACTGTGAACTGGGTTGGCTGTGCTAGAGAGGAGGTCATTGATGTGGAGAAGAAACAAAGTATGGGCTAAAGCTGAACCTTGAGGGACTCCTGCATTAATTGGATACAGTTTAGAGGAGGTCGGCAGTTGATCTACGCTGACGGAATCCATACTGCCTGTCGTGGATTAGACTGTGTGTTTCAAGAAATTTTAGTAATTCGGTGTTTATATACTTTTCCTCCACTTTAGAAGCGACTGAAAGGAGAGAAATAGGCCTGTAGTTGCTAAGAAGCGCTTTGAATCATTTCTTGGGGACGGGTTGTACTCTAGCAGTTTTTCAGTTACTAGGGAATATGCCTCTATTGTAAGATGTCTGAAACAGACGAGTCAGGACAGGAGCAAGTTCTGGTGCGCATTTTTTGAGAACAATTGCTGCGATCTCGTCAAGGCCAGAGGCTTTCCTGGTATTAAGAGAAGAGAGCATCTTTTGTACCTTTTTAGTTTTGAAAATAATATCCGTCATTTTATGTGCGACATTGGGGACTGTTGGTGGTTGAACATTTGGAGGTGGGTTGAGAGTTGCTGGCGAACAAGGCAAAAAGTTCAGCCTTGCCCAGGGCGGTAGAAACAATTTCATCCCCTGAAACAAGAGGTGGGAACATGCTCTTGGAGAAATTATTCCCAATAGTCCAGAAGGATTTGCTGCCGTTCGAGCTTGAGAGAACTTTGTTTTTAATGTGGTTATTAAACGAGTTTTTGCCTCAGAAAGAATGTGGACATAGCAGTTTCTTGCGTTGTAAAATGCTTGACGGTTTTCTTGACTGGGATTGTGAGTATTGAAACATATGGAGCCTACATGTTTGCAGATGATACAAGCTTCATCAACTGAGCTAAAAGTGACCAAAAGGTCCATGAACAAGCTTAACTAGCATCCATCAAGCGAAAAATTGATTTTCTGGTAACATACAATTTATTACCATTGAAAAATAGTATTTTTTTATTTTTATTAAAAATAATGTCTATGTTAAGTTGAATTATAAGGTATATCGTAGGTGGGGGTAAAGCAGCGCGTTTTTTAATCTTTCCTGTATTGTGAAAAGTGAGTAGTGAATTGGACCTTAACTTCGAGTGCTGACAGATAGAGAGCTATCGTAGTCTTAGCTAACATTAGGGTTTTAAGTTTTTCATACAATTGTTTTTGCGGGGCTTTGTCCCAGTTGGTGGGGCAAAGCCCTGCACTGCGAGGAGTTGCCCCGTAAGTAGCAAAGGTTAAATAGGTAAAAGAAACTAATCGATAAAAATTTAACTCAACCTTTTACTTATTCTTCAAATAAGAATACTTAACATTATAGGTAACTTATTATATTCTCATCCTTTAATAAATGATGTAAGCAAGCTGATGGCATCTAGTAAATGGACAATTTAGTTAAATCATTTCTGAAACTTATCATGTTATAAAACGTAGCAGGATTAGCTTCACAACCTTTTGATAATTTCAAAACAATATCTTTATTGGCAATAAAGGCCTCTTCATTTGTTTCGGAAAGTTTGGTATTAGATAATCGCTCATAAAACAACCCTTCATAACCTCCATCAGTATAGATATAGAAATAATTTTAACTACATAGAGCCGAAAATTGTTTTTTGTTTTACCATGGACCTTCACAACTGCATAGTCATTTGGTATAAGCGTTTGAGAATTATAAACCCCTTGAGTGTTTTGAATTTCACTTTCTTGGTGACCTTCATTTTCAGAAAATGTAGAGTCTAAGTCTGAGCTAGTGTTATGAAGAGACATTTCTGCGTTAGATTATGAAGTGGGTGAATACTTTAATGACTTATTTTTAGCTTTTTCTGGCTTGGTAGCAGTGAAGAGCTGCCTAAGTTGTTTTCTTCCTATGCAAGGGTTCTTCTCGGCGGCTTGTTGGTCTCTGTCGACTGCTTCCATTACCATGTGTTCTTTATTCGGAGTTGATGTAAGCATCAGCCCTTTTGTTGATTGTTTCCTTTTTATTTGCACTTTTGGAAGGGGACTAGTGTCTTCGGGTGTTCGTAAGGAAGCCTGCAAAAGCTGAGTATTACTTGTTGATGGAGTTTCATCAGCAGTAATTGAGTTGGAAGCTGGATGAATGTAGCTTCAGTATTGTGTTTCGTTTTGTCTTGGTATTACAACAGATGAAGATGGGGTTGATGGTGGTGTTTTGGGGGGACTTCTTTCAAAAACAACTGTCGCAGCATCTCTGAGCTCATCCCCATCACCACTATTGAACATAATTCTCTGATCATCAATATCTTCTGGTGGCTCCTGCTCTGTCACATCTGCCAGCAAAAAATCAACATTTGTGAATTTAGTGGATAAATCCCAGTAGCTCTAAAGCCTGGAACTGCACTTTCAATGGTGCCTGCCTTCTCAAAGGCTATCTTGAAGGTTTCAACAACATTGAAAGTATTGAAAACCTCAGCTGGATAAGAGACATTCCATGAATCCACCGTAGCATCGTAGTAAGCCTTTACGGGCCGAAAGAAATTACGATCAAGTGGCTGAGTTTTATGGCTGTGCGGCGGCAAACCAAGCATTTGGATATAATTGGACTTGGCGAAACTAATAGGCTTCAGACTCGTATGGGACACATGATTATCCAGTATAAGTAGAATCGGATTGTTCTCACTTGGTCTTGCATATTTGTTAAAATGCTCCAACCATGTTATAAAAGTGGGTGCGTTCATGTAACCTTTGTCTGTAACTGCCAGGGGCGGCTCCTCAATAAGTGCGCGCGCACTGCCGCCTGCCATGGAAAAAACAATATTTTTGCTATGCTATATTTTAATAAATTTTTATTTACTTTTTTACCTCCTGCATTCAACAAACAAAATTAGTATACCGAGGATCGCAGAGAATCGGCAGCCATTACAGAATCAGAATAAGTATAGTGTTAATCGTTGCAGACATTATATACATCCATATCCATATAAAGCAGTCGGGCGGCGGTGTGTATTTTTAGGCGCTCTCAGGAAATGCGATACTTCAGTGCGAAATGATCGCCGAATCTTGATCTTCGTCGAAATAACCAATCTGTTGTGCGCCATAAAATTACACACTTCCAGTTTGTAGTGGACTTTTGGCAGAGCGTGTACTACCTAGTGTCTTCGCGTCCGATTAATTTTTAATTAGATCATTTCGTTGTTGTTTACATGTCCTAACAAGACAATTATTATTATTATGATGGTTACTACTTCGGGTTGCTTAATAAGTGGACAAAATAATTGTGATACTGTGATTAATTCAGTGGATATTTTAAATTTAAAGGTTAACTTTTTAAGGGACTTTTTAATTACTATAACGTATAACTCACTAGAGGAAAACTTGGTAAGTAGTTAATAATTATTAAGTTTAGTAAGTAGGTTTCTTTATAATACATTTTCGGGGAAAAAATAGGCGAGCCCTTCATTTTTAGTGAATTTTTATTTTAAAAAACTTAATACATTTTTAGAAAATTGAGTTATTCAAATTTTGAGTTTTCTTTTGAAAAATCGGTTCTCCGAAAATTACAAAGTTATTTTGATGAAATTTGGTGGATATGTTGCCCTGGGTAAGACCCTACTATACACCAAAATTCAACTTTCTAAGTTCGTAGAAACTTGAGTTATTCAAATTTGAAGCATTTAGTAAAAATGTACTACCATAACGCACTTGCTGCGCCCCGAACTTTTTTCTTGCGCACCCCCAATGCATTAAGGCACGAGCCGCTACTGGTAACTGCCAGATCACATCCTCTTGGTCCACCTTTAATGAGAAGTCAGTTAAACCCTTTTCTTGCATAGATAAAGAAGGGAGGCACAAAATAGCCTATAGCTTCATCGCACAAACTACAGTTACTGTTTGGCCTTGTTCTGCAGGAGCCGACTTGCAAACTTCCTTCTTTCCTGTAGGAGCCACATGTTTTGGGAATTTATTTGGCACAGTTTGTACCACAGTCTTATCCATGTTGGAAATTTGGTTTGGCGTAAAGTTGTATTTCTTCATGACGAATTCCAAGTTCTCGAAATATTGTGATAGTTGAACCTTAGTGAATCCCATGGTTCGGGCGACACTTGTTTTTCGTGGCTCACGGAGAGATAGTTTGTTCATTCTCATAAAATTGCATGTAAAATCGCTGCTAGCTAGTTTGGCTTCAGTTGAAAATTAATGTGGGATACTATTATCCTCGGCATACTTAGAAAGAAGGTATCGCAAAGACTTGAGCGTCAGGCCGAAAAAACGCCTGTCCAGCGCAATACAATGCTGTACAATCTCCATTTCCTGAACCTCAGTTAATTTTTCTCGATTGCGTCGAAGTTTGTTTCCGCCTCCTTTTTTTAGTTGGTCCCTTAAGGTAGATTCGTGGAACCCAATTTGTTTTGCAGATTGACGAACTGAACTCCCATTTACAATCAAGGAACGTGCTTCATGAAGTTGGGACTCTGTCATTGACTTATAATTTGTCTTCCTTTTGTAGTTCCTAAAAGCATGTAAACATAATTATTATTTAAAACCAGTAATCGATAATAAAGTTATTGACAAATCACTCAGAGTATTTATAATGGTTAATTTAATGTTCATTTAGCGCTGTTCTAAAAGTGGCATAGTCCCGCACTCAAAATACTGTGAGCCTTTGCCTCCAAATGACTGCGGGCTTTTGCCCCAATTTCACTGTCTGGATCTATATGCTTTATATATTTGTAAACATAATGGAATATCACGAAAGTCGTCACATGATGCTGAAGCTCAACAACAGCATTACAAACTGAGAATTTGCTTGTGCGATAAATTGTATACATTTTATCACATTATTGTAATAAATTATCATAAATATTACATCAAAACTAGAAAGAAAAAAAACTCGCCTCATTTTTTTCAACTCTCAGTCGCCGATCACCATGTGTTTCACTACCATAACTGACAATGTTAATACTGGCCTGCCATCTGGCTACGAGTTCTCGTAACATTGGCAGTCAATTCAAAAGGCCGCTGCGTGGCTTTGCCTCGCGCGGGGCTTTGCCCCCACCTACCCTACCAATTTTTTTTCAACAACAGACCACGAGGGCTCACAGCCTAAATACTATCGTACCGTGGGTGTCGACAAGGAGGAAGGAGGCAACTTGTTCATTCTGGACTTGGAGGTTCGGGGGAGAAGGAAAAACATGTGCCGGCAAAGGAATTCCACAACTTGGAAGTCCTCGGGACAAAAGAGCGGGCATAACAAGATGTTCTATGTCTGGTAACCTGGACAGTAAAAGGGTGCATTCGCTCTGTTCCCCTGGTAGATCTGTTGGGGGCAGCAGGTGGAGGAACTATGGAAGAAAGCTCCTCTGAGCAGTGCCCGTGCAGATATCTATAAAAGAGAGAGAGAGAGGTCATCAACGGCACGTCGGTGGGCAAGGGATGGCAGCCTTTGGGTGAGGGTAAGGTCACCGATGAGACGTATAGCTCTCTTCTGAATAAGCTCCAGGATAGCGAGTGTAGAAGCGGCAGCAGCACCCCAGATGTGGGAGCCGTATTCGAGGTTTGGCCTTATTTGTGAAGTATATAAGGTATAGAGATTAGCTGGTGAAAAGTATCTACGAGTCCGGAAGAGGAAACCTAATTTCTTAGCAGCCATGTTGGTGCCAATTGAGATTTCGATCCACAGAAATGCCAACAAGTGAAAAGGACTCATTACTTTAAATAACTTGGTTGTTTATTGTGATGGGTCTAAGGCTGGTGTATCTGTTATGGGAAAGAAAGCAATACTGATTTGGTGGGGTTGAATTGTACAAGATTTCTACTTCCCCAGTCTAATATTTTTTGGAGATCCACGGAGAT
Source organism: Tillus elongatus (assembly GCA_964006375.1). Taxonomy (NCBI): domain Eukaryota; kingdom Metazoa; phylum Arthropoda; class Insecta; order Coleoptera; family Cleridae; genus Tillus; species Tillus elongatus. The sequence continues at coordinate 58,735,236 of OZ023262.1, read as the reverse complement.
AGAACCCTCCATGAGTCTGCGATCCTCATCTAATTGGGCTGAAGAGACAGGCTTAGAATATTGTATATTTGAGTGGAGGGTGCTGTCGTCCGCGTAACTGTGAACTGGGTTGGATGTGCTAGAGAGGAGGTCATTGATGTGGAGAAGAAACAAAGTAGGGGCTAAAGCTGAACATTGAGGAACTCCTGCATTAATTGGATACAGTTTAGAGGAATGGCCATCCACGACAACAGAAATGCTCCAGTTGGAGAGGAAATTTGCTGTCCACGTACAGAGTTTTGGTGGTAGGCCATAGGCCGGTAGTTTATTAAGCAGCGCTGCGTGCCAGACCTGGTCGAGTGCTTTGGATATGTCTAGAGCGACAATCTGAGATTCACCGTGTAGTTCCATAGACTTGTTCCAAGAATGGGTGACAAAGGAAAGGAGGTCGGCAGTTGATCTGCGCTGACGGAATCCATACTGCCTGTCGTGGATTAAACTGCGTTTTTCAAGAAATTTGAGTAATTCGGTGTTTATATACTTTTCCATCACTTTAGAGATGACTGAAAGGAGAGAAATAGGCCTGTAGTTGCTACGAAGCGCTTTGGATCCTTTCTTGGGGACGGGTTGTACTCGAGCAGTTTTTCAGTTACTAGGGAATATGCCTCTATTGTAAGATGTCTGAAACAGACGAGTCAGGACAGGAGCAAGTTCTGGTGCGCATTTTTTGAGAACAATTGCTGGGATCTCCTCAAGGCCAGAGGCTTTCCTGGTATTAAGAGAAGAGAGCATCTTACGTACCTTTCTGTTATGAAAATGATATCCGTCATTTTATGCGCGACATTGGGGACTGTTGGTGGTTGAACATTCGGAGGTGGGTTGAGAGTAGAGTTGCCGGCGAACAGCGAGGCAAAAAGTTCAGCCTTGCCCAGGGCGGTGGAAACAATTTCATCCCCTGAGACAAGAGGTGGGAACGTGCTCTTGCAGAAATTATTCCCAATAGATTTAGCAAGAGTACAGAAGGGTTTGCTGCCGCTGGAGCTTAAGAAGACTTTGTTTTTGATGTGGTTATTAAACGAGTTTTTTGCCTCAGAAAGAATGCGGACATAGCGGTTTCTTGCGTCGTTAAATGCTTGACGGTTTTCTTTACTGGGATTGTGTAGAAGCTTTTTGTGCGCTTTGACCTTTTCAAGTCTGGCCTTGTCACAGGATTTAGAGAACCAGGTCTTTCGAGTGGCTGCAGAGGTTTTCTGTGTACGTAGAATAAATAATTCCATGCCAGCTTGGATAATTTCGGTGACCTTTTGTGAGATATCAGAGGGGTCAGGATGAGAGAAGCAGACAGACGCCCATGGAAAGGAGGAAAAGTAATCTCGCATTTCGTCCCAGTTCGCGGAGTTGTAGTGCCAAACGATACGTGGGTGTGATGACTGTGTGACCTCGGGTTGCATTGCGCAGGAAGCAGTGACCATGCCGTGGTCTGAGCGACCCAGGGGGCGGTGACTGATATCTTATAGCAGTCAGGATTTGTAGTAAGAAGGAGATCCAAGGGATTTGAGCTCTATGTTGGGATGCGAGGAAAGTAAGTAGGTTGCTGAACCATATTGGCTAAAGAATTGCTGACTGCAAAGGCCTCCGCTGCTCTTCCTTGTGGATCGGTTTTTGAAGATCCTAGATCCTAGATATTATGGACATTAAAGTCACCAAGAATATTGACCTCGGAGGAAGGATATTCAGAAATCAGATAGTCGGTTTTTTCAGAAAGGTAGTCAAAGAGCTGGACAAAGTTGTTGTCAGAAGGTGACCGGTAAATGCAACAGATGAATTTAGTTGCAGCCCTGAGAGAGAGTTTTATCCATAGTATGTCTTTTCTTCCAGCTTCTAAATTGGGGAGTCTGGTGCAGGGTAGATTGCTACGGACGTACGCGCACACGCCTCCATGCAATCTAAAAGAAGTAAGGAGCTCATACCCCGGGAAATTAAGGTGATTAGTGGCTGTTTTGGCACTGATTTGAGTTTCGGTCAGGAAGAGGAATTGGGGCCTATTAGCCTGGAGGAAATGGCAAGTTTGAATCAAATTATTGAATGAAGAAAAAGAGTATACATTATACCCTTGACAATTGACAATGTAGCAAGTAACATAATATACATATAATTTATAAAGTTCATGCTATTTATCACCCCTTATTGTGACCAAAATCCACCTTTTCCTCAATTCTGGATCTTTTGGGAAACTGTGCAAGTTTATATCGATAAGTTAGCATTCAATATTTGATCAATGAATGATTAATTATACGATATAAAGTCTGGACGCAGCAAGTGCGTTATGGTAGTGAATTTTCATTAAAATGTTTTTTAATAGCAAATATATGTTTTTTTTAAGAAAGCAGGCATCAAATTTGGTTACCAGTATAACCTATATAGTAGAAACAATGTGCCATGTTTCATCAAAATAACTTTGTTTGATAATGTACAAAAATTTCCGAAAGTAAACTTAAATTGTTCCCGAAAAAAACTGCTTTCTGGGTCAACCTTATAGGTTAATAGCAAATTGAGCTATTCAAATTTGAAGCATTTAATGAAAATTCGCTACCATAACGCACTTGCTGCGTCCTGAATTTCTTTTCTTAGAAACATGCATTATATTTCAATGCAAAATGCAAAAATGAAATAACATAAGGCGTGCTCGATGAAAAAAAATGTGTATCAATAACAGCTTATGGGCCAGCCTGTGATTGTAGACATTATTTGACGCTCAAGACACCTTATAATTAATGTGTACAAATTTTTTTCGTCTCTTGTATAATATAACGGATATATTGAACTTTATTGATTTTTTACGAAAATTCGACAAAATATGTATTTACGTTCTACGGGGTTCTGGATTCGTTGACTAACAAAACACAGCTTTTAAAACTACTTTATTATAAGCAACTACTTTCCAACACGAGTATCAACTAAAATATTTTTCTATTATTAAATGTCCATAAAACTATATTCCACTATTCGCCTTCTATGATCGCTTCTTTAACATCAACACTTACTGCTGACTTGCTCTATGATCACTTATTCTACACCACCCCGTATAATACTGAACTAACTCACTCTATTACCGTTCGTCTATTTATACTCTCCATAGAAATTCTAGACCTTCTACACTTTTCTACACCTGTCACTTCTGGTCCCTTCCAGAAATATCATTCCAGAGTGTTCGCTGTTACCAACACACTACATCTGACCACAGCATAAACAAAGTCCATAAACTTAATTCTCATAGACAAATGTGTCAATATATACCATTAAAAGAGAGAGAAAGGGTCTATTTGAAATGTTTTTTCTGGACATATTTTAGTAAAATGAAGGACAATGACGGTTGAAGCTAAGACTTCAGAATTTGTAAAACATTCTTCTTGAGAAATTTTCTTTCCATAGCCCGTATTAGTTTCAAGTTCTTTGCCTAAATGTTGTCAATTTTGAATTTTTAAATCGCGACTTATTTGACATTTTGAGGAAAACCCCAATTTATTGTTCTTTAAATGCTTCTAACTTTTTTTCTCTTTTAACTTACAGAGCTAAATTTTGTAATTTACCCATAATGGCATAGACCCGTGTACCAAATCTCGTTGCACTTATTTTGTTATTTCCGGATATGTAATTTTTTTTAGAAAGAAAACACAAAATTTTCCGGGAAAACCAGAGCCGATATTATATATACTCATACTCATTTATTACTGGTCAAAATTATACATTATGCCTTAAAAATAAGCTGTGCTTGTGGTTGTGCTTGTATTAACATAATTTTATTAAAATCCTCAAATAATCAAACTGCCAAAACAATGTTATTTTAATGTCACTTTCTGAATTTTGATCGATCTTGCTTTTGCTTCTCTTTCTTCCTATATATATATATATATATATATATATATATATATATATATATATATATATATATATATATATATATATATATATATATATATATATAATAGACATAATTAGCGCACCTTTGAAGAAATTTTTTCAAATATCAAAAGTCGGGATCTCCCAATTAGTGAATTTTTTTCAGAAAATTCACTAATAAATAAAAAAATATTGTTAACAACATAACCTACTTATGAAAAGGTATCCCACTTGATTTAACAAATCTTGCCTGGCACTTATAAGCAGCACATGAAATCAACATTTTCTGGAAGCTAAAACGTGTCTCTGACAAATAACAGTTAAGTCTAATTAAAAAGTCTAAAACACAAGAATTAATAAGTTTATGACACTACGCGTTGCACTACTGTTCCCTGAGGTTTCTGCTTCTCCACTAGCCCTGTCTCACGATTTTGATGTTTGAGCACGACGTCTCTCTCTTCGCGCTATCTACTTTAGGTCTTGGCTACAATAAATACTAGCGTCTCTCCACAGTAATGACCCAGTTGCACTGATCATGCGGACTTCGCAGAAAATTAAGTAATGAAATAAGAGACCTCCCTGGCGTGCTGTTTACACACATTGCTTCCTCCCAACTGATCATCATGATATAATGACTTAGAACAGATATCATATTGCGCATATGCCCCGCCCCCTTCTATGACGACACGCGGTGAGTAACGTTATAGAAGTCCAATTACACACTTAAAACAAAGTCATTCGCAATCAAAAAGTTTCTATACGTCAGTTTAATGCGGTTCAAGTTACGCTTATATTGTCTTTTTCAGATAATAAAGATCGCAGCGCTAAATTTAATCTTTTTCATTTTTATTACTTCCAACTGTATGCACTTAAATATTAGTAAAATACGTAATTTGTTAAGAGGTTGTGAGGAAACGTCAAACCCCACTGCACGACAGCATATTATTGTTGCATTGGACTCACCACTTGACACCATGCGCGTGACAGGTCTAAAAATAGGTAGTCGGAATATCATATCTGTCGTTATTTGTATCATGACTGATCATGATAGTTTCACTGTGACTGTGATGATATTATTCTTATTCTTCGGATTTCAGACTGCTAAGGTCAATCAGGTCGGGTCCCCAGATTTATTTGTTTGTTTTGTATTCATGTTAAGTTTAAAATTACGCTTTAATTTTGTTTGTTCGTCTGTATGCCACCTTATTAAACAAACTATTTTATGCTTTTTGTTTTTATGTTTATGTGAATTATTTTGCATATTTGAAATGCAGTTTATGTGTGCGTCATATGCCATTTGTACATTGTCAAAATAATATAGGTATACCTAATAGAATCATAATTGTTTTGTTCTCTCAAATACTTTTTCCTAATCCTGTTTTTGATATTTCCAATTTCAAATTTTCCGTCTTTTACTATATATTTAGCTTGAATGATGAAAAGTCGTGTTTTTTACCTCCATTGTGTAGTGATAAAACTTTTCCACTCATGGCAAATGGCAACATTGCTTTGTACATAAAGTCAAGTATTTGTTGATGACAGATGACTGTAATTGTGGTCCTGACGTCCTGAGATTCCATCATTCCAAGTAAATCAGTAAATTAAGAAAACAGAAACGGTATGCAGTACAGATACAGGAACAGCGTCCGTATTGGAGTGGATTATTAGTACGTAAAGATGGATTTTTACACTGACACTCTTGCGGGTAGCGAAGGAAACCTGATTAATATTCAATATGTAAAAGCTGAAATTGAAGAGAAGCCTTCAACAGAGGTTAAGCAATTTAGCTTCCATGAATATGATAAGATTAAGTGTGAAACTCAAGTAACGTGTGAGGGCCCCGATACGGTTGTTGATTGTAAAACTGAACCAGGAGAGTTCGGTGTTTATATTAAAAGTGATGGAGATCCTCTGAAACTGGAAATTAATCATAGTCTAGATGTAAAAGTGGAATGTGATAATGAAGCTTTCAAGAGTGATTTGACTCACAATGATGTATTCACTCCATATAAAATTACCGGAGCATGGAATGAGGAACATGTCATGAAACATACTTTATCAAAACATATAACGCCAGTGCTCCACAAAGAAAAATCGTTTAAATGGGAATGTTGTGATTACGAAACAAGGTATAAATACTTTGAATGCAACTCATGTAATTACAAAACAATATATAAATCTAGCTTGGTAAGACATATAAAGTCACAACACAGTGAAGAGAAACCTTATCAATGTGACTCCTGTGATTATGGAGGTGACACCATAAAAAGCTTGCGGAAACACATATTATTAAGGCACCCAAACAAAAAATCTTTTAAGTGTGAATCTTGTGAGTATGAAACAGGGGATAAATCTACCTTGACAAGACATATAGCGTCAAAGCATACTGAAGAAAAGTCTTTTCGATGTCATTCTTGTGATTACAGAGCTGCAGTTAAAAATAGTTTGCGAGAACACATAATTTTGAAGCATTGCAAAGAAACCCCTTTTAAGTGTGGAGTGTGTGGTTATGAAACAGGATTGAGAAGTTACCTACGAAAACATTTTTTAAAGCATGTAGAAGAATATAAATGTGAGTTGTGTGATTTCCAAACTGCCACCAAAAGTAACTTAGGGAAACATATTATGACATGTCACAAAGAAAAACGTTACGAATGTGAACAGTGTGATTACAAAGCTGCATACAAGTGTCTCCTGACAAAACACCTCTTGAAGCATAACAGTGAAAAATATTACAAATGCGAGTCCTTTGATTTTCAAACTGTATACCAAGAAGACTTGAGACAGTACATGATAATAAAGCATAAAGCCGAAAAGTCTTTTAAATGTGATTTTTGTGATTACATAACTTCAAGTAGAGATTACTTGGTACAACATACTAAGTGGAAGCATCAAGAAAAACATTTTAAATGTGAATCTTGTGATTACAGAACAGCATTTGAAGCAAAGTTGAAATTGCACATAGCATCAAATCATAACAAAGAAAAACCTTACAGTTGTGAATCTTGTGATTACAAAGCTTCATGTAAAGACTACTTGACTCAGCATATGAAGTGGAAACACGAAAAACCCTTAAAATGTGAAACATGTGATTACAGAACAGCATTTAAAGCCAAGTTGAAGCAACATGTAATCTCAAAGCATAGCAAAGAAAATGCTTATAAATGTGAATCTTGTGATTATGCAGCAACACGTAAAGATTACTTAGAATCACACCTGATAGCAAAGCATAACAAAGAAAAACCATTCAAATGTGATATTTGTGACTACGCAGTTTCACGTAAACATTTCTTACAAAAACACTGGTCAAAGCAGCATAGTAAGGAGGAAGAAGTTGAAATGTAAGTATCCTAATTACAGAATAGCAGTGAATTATAACTTTTAGATAAACATTGTGGTAATCTAATAGATTAATACAACAAGAATGCACACATATTTTGTTCATGTTCTGAACTTTGAATTTTACACAGCCTTACCACCTCCTGCTCCAGAATGAATAATAATTTGAATGAAAATAACTAAGGCAATCCTCAAAATTGATACTCTAGACTTCACATGTATTTGAGCAAGTCCCAAAGTTACGTTCGGCTATTTGAAATGTCACACAGCATTGCCACTTTCGGTAATCCTGTGTTTAAGACACCTCTTTAGTAAACAAACAATTCGAGTGGAATCGGACTGTGGTGAACTGGACACCGGACGATGTGCACTGTTGCCAGATGAGTATTAGCAAGCGTCATTTTAAATATAGCAGGATATCAAGGGGTGAACAAATGTTTTTATATCGTAAATAAATTAAAATATGGCATTATCTACATAAATCGATATTTCACATATTTTGCGGAAAGCAGTAGGAAAACGGAAATGTAAACAGTTAATTTTCAGCAATTGTGGTCTATGGGGAAAACGTGATATAGAAGGAAATCAATGGGTGAACAAATGTTTTTATAATGTTAATAAATTAAAATAGGGCGTCTTCTACATAAATCGATATTTGACATATTTTGCAGAAAGCAGTAGGAAAACTGAAATGTATAAAGATATTTTTCAGCCCCAGTGGGAAAAACATGTGCTCCTCCTCCCTTTTTTGGTACATCATTAACATCAACAGAGGTTGTGCCATTGTGATTGAGCAAGGTAATCTGCACGTTCCACCCTTCCCAGAGGGCGTAAAGCCGTCGGTCCCGTGCCCATGCGATGTTGGGCACGTTAAAGACCCAAATTTCCCGGACAGTGAGGTGAATGAATGACACTTTAGTAAAGTCAATTAAGCAATTTCCATTGCGAATTGCCGATGATAAATACAAGTCTGTATGCTAATAGCAGACGGTATCCAATATATTATTTTGAAAAGTCGCAATGTTTCATGGTAATGAAGCAATTTCTACTGACAACTGTCGATGATAAACATAACCGACAAAATGGCTCAAAATGGGCTTCACTTCGAAGTGTTTATTTATATTTTACTTTCCAATCTTAAATTTACTAATGGGGAGACCCCGACTTTTGGCTTTTGAAAAAGTTTTTGCAAATAAGCGCGAACTATGGCCCCAAGAACCCATATCCGGGGTCAGTTTCAATTTATATATATATATATATATATATATATATATATATATATATATATATATATATGTATGTATGTATGTATGTATGTATGTATGTATAACACCGATCCAATAACAAAAAAAATATTGTGCCGATTTTCAATAAGTTTGGCATGTACCATCCTTTTCTATATGGCTTGGATAAGGTCGTTAGTCAGGTCAGGTCCGGTTCTCTGTTGTGTTTATCATCGACAGTTGTCAGTAGAAATTGCTTCATTACCATGAAACATTGCTATTTTTCAAAATAATATACTGCTTACCGTTTCTTATTAGCATATACAGTTGTATTTATCATCGGCAATTCGCAACGGAAATTGCTTCATTGACTTTTCTTACTCATTTAAGGTTGGAAAGTTAAATATAAACAAACATTTCGAAGGGAAGCCCATTTTGAGCCATTTTCTCGGTTATGTTTATCATCGACAGTTGTCAGTAAAAATCGCTTCATTACCATGAAACATTGCGACTTTTCAAAATAATATATTGGATACCGTCTGCTATTAGCATACAGACTTGTATTTATCATCGGCAATTCGCAATGGAAATTGCTTCATTGACTTTACGAAAGTGTCATTCATTCACCTCACTGTCCGGTAAATTTGGGTCTTTAACGTGCCCAACAACGCATGGGCACGGGACCGACGGCTTTACGCCCCCTGGGAAGGGTGGAACGTGCAGATTACCTTGCTCAATCACAATGGCACAACCTCTGTTGATGTTACTGATGTACCAAAAAAGGGAGGAGAGGCACACGTTTTTCCCCCTGGGGCTGAAAATTAACTGTTTACATTTCCGTTTTCCTACTGCTTTCCGCAAAATATGTGAAATATCGATTTATGTAGATGACGCCATATTTTAATTTATTTACATTATAAAAACATTTGTTCACCCCTTGATATCTTTCTATATTTAAAATGACCCTTGCTAATACTCATCTGGCAACAGTGCACATCGTCCGGCGTCCAGCTCACGGTCCGATTTCACCCAAATTGTTTGTTTACTAAAGAGGTGTCTTAAATACAGGATTACCGCCACTTTCTATTCCAGAATCACTTATTTTATTAAATTAAATGAGTTGAAAAAAATTAATGCAATAAATATTCAGTTAATATATACAATTAATGCAAATGAATAAAAATAAGTAAATCCAATAAATATTTATTTTTTATTCAGTAAGTGAAATACTATTGTACTTTGAGGCATAATCCTTCATGAATATAATACAATATAGTCAATATTATATGCATAAGATACATACATATTTTAATGACTTTGTGTCACTATAAATTGAATTGAATTGAATAAGTGTTTATTTAGCAAATTGTATACAGGGTGGTCCTCCGGGAGGTCTCACGATCGATTGCGGGAAAACTATCAATAGATAAAACCTGAAAATTGGATATTACACTAAAGTCGTTGGGGGTCACAGGTTAAAAATATTTTCAAGATGGAGGCACTTCCGGTTATACCGGAAGTAGATGTCGATTCGCTTATTTTAAATGAAACACCCTGTATTTTATTGCAGTTTTGGATTCTACAATAAATTCTGAACACTTTTTATAAATGTTCTATACCTATCATCAACCTCCCAGAAGATATTTAGACTTTAAGATAAAATTTGACATTTACGGCCAGTCATAAAGATACCGATAACATATTTCGTTACGATTTTTAGAATTATTTTGAAAGATATTTCACTTCATCTATTTCCACATCGAGACTAATGATAGAGTATACAGAGTGCCAAAAAAAAATTCTTGAAGTTTGCAAAGAGAAATTGCGAAAATCTCGCGATTTTCAAATTGGAACCCCCTTGTTTTATAACACTATCATGTTAAGCTCAAAAAATCACTGATACTTTGTATGTAATTACCTATACCCAAATCAAACGGTTTTCATTTTATTTTGAAAAAACTCATTTCAAAGCCAGATATTTTGATAAATTTCTTACCATAAGCGTTAGACATGGAGAATTATTTACAGAGTGTGTTTCTATGGAAACTTTGACAGTTTGTTGATTAACTAGCTATAAATGGCACGGTTAAATTACACAAACGAAGATTATTTTAACTTATTTACTATTTATGGAGAATGTAATAAAGTAATTTCGTGAACGTCTGATACATTTGCTGATAGATATCCATATAAACAGAAACCGTCACGTAAAACCCTCAAACGAATAGTAGACAATTTCAAAAACTGCGGATCTGTCAAGAAAAAGGTGCATAGGGCTAAACCCATTGTTAACAACGAACAAATTGAGACAGCAATTTTGGGATATTTTGCCGCATACCCTACAAAGTCAGCGAGGCAAGGAGCACTGGAGTCAGGATTGTCCAAAACCTCCGTTCTGCGAATTTTACGTAAACATAAGTTCAATCCTTATGCTTTTTCAGTTGTGCGACATTTGAAGGAAACTGATTTTTCCAGAAGGGTGGAGTTCTGTGAATTTATTTTAATGCGATTCCAAGAAAAATGAGCTGTTTTTAGATAACATAATATGGACGGATGAAGCAAAAATTTCAAAAAAATTGACTTTTCATTCGTCGTAATTCTCACTATTGAAGTGACACAAATGTTCATCCTTCTAGGGAAGGACATTTTCAGGATAGCTGGCAGTTTAAGGTTTATTGTGCTATTAGTAATGGCGGCGTCGTTGCCCTAGAAATATACAACGATAATTTGAATGGTGGGAATTAATCCGAGATTCATTAAATACTTTGTGTAAACTCTATTTATTTACTTGTAGGTGAGCGTTATTTGGAAATTTTGCAAAATTTGGAAGTAACTTATTTGGACAACCTTTCTTTGAATGAATATAGGCAAATATTTTACCAACATGATGGGGCCCCTTCTCATAATGGTCACCTGGTTAACAATCTTTTACAATCTCTATTTGCTGACCAATGGATTGCCAACAATGGGCCACACCTTTGGCCGCCTCAATCGCCTGACTTATCTGTTAAGTACACTTGGAGAACACCCAAATCACCACAACACATATTTCAGAGACCTTACGATCGTTTCGTTGACCAAGTCAACATCTTCAGAGGAAGAAAAATTCTAACATAAAAAACTAGATCCCGTATATTTATATCGCGTCAAAGAAAACGAACTAGTCCGAAGGAAAGTTGTCGTACAAGAACGATCGTTAGTTTATTGCGCAGTGAAACAGGTCGGAGACCTGCTTTAATCTTTTGGTCGACAAATTTATGACCCTTATCTAATATAGGTTTAAAAAGGACCGGCGTTCTTTAAAGAGACAGCACGTTTCCTTTCGATCTAGAACTTTACAATGTGGATATTGGTTTATGCCGATAAAGACATCTGCTGAGATAAACAACATAAACTCAAATCATCTCTTTTAAAAATAGAAAACTAAAACCCAGATGTCTGTCTCACCGTGTTAACTTTAACAAAGGAAAAATAGTTCAACTAAAATACTACACAAAAACTAAATATTGATTTTAATTCTACGTGAAAATATTTATATTGACTACATAGATACAAAAACCGAATAGGTATTTAAATTAAGACAAACATAGTGATTAGTATATGTATAAACCGGTCGAGTTATTGACCATAATTTATTATTCTACCAGACTAATTATGAGTATTTAAGCGGTCAAATGCAAAGAGCAAACAATGGGCTAGAGATTACAGGTGGCGCACGATTTAATGAAGTTTTGTTCTTAATAGACCTTAATATAAAAATACTTTCTAATGAATCAAGCATAGTTTGATGTCTGACATTTTTGACAAGTTTCAAATTTTCTTTGTCAATGTGGTGGTTATTATCCCACATATGTTGTGCCACACAAGATTTGTCTACCGTACCATATCGTAACTGTGCGAGATGTGCACGAAATCTGGTGGCTATGTTTCTCCTAGTTTGGCCCACGTATTTAAGATCACAATCTTTGCAACTAATCTCATAAATTCCGGACATTTCAGTGACTTTGTCTTTGTCTTTCGTATTACCCAACAAATTTTTTAAATTACTTTTCGTCGAAAACGTCAAATGTAAATCGGCTTTCTTAAAAATACTTTCCAAACCCTTTGTGATTCGTGGTTCATAAGGTAAACATACAAATTTTTTCTCGATTTTATCATTCTTAAATGTCGTACATTCAGATATCAACTTCTTTGTTCTGTGTTTGTTAACTAATTTGTCTATTAAACCATCCGAGTAACCGTTATATCTCGCCACATGTTTTATGTATTTTAATTCTGTATTAAATCTATTTTTACTCAACGGAAAATTTATCAATCTATTTACTAAGAAATTGAAACTAGCCGTTTTTTGTGCAAACGCATGGTGTGAGTCATTAGGAATATAATTAATAGTAGCCGTTTCCTTCCTATAGACATCAAATTCAAGCGAGCCTTTATTTTTATTTTTAATAACTAGTACATCTAGGAACGAAAGTTTATTGTTAATTTCTATTTCGTGGGTAAATTTTATTGAATCAAATTGACTATTTAGTTTTTCAGTAAATTCTTCAACCTTACATGTATTTGTGTCAAACACTGCAAAAATATCATCGACATAACGCAACCAAACTCTAGGGAAATACCCACTTTTATTTTTTAAATCCGTCTCAAATCTGCTCATAAACAAATCTGCAATAAAAGGCGATAATGGATTGCCCATAGCTGTGCCTTCAGTTTGTTCAAAGAACTCATTGTTAAATTGGAAAATATTTTGTTTTATACAAATGCTAGTTAGAGTTAAATATTCTTTGCAGACGTCTTGACTTATATTGTTCAATTTTAATAATTCTTCCAAATACTCCAACGTTTGTTTTGTGGGTACACTAGGAAATAATGACGTCACGTCGAATGACATCAAAATCTCTCCTTCCAATAATTTAACATCTTTAATTTTATCAATAAAATCAAGGGAATTTAGCACCGAACAACTTTTCTGTTTAATAGGTAGTCTTTTAAACTCGTTTGACAACCATTTTGCCAAGTTATATGTTGGAGAATCTATAGCCGAAATGATAGGCCTCATTAATTTTCCCGGTTTATGGATTTTCGGGAGACAATATTTTTTGGGGACTTTCGGATTAGAAACTTGTAAACGTGTTCTTAAATCCTTTGTTATGAGATTTGGACATTTTTTTAAACTGTTTTTAACTTCGTTAATCATTCTTGGTAACGGATTTTTATCTAATTTTCTATACGGCCCTGACTCTATTGCATTACTCACTCGCTCTTTATAATCACTTTTGTCCATTATCACAACTTTATTGCCTTTATCCGCCTTAATATAAAAACATTCCTTTTCTCGCAATTGTTTAACTATTTTCATTTGATTATAATTTTTGTTTTTTGTAGGATTATTTTCTTTTAGATTTTTAGATATTTTCTTTTTACATGCTTCACGAATAAAGTTTTTTGAAGAATCCGGTAATTTTTTAATTCCCGTTTCTATACTGGCAACGACATCTAAAAGTGCTTCTTTTTGTGACTGTAATCCGAATTTTAACCCTCTGTTTAAGAGGTCCATCTCATTTTTGTTAAACGACTGCGAAGAAAGATTTTCTACAAGGTCAATTTTCCGAGGAACTGATTTTTCAATTTTAATCTGATCCTTTACAAGTTTTTTTAGTTTTTTATTCTGGATATTGATTTTCTTAATTAACTTAGCGTTTATAACTACAAACATGTTCCTCTGAAAATTGCACCATTCATCATACTCTACGTTACCTAAATTAATGGATGAAGGGTGCAATTTTCAGAGGAACATGTTTGTAGTTATAAACGCTAAGTTAATTAAGAAAATCAATATCCAGAATAAAAAACTAAAAAAACTTGTAAAGGATCAGATTAAAATTGAAAAATCAGTTCCTCGGAAAATTGACCTTGTAGAAAATCTTTCTTCGCAGTCGTTTAACAAAAATGAGATGGACCTCTTAAACAGAGGGTTAAAATTCGGATTACAGTCACAAAAAGAAGCACTTTTAGATGTCGTTGCCAGTATAGAAACGGGAATTAAAAAATTACCGGATTCTTCAAAAAACTTTATTCGTGAAGCATGTAAAAAGAAAATATCTAAAAATCTAAAAGAAAACAATCCTACAAAAAACAAAAATTATAATCAAATGAAAATAGTTAAACAATTGCGAGAAAAGGAATGTTTTTATATTAAGGCGGATAAAGGCAATAAAGTTGTGATAATGGACAAAAGTGATTATAAAGAGCGAGTGAGTAATGCAATAGAGTCAGGGCCGTATAGAAAATTAGATAAAAATCCGTTACCAAGAATGATTAACGAAGTTAAAAACAGTTTAAAAAAATGTCCAAATCTCATAACAAAGGATTTAAGAACACGTTTACAAGTTTCTAATCCGAAAGTCCCCAAAAAATATTGTCTCCCGAAAATCCATAAACCGGGAAAATTAATGAGGCCTATCATTTCGGCTATAGATTCTCCAACATATAACTTGGCAAAATGGTTGTCAAACGAGTTTAAAAGACTACCTATTAAACAGAAAAGTTGTTCGGTGCTAAATTCCCTTGATTTTATTGATAAAATTAAAGATGTTAAATTATTGGAAGGAGAGATTTTGATGTCATTCGACGTGACGTCATTATTTCCTAGTGTACCCACAAAACAAACGTTGGAGTATTTGGAAGAATTATTAAAATTGAACAATATAAGTCAAGACGTCTGCAAAGAATATTTAACTCTAACTAGCATTTGTATAAAACAAAATATTTTCCAATTTAACAATGAGTTCTTTGAACAAACTGAAGGCACAGCTATGGGCAATCCATTATCGCCTTTTATTGCAGATTTGTTTATGAGCAGATTTGAGACGGATTTAAAAAATAAAAGTGGGTATTTCCCTAGAGTTTGGTTGCGTTATGTCGATGATATTTTTGCAGTGTTTGACACAAATACATGTAAGGTTGAAGAATTTACTGAAAAACTAAATAGTCAATTTGATTCAATAAAATTTACCCACGAAATAGAAATTAACAATAAACTTTCGTTCCTAGATGTACTAGTTATTAAAAATAAAAATAAAGGCTCGCTTGAATTTGATGTCTATAGGAAGGAAACGGCTACTATTAATTATATTCCTAATGACTCACACCATGCGTTTGCACAAAAAACGGCTAGTTTCAATTTCTTAGTAAATAGATTGATAAATTTTCCGTTGAGTAAAAATAGATTTAATACAGAATTAAAATACATAAAACATGTGGCGAGATATAACGGTTACTCGGATGGTTTAATAGACAAATTAGTTAACAAACACAGAACAAAGAAGTTGATATCTGAATGTACGACATTTAAGAATGATAAAATCGAGAAAAAATTTGTATGTTTACCTTATGAACCACGAATCACAAAGGGTTTGGAAAGTATTTTTAAGAAAGCCGATTTACATTTGACGTTTTCGACGAAAAGTAATTTAAAAAATTTGTTGGGTAATACGAAAGACAAAGACAAAGTCACTGAAATGTCCGGAATTTATGAGATTAGTTGCAAAGATTGTGATCTTAAATACGTGGGCCAAACTAGGAGAAACATAGCCACCAGATTTCGTGAACATCTCGCACAGTTACGATATGGTACGGTAGACAAATCTTGTGTGGCACAACATATGTGGGATAATAACCACCACATTGACAAAGAAAATTTGAAACTTGTCAAAAATGTCAGACATCAAACTATGCTTGATTCATTAGAAAGTATTTTTATATTAAGGTCTATTAAGAACAAAACTTCATTAAATCGTGCGCCACCTGTAATCTCTAGCCCATTGTTTGCTCTTTGCATTTGACCGCTTAAATACTCATAATTAGTCTGGTAGAATAATAAATTATGGTCAATAACTCGACCGGTTTATACATATACTAATCACTATGTTTGTCTTAATTTAAATACCTATTCGGTTTTTGTATCTATGTAGTCAATATAAATATTTTCACGTAGAATTAAAATCAATATTTAGTTTTTGTGTAGTATTTTAGTTGAACTATTTTTCCTTTGTTAAAGTTAACACGGTGAGACAGACATCTGGGTTTTAGTTTTCTATTTTTAAAAGAGATGATTTGAGTTTATGTTGTTTATCTCAGCAGATGTCTTTATCGGCATAAACCAATATCCACATTGTAAAGTTCTAGATCGAAAGGAAACGTGCTGTCTCTTTAAAGAACGCCGGTCCTTTTTAAACCTATATTAGATAAGGGTCATAAATTTGTCGACCAAAAGATTAAAGCAGGTCTCCGACCTGTTTCACTGCGCAATAAACTAACGATCGTTCTTGTACGACAACTTTCCTTCGGACTAGTTCGTTTTCTTTGACGCGATATAAATATACGGGATCTAGTTTTTTATGTTAGAATTTTTCTTCCTCTGAAGATGTTGACTTGGTCAACGAAACGATCGTAAGGTCTCTGAAATATGTGTTGTGGTGATTTGGGTGTTCTCCAAGTGTACTTATTAGTGCTCATCACAGGTTCCAGTTTTCACATAGTGACTTATCTGTTCTCGATTTTTTTATATGGGGTACTATAAAAAATAAAATCTACAACACTGCAGTTTCTACTAAAGAAGATTGCATGCAGCGGGTTCGCAAATCATTTCGTGAATTGGATCTGGATTCAATAAGAAGGGCCACACATGAGGGATTGACACGTAGGTGTGAAAAATGTCTTGACGCCAGAGGTCGTCAATTTGAACACATAGGACGTTAATTTTTGTTTCATTTTATTCAGTCCATGTTGTGTGTGATTTTTTTTTTTTAATTTGTATGATCTGTTTGATGGTTTTATATAAGGTTATATGGCAAAATACCTAAAAATTGCTGTTTCAATTTGTTCGTTGTTAACAACGGGTTTAGCCCTATGCACCTTTTTCTTGACAGATCCGCAGTTTTTGAAATTGTCTACTATTCGTTTGAGGGTTTTACGTGACGGTTTCTGTTTATATGAATATCTATAAGCAAATGTATCACACGTTCGCAAAATTACTTTATTACATTCTCCATAAATAGTAAATAAGGTAAAATAATCTTCGTTTGTGTAATTTAACTGTGCCATTTATAGCTAGTTAATCAACAAACTGTCAAAGTTTCCATAGAAACACACTCAGTAAATAATTCTCCATGTCTAACGCTTATGGTAAGAAATTTATCAAAATATCTGGCTTTGAAATGAGTTTTTTCAAAATAAAATGAAAACCGTTTGATTTGGGTATAGGTAATTACATACAAAGTATCAGTGATTTTTTGAGCTTAACATGATAGTGTTATAAAAAAGGGGGTTCCAATTTGAAAATCGCGAGATTTTCGCAATTTCTCATTGCAAATTTCAAGAATTTTTTTTGGACACTCTGTATACTCTATCATTAGTCTCGATGTGGAAATAGATGAAGTGAAATATCTTTCAAGATAATTCTAAAAATCGTAACGAAATATGTTCTTATTATAAAAATATCGGTATCTATATGACTGGCCGTAAATGTCAAATTTTATCTTAAAGTCTAAATATCTTCTGGGGGGTTGATGATAGGTATAGAACATTATTTATAAAAAGTGTTCAGAATTTATTGTAGCATCCGAAACTGCAATAAAATATAGGGTGTTCTATTTAAAATAAGCGAATCCACATCTACTTCCGGTATAACCGAAAGTTCCGCCATCTTGAAAATATTTTTAACCTGTGACCCCCAACGACTTTAGTGTAATATTCCATTTTCAGGTTTTTCCTATTGATAGTTTTCCCGCAATCGATCGTGGGACCTCCCGGAGGACCACCCTGTACAGGTACAACAATATTTACAACATACAAAATTGGTTATTTACAAATAACTAAATTAGTCTTACATATTGCACATTTAAACATTGAGTAATGGCTACTGTGTTAAAGTAATATATGAAATGATAGAGAGAAAAGAATACAAATTAGCGATTAATTTAATTCATCCAAATATTAGAGACCCAAAACATAACAAATATGTTTCGATGACTTATTTTGGAAACATTTCAGAAAACATTTAAAAAGTTTTAAATATCTATACAAATACAAAGTTTGTTTTTAAATCTTACAACACAACACGGGATTTGTTATTTAACGTGAAAGAAAAATCATGTTACAATAGCTGGAGTTTATAAATTAGCTTGTAAACACACTTTTTTTTTAAATTTCAACAAGACACCACGAGGGCTTACAGCCTAAATACTATCATACTGTGGGTGTTGACAAGGAGCAAGCAAAAAGTTCAGCCTTGCCCAGGGCGGTAGAAACAATTTCATCCCGTGAGACAAGAGGTGGGAACGTGCTCTTGCAGAAATTATTCCCAATAGATTTAGCAAGAGTCCAGAAGGGTTTGCCGCCGTTGGAGCTTAAGAGGACTTTGTTTTTGATGTGGTTATTAAACGAGTTTTTTGCCCCAGAAAGAATGCGGACATAGCGGTTTCTTGCGTCGTTAAATGCTTGACGGTTTTCTTGACTGGGATTGTGTAGAAGCGTTTTGTGAGCTTTGACCTTTTCAAGTTTGGCCTTGTCACAGGATTTAGAGAACCAGGGCTTTTGAGTGGCTGAAGAGGTTTTCTGTGTACGTGGAATAAATAATTCCATGCCAGCTTGGATAATTTGGGGACGTTTTGTGAGATATCAGAGAGGTCAGGATGAGAGAAGCAGACAGACGCCCATGGGAATGAGGAAAAGTAATCCTGTATTTCGTCCCAGTTTGCGGAGTTGTAGTGCCAAACGATACGTGGGTGTGGTGACTGTGTGACCTCCGATTGCATTGTGCAGGAAGCAGTGACCATGCCGTGGTCTGAGCGACCAAGGGGGCGGTGACTGATATCTTATAGCATTCAAGTTTTGTAGTAAGCAGGAGATCCAAGGGATTTGAGCTGTGTGTTGGGATGCGAGGAAAGTAAGTAGGTTGCCGAACCATATTGGTAAAGAATTGCTGACTGCAAAGGCCTCCGCTGCTCTGCCTTGTGGATCGGTTTTTGAAGATCCTAGCCATTCCTTATTATGGACATTGAAGTCACCAAGAATAGTCACCTCGGAGAAAGGATATTCAGAAATCAGACAGTCGGTTTTTTCAGAAAGTTAGTCAAACAGCTGGATAAAGTTGTCGGAAGGTGACCGGTAAATGCAACAGATGAATTTAGTTGCAGCCCTGAGGGAGAGTTTTATCCATAGTATGTCTTTTCTTCCAGCTTCTAAATTTAGGAGTCTGGTGCAGGGTAGATTGCTATGGACGTATGCGCACACGCCTCCATGCAATCTAAAGAAAGTAAGGAGCTCATACTCCGGGAAATTAAGGTGATTAGTGGCTGTTTTGGCACTGATTTGGGTTTCGGTGAGGAAGAGGAGTTGGGGCCTGTTAGCCTGGAGGAAATGGTGGAGGGAGTTCAGGTTAGAATTTAGGCCACATATATTCAAAAAGGATATGTTAAATCTTGATGTTGGCGCCCCCTGTACACCCCTCTCCCGGAGATCCGAATGGAGGGGTATTTTACCTCCGGAATCTTTTGTACAAGGAGGAGCCATCATCATTTTTGCTTATAAGGGAAACCGACTCATACACCAGAACCGGAAACGTCCGTTGGGCCTTCACCGGCCCTTTGATGTATGGGGTGGTACCTCCTCGGGCGTGAAAAAAATCCTTTACTATCACGTAAAGGAAAATTCCACTACCACTTGCTATGGATTGGATTGGATCAATGTCTACCCCTTTAAAAATAAGAGTAATAAAGGGACTATCAATTGTCCAATAGTTATGCTTTTCGACATAGTAGGAGGATACAAAACATTATCATTTTGTATCTATGCCTATGTCGGTCAAACTTCTAGAATTTTAACACAGGATACAAAGAACATATTTCTGCACTTAGAAATAATCGCGCTGACAAATCTACATTTGCAAAACAGATTATTGATACTTAATATAGATCTACAGTAAGTAACCACATAGAGCCAGTACATTTTTGTAATACAAAGCACAAACTTGACTTTTTTGAATCTTTAGAAGTACACGAGAATAGCAACCTTGTTTTAAAATAGCAAACTGATCTGATGGATTCCCCTTTCTTGGAAGTTCATCTTTCTAATTAAATAGTTGAAACAAAATAAGTCTTAACTATATTAAAAAGTTGTGATATGATAATAATACTTCCGTTGCATACAGTCTGATTTATTGCTGTTATTATTTATTTGATTGTTATAATTATTATTGTTATAGTTCGATTCTATTTTGATCGTAAATATTGACATAGATCGTCTAAACGTTTTGAGGACGTCATTTTTGTTACATATTTTTAAAGACTTTTTTGATCAAAACGTCATAACGTTGCAACTGATTTTTATTTGTAGTTGTCGTTGATATGTATATATCAACTCAATTTCCTGTCTGGTGATGCTGTCAAGCAGTGAAACCGGTTCCAGAGCAGAAAATACACATTTGTGAAGCCAGAGAAAGCTATGTTTGTATTTAACTAACACATTGTTTATGATGATGCCGCTGACTCTTCTCCAGATAATTCTAATGTGGAAAAAATACCACTGAAGTCATCGAGAAAGAAAGATATCATCCTGTTGCTTACAGAGATAATTGCTATATTGAGCAGTCTAACTAATATCAAACACAACAATGTAAAATTCTTCTGCTTATTATTATTGTGGGGCATTCACACTGACGATTGCAGAACAAAATATTATGCTTCATTCTAAATAGTGCATAATGATTACTGTAATAAAATTTTAATTAGAATCTTGTATCTTCACTGTCAACATCTATGCTAATCAAGCTCTTTATGTTCTAATATTGATTTTCTTAAAAAAAATCCACCCACTGAGCAAGGTAATATTGCATTAACATTGCAGAATCTTTGCCAAAGCAAGTGTAAGTTTGATAGATTACTTGCAGAAAGCCTCCTGCAAGTTTGTTGCAAATGGCATATATTCCCCCAGTGACTTTACATATGTAAGTGTTTCTTTTGTAACGTTACTGCGAGTTTACTGTGGTGAGCTGTTACAAACTTTCTTTATACTTAGACATGTTACCTTACAGCAAGCTTCAATTTTAAAAGGGCCTGGCAAAGTTGTAAAATTTAAACTTACATTTGCAACTTATCTGCAATTGTATATATTATATATACAGTGCAAGTTTGTAACTTGAAAAAATTCCAATTAATCTACTTCAGCTTTTTTTCAAAAATGCTCGGAGTCTGATAATATTCTCAGTTACAATCTTTTCAAAAATATATTATACAATTTGTGTCAAATGTCATTGATAATTTTTGTAAATAGTAAATAATTGTGCCGACAATAGGCGTGGATGCAAAATGATAATGTTTTGTATCCTCCTACTATGTCGAAAATCATAACTATTGGACAATTGATAGTCCTTTTATTAATCTTATTTTTAAAGGGGTAGACATTGATCCAATCCAATCCATAGCAGGTGGTAGTGGAATTTTCCTTTATGTAATAGTAAAGGATTTTTTCACGCCCGATGAGGTACCACCCCATACATCAAGGGGCCGGTGAAGTCCCAACGGACGTTTCCAGTTCTGGTGTATGAGTCGGTTTCCCTTATAAGCAAAAATGATGATGGCTCCTCATTGTACAAAATATTCCGGAGGCAAAATATCCCTCCATTCGGATCTCCGGGAGAGGGGTGTACAGGGGCGCCAACATCAAGATTTAACATATCCTTTTCGAATATATGTGGCCTAAATTCTAACCTGAACTCCGTCCACCATTTCCTCCAGGCTAACAGGCCCCAACTCCTCTTCCTCACCGAAACCCAAATCAGTGCCAAAACAGCCACTAATCACCTTAATTTCCCGGGGTATGAGCTCCTTACTGCCTTTAGATTGCATGGAGGCGTGTGCGCATACGTCCGTAGCAATCTACCTTGCACGAGACTCCCCAATTTAGAAGCTGGAAGAAAAGACATACTACGGATAAAACTCTCTCTCAGGGCTGCAACTAAATTCATCTGTTGCATTTACCGGTCACCTTCTGACAACAACTTTGTCCAGCTCTTTGACTACCTTTCTGAAAAAACCGACTATCTGATTTCTGAATATCCTTCCTCCGAGGTCACTATTCTTCGCGACTTTAATGTCCATAATAAGGAATGGCTAGGATCTTCAAAAACCGATCCACAAGGGAGAGCAGCGGAGGCCTTTGCAGTCAGCAATTCTTTGGCCAATATGGTTCAGCAACCTGCTTACTTTCCTCGTATGCCAACACACAGCTCAAATCCCTTGGATCTCCTTCTTACTACAAAACCTGAACGCTATAAGATATCAGTCACCGCCCCCCTTGGTCGCTCAGACCACTGCATGGTCACTGCTTCGTGTGCAAAGCAACCCGAGGTCACACAGTCATCACACCCACGTATCGTTTGGCACTACAACTCCGCAAACTGGGACGAAATGCGGGATTACTTTTCCTCATTTCCATGGGCGTCTGTCTGCTTCTCTCATCCTGACCCCTCTGATATCTCACAAAACGTCACCGAAATTATCCAAGCTGGCATGGAATTATTTATTCCACGTACACAGAAAACCTCTTCAGCCACTCAAAAGACCTGGTTCTCTAAATCCTGCGACAAGGCCAGACTTGAAAAGGTCAAAGCTCACAAAACGCTTCTACACAATCCCAGTCAAGAAAATCGTCAAGCATTCAACGACGCAAGAAACCGCTATGTCCGCATTCTTTCTGAGGCAAAAAGCTCGTTTAATAACCACATCAAAAACAAAGTCCTCTCGAGCTCCAACGGCGGCAAACCCTTCTGGACTCTTGCTAAGTCTATTGGGATTAATTTCTGCAAGAGCACGTTCCCACCTCTTGTCTCAGGGGATGAAATTGTTTCTACCGCCCTGGGCAAGGCTGAACTTTTTGCTTCGTTGTTCGCCGGAAATTCTACTCTTAACCCACCTCCAAATGTTCAACCACCAACAGTCCCCAATGTCGCGCATAAAATGAATGATATCATTTTCAAAACTAAAAAGGTACGAAAGATGCTCTCTTCTCTTAATACCAGGAAAGCCTCTGGCCTTGACGAGATCCCAGCAATTGTTCTCAAAAAATGCGCACCAGAACTTGCTCCTGTCCTGACTCGTCTGTTTCAGACATCTTACAATAGAGGCATATTCCCTAGTAACTGGAAAACTGCTTGAGTACAATCCATCCCCAAGAAAGGATCCAAAGCGCTTCCTAGCAACTACAGGCCTATTTCTCTCCTTTCAGTCGTCTCTAAAGTGATGGAAAAGTATATAAACACCGAATTACTAAAATTCCTTGAAAAATACAGTCTAATCCACGACAGGCAGTATGGATTCCGTCAGCCCAGATCGACTGCCGACCTCCTTTCCTTTGTCACCCATTCTTGGAACAAGTCTATGGAACAACACGGTGAATCCCAGATTGTTGCTCTAGACATATCCAAAGCATTCGACCAGGTCTGGCACGCAGCGCTGCTTAATAAACTTCCGGCCTATGGCCTACCACCAAAATTTTGTACCTGGACAGCAAATTTCCTCTCCAACAGGAGCATATCTGTTGTTGTGGATGGCCATTCCTCTAAACTGTATCCAATTAATGCAAGAGTTCCTCAAGGTTCAGCTTTAGCCCCTACTTTGTTTCTTCTCCACATCAATGACCTCCTCTCTAGCACATCCAACCCAGTTCACAGTTACGCGGACGACAGCACCCTCCACTCAAATATACAATATTCTAAGCCTGTCTCTTTAGCCCAATTAGATGAGGATCGCAGACTCATGGAGGGTTCTGTCTCCGTGGATTTCCAAAAAATATTAGACTGGTGAAGTAGAAATCTTGTACAATTCAACCCCACCAAAACTAAGTCTTGCTTTCTTTCTCACAAGAGATACACCAGCCCTAGACCCATCACAATGAACAACCAAGTTATTCAAAGTAATGAGTCCTTTTCTCTTGTTGGCATTTATGTGGATCGAAATCTTAATTGGCACCAACATGTCACATCAATTGCAGAAGCGGCTGCTAAGAAATTGGGTTTCCTTTTCCGGGCTCGCAAATACTTTTCACCAGCTAATCTCTATACCTTATATACTTCACAAATAAGGCCAAACCTCGAATACTGCTCCCACATCTGGGGTGCAGCTGCCGCTTCTACACTCGCTATCCTGGACTCCATTCAAAAGAGAGATATACGTCTCATCGGTGACCCTACCCTCACCCAAAGGCTGCCATCCCTTGCCCACCGACGTGCCGTTGGTGACCTCTCTCTCTTTTATAGATATCTGCACGGGCACTGCTCAGAGGAGCTTTTCTCCATAATTCCCCCACCTGCTGCCCCCAACAGATCTACCAGGGGAACAGAGCGAATGCACCCTTTTACTGTCCAGGTCACCAGACATAGAACATCTTGTTATGCCCGCTCTTTTCTCCCGAGGACTTCCAAGTTGTGGAATTCCTTGCTGGCACATGTTTTTCCTTCTCCTCCGAACCTCCAAACCTTCAAGTCCAGAATTAACAAGCTGCCTCTTTCCTCCTTGTCAACACCCACGGTACGATAGTATTTAGGCTGTAAGCCCTCGTGGTGTGTTGTTGACGTAAAAAAAAATGACAACTTTAGCTTTTTGTTGACTATTTTTAAAGTACACACCAAGCAATACAAAACCACCAAATTTCAAATTTTTATTATAAATCTTGGGTTGAAAGCACGAAAAAAAATTGTGTAATTATCAATGAATAAAATTTTTAAATCTGCTGGTTTCTGCAACTTCACATGTAAGAACTTTAAAAATAGTCAACAAAAACGTAGGGTTGATTTGAAGACATTATCGATGAAGTCATTTTTCAAATATGGTACATACTGTATAGATTTTTTAAAAGACTGCAACTTGAAATACTAACTAATGTGTCCAAGCATTTCTGAAAAAAAGAAACTGTATTTGATTAACTGAATTTATTTCAAGTTATAAACTAATACTGAATGTAGGTATAGGTGTATTTATACATAATATATATTTCTTATAAAACTGTAAAAAAAGACTTAAGACAATGTTAATTAGAATAAAATCTT
Organism: Tillus elongatus; assembly: GCA_964006375.1. Classification (NCBI taxonomy): domain Eukaryota; kingdom Metazoa; phylum Arthropoda; class Insecta; order Coleoptera; family Cleridae; genus Tillus; species Tillus elongatus. Next base: position 58,709,688 of record OZ023262.1, on the reverse strand, counting down.
TATTACATAAAAAAAATAATTAAAGACAACATATTATTCATTTCTGCTGATAGATATATATATTTTATTGACCATCAAATGTACATGGTAAGTCACTGTCTTTATAAGTACCTACTATAGTTACTAGATAGAGATAGTTAAGACATATAGCGTGTGTCCATGTTTAGCCTAAAATGCAGTTCTAGTCAAAACTCAGCGACAAAATAGGTAACTTGAACTTGTGATATCGTTACTAATTGACCGATTTCAAAAATTCTTTTTTCTAAATGAATACCAATTAATTGTTTATGATATTGTTATACTAAATAACTCTGTCGTCTAGGAAAATGTGTGAAACACCAATAACAAAAACGAAGTAGCATTACTTATTTTGAGAGGCGAGAATTTTTTTAGCTTCTAAAATATGTGGTAACATATGTGACATAAAATAAAGTCAACATATCAAATACCATTGTAAAAAAAGAAATATCTAAAAAGGTGTGTTCATTTCGATTTTAGATCAAGTTTAATTAAGCAAACGTAAGAATATGCAATTGATAAATCAAGCGCTTGGAAATGAATACAACTTCAATGCGAAAATAGCTTAAATATGGTGACACTCTGAGAAAGTGTTAATGCATATGTCTTAACTATCCCTATCGAGTAAGTATAGTACTGTGTACATTCAGAAACATTGAATTAAAGTAAAATAAAATTATGACTACAATGAATTATGTATATATAAACAGTCTGTAGCTAGTGTAACTTGCCTTCCAAAGCTTTTGCCTAACGCACTCACACACACACTACACATATTAGTTTAGAGCACCAATAAATTTCTTCATCTTGGTTTTTGTTTTATGACATCCACTTGTGCCTACTGTAATCTTGTTAGTGGCAGCATCTTAATAACATTAGGTAAAAAAAAAAAACTGAGGAATTTGATTCCCAAGTAATCAAACATCTGCTTTGTTTTCTCCTTTTTGTGCAACTGTATTTTTAATTCATGCCTGCACCTGGTATTGATGTTGCGAGCTTTATCATTCACTGTCCTTATTGCTCTTTTTTGCATGATAAACACATGTTCCGCTGCTGACGAGTTAACCCATATGAATATTCCATACGATAGGATACTGCGACAATGTACAAAATAAGCAATCCTGGCAACTTGATCGGTACTGTACTGTTCCTTATGATGTCGATTGCTCTGGATAAGCCTCATTCTTCCATAGGTCAATCATATTTAACGTTTTAAAATGAATTGGTCTGACCAGGTAAGACATCTCCAGGCAGCTTCTAAGGACATAACAAAATTCGTATTTAGCAATTAGGTTTTCTTTTTCATTAAGCATATTTTATAAAAAGAAACAAAAATATAAATGCAGCCATTTTAGAATAATTCACCGACGATCCTTAACTAGACGGCTCCCAAGGATCGCCGCTGTTTTAGGGATTCTTACCTGACATGTTTGCCGATATACTCCATGTTTCATTATCTACACTCCAGACAATGAATTACTTAACTTAAACCCAAAATTCAAACAATTCAGGCTACAATAAGATTGTTCAATCTTTAAAACTTCCAGAAAAATAAATAGACAATAGACATAGATCAAATAACAGCTTATGATATCATAAATATAATATAAACAACAATCAGCCATTATCATTAATACCAGGCGCATTGTCACATGTCAGTTCCCTGTTGGCGTTAGTGTTGTATGTTGCTATTGGACGACGATGACATACGATCGAACATAGACGAATACGAAAATGGAGGGAATTCAAATAAATGTTTACTAATTAAAACAAACTTTCAGAAACATTACAATTGTAACTTTACGTGAGCTTACAAATGGAGAAAAACAACAAGTCCACAAAGGAGATATTACATTTGAAAGTCATGTTAAAGTTTCATTTGTAAGTTTGCATTAGTTTTTTGGCTGCAAACATTTAGAAATGTTGCAAACTTAACTTGCTTAATGGTAAATTATCTAACGTTGCGGTAAGCATTTGTAAGTTAACATGCTTAGTGGGCACATACGTTAATTGATAATATAATTTATAGGTATATGTCTTTACTTCGTCACTAACAAATGTTTCTTTATGTAAATTTCAAAAAACAGCCCTAATAGTTTCTGGTGTTGGATAAAAAATAATAAATTATTTATTTTGTCCTTTGCAGATATGATACCCCAGTTAAATTGGAAACAGAAGCTGCAGAAAATGAAAATTCATTTTATTTATGAAGAAACTGTTTCACAGTTTAAATTGGCATTTTAAATCAGCCCCTGAGAGTAAATCATTGAAGGGAGGCGTAACAGATACTTCTCCTTATGAAAACTTTTGAAGATAATCGCTGCAAGTTTTGGAAACTATGTGGTTCTATTCTAATGAACAAAGGCAATATGTATAAGTATCAGACTGCTGTGTACCTATTGATAACTAAGTGAAGATTGGAACCTGTGATGAGCACTGATAAGTACACTTGGAGAACCCAAATCACCACAACACATTTTTAAAAGACCTGATGATCGTTTCACTGACCAAGTTAGCGTCAACCTATTGATAAGATATGGCAATCTATACTTCATTTTACTTTCAGCATTAAAGTTGTTCTTAAATAAATAATGCAATAGTAATACTGGTTTCTCTAATAAAATACAAGTGTAATTAATTTTGTTTGATTTTCCATTAATCGTGTCAATAGTAAATTCCCACTTATAGCTGTAGTGTTAGAGGGTTCAAATTGCCAATTAATTTTTCATATGATTGAAATGCAGAAAACAGAGGTATTGTGTTATTAAAACTTACCTTCTTTTGTTATCACTATTAAAATCTTGAAAAAGTAATTTGGCTAATTTAACCTCTTTACTGGCAGCAGTATAAAAGTAAATAAAACAGATTTGGATTTGACAAATGAAATTCAAATCAAATTTCCCACCTGCTCTGCTGTCTCGTCACTCCATACACAGCCAGCACTCAGTTTCGTGACTCTTGACCGACTCCAATACGATGCATGTGGTGACGCAAGCGGCCTGTATACAGGCCGACTAGAGTACTCAGTTGTTGTCTGTTTAGCTCTAGAAGTTTTTTAGCCCTTGACTCAGACAGGCCATTTATGAAGGCCTTAGAGAGCTAATCCTGGCAGATTTTGCCAATATTGGATTGTCATTCTTTCTGTCCAGGTCTTTAAGGTGTGTTTTGCTGTGCAAGATGTTGCCCCCAGCATCGGTTCTGGTATATTGTTTCTACTAGTGATGGGTCGTTATTTAACTGTCAGCTATTTTTAAACGGTTACTGAGCCGTAATGGTAACCACCAGTTATGGATTTATAAAAATAACAGATTAAAAAGTAACGCTTTTGACACTAAACTAGAATTAGGAGTCGTGTCTGTTTCAGTTCTACTGCAACTAGGTTCGATGAATAAACATCGGTTTTCATCGGCAACTGTTATGTAACCATTTAACGGGATGAATAGCCTTGAGATTGGGAATGCTAAATATGTATGGGTATACAGTATAGAGCGGATTGTACTTCATAATATTATTATTTATACTAGTGTGCTCGCTCTCGCTCACAGCTTTAGGGACGTACGATCTTCGGTTTAATTTTAACTTTAACCGGTTGTTGATGGGGATACGGCATACGGACACTACTACACAGAGTTATTCTGCTAAACTGAGAAGCTGTTATTTTTGAAACAGTTGAGTTTCCCACTAGTATGTAAAGCCAAATATTTAATAATAAAAAATGTTGGGTGAAAAGATGAATTTCTGTTAAATTGTGTTATTACTTTCACTATAGACAACGCAAAATAGGGTTATTTCACGTGAAATTAAAGTACTTATTTATTTAAATTTATATACATTACCTAAGAAAACAGTTAACACGTCATTTTCGTTTGTCTGATAATAGTTATCAAATTGATAAAAAAATATAATGATACAACATTTTTTAATATCTATATACATTTAAATATAATAAATTAAATGAATATATGTATGTATATATATATATATATATATATATATATATATATATATATATATCTATATATATATATATATATATATATATATATATATATATATATATATATATATATATATATATATATATATATATATATATATATATATATATATATATATATATATATATATATATATATATATATATATATATATATATATATATATATATATATACAGGGTGTTTCCAAATGATGCGAAAAATTTTACAGGGTGATTCTTTGGCGAAAAATAAGGGGTATCTTTTTATTAAGTTTTTCTTGAAACCCCTTCTCCTCCAAGTTACAGCCCTTTGAAATTTTTGAAACTAATTTTAAAACAACGAATATTAAAATAAGTAAATAAACAATTAATACTATATATCTTCCAATTCTTTTTTCAAACTCAAATTCAATTTTTTATACTGTTGGCTGTTTGCACAGTTTTTAAAAGTGGACTGATAAAGATGACCAGTGAACCGAAAATGTAACTAGAGATAGAAATCTTTCTAAGAAAGAATAAAAGCATAATGTAATAACAAACCATATGTACAGAATAAAGGCAAATTTCTTTACCGAAATTTTATGAGCTGCGTTATGTTATGGAGTTCTTAGAATCACTCCCTGTGTAGCAATAAAAGTTCTAACGTCTAACGTCCCAAGGCGTGATAAATAATGATATTTATTGATTCGTGCTGTGGCATTGACATTTACGTAAAGACCCCTCATAAATAAATTTGTTAGAAATGACTAGTTTATAATTCCTAAAACATCTAAGTAAATACTAATATAAGACTCCTTTCTGATTTCTAAAAGTTTCACTTCAGAGTGGCAAAAGATTTACGACACGCTTATTATAATTTCGTAACCCTTTGTTTCCTTTTCATATCGACAAAATTTGAGATTTATACACTACGTGAAATAACGGGGTAAAAATACAATGCATTTATACTAGTGTGCTCGCTCTCGCTCACAGCTTTGGGAATGTAGGATACTATCGATCGACTATCCAGTTTAAAATAACTGAAGCCGTTATTTTCAACGGTTATTATTAAATAACGTTAACGGCTTCAACTGTTAACAGAAAATAACCGTTTTTCCCATCACTAGTTTCTACTATATAGGTTATATACTGGTAAACAAATCTGATGCCTACTCTACACTCTGTCTGGCTCTCTTACTCGCCATCTTGGAAACATGTCGCGGCGAATAATCGTCTTAGGTGCGCCTGTGTCGACGACCATCTGGGTCTTATTACCGCTTACGTATCCGTCTACGACAAGAGCGCTGCCAGAATCGGTAGCCTGAGAAATAGTTACTGGTCTTAGCTTCACTTTCTCCCTTAGGCGTGATCTTAGAGCCCAATATTGGCCCCTTATATGTCCCACCTTGCCGCAGTTCCAGCAGCGCAAGACATTTGCACGGTGAGCTCTTATTGTGTGTTCATGAGACGTCCTGCTATTTTCTCCAGTAGCTGCATGATCTTGGACGAATCTGTTTTATTTTCTTCTTGGACTTGGAGATTGCGAACTTTCACATGACTTTCCGACGCTTGCTCTACCGCTTTAAACTCCAGGGAATGTGCGAAAACATCGTTCATGTTTTTGCGCCTCGCTATCCTCAGCGTCTGCTGGGTGTCGGTATCTCTGATGCCGTCAATGAAGGTTTGCACCGACAGCTGGTTTAAAAACTCCATCGGAACTATGGGGTAGGCTAATCGCGTCAGTTTGACAACGTCGGCGTGGAGATGTTGGAGACTTTCGCCCGGTGTCTGAGAACGATTTTTCAACTGCCATCGATACAACTGTTGTAAATGCTGGTCGCCAAACTTCATTTCTAGTTGATTTCTAATGCTGTCAAAACTCAGCGGTTCTTTCCTGGGAATACCTTAAAGTACATCTAGAGCATCTCCTCTGATAGCTACAATTAACGAAGTCGCTTTCTCTCTCTCGTCACAGCCATTTGCTGTAGCAGCGGCTTCAAACTGGCGTCGATAAATACCCCATGGGACTGAGCCATCAAAAGTGGGAACCTTAATTCTTATGTGGCTATTTTCGAGTCTGATGTTTCCCTTGACTAGGGTATCATACTTCTTTTTAGTTATTGGATTTTCTCATCTCTTCGTCTGGCTTATTCATCTCTTTTTCTCATTCCTTCCTTGGCTGCTTCGTCACTTTTTCTGGCATCTTCATCCTCTTTTCTAATTTCTTTGACTTCTTCGTCCCTTTTTCTCATTTCTTCTCTGGCTTCTTCGTCTCTTTTTCTGACCTGTTCATCTCTTTTTCTCATTTATTTTTTGGCCTCTTCATCTATTTTTCTCATTTCTTCTTTCGCTTCTTCGTCTCTTTTTCTCAGTTCTTATTTTGCCTCTTCATCTCTTTTTTTGACTTCTTCATCTCCTTTTTTGACTTCTACATCTCATTTTCTGGCCTCTTCCTTCATGTCGTTAATCAATTCCAATAGCTGTGCTCCATATTGGCTGTTGCGCTACGTGTCTTAGTCATAGACGTACTTAAAGCTGCTACACAGTTAATTCTGTTTCGAGAACACACCCAGTTATGAATTACTGCTGACGCTGATCTTCCAGAGATTCTAGAAATTTCCACCTTGTTCAAAGAATATTCTGGAAAATACTTCCGTTAGCAGCTTGAAAATCCTACTTTTGACACCAGTTGTTACGTTCTACCGGGTTCTGGATTTGTTGACGTACAAAAAACACCTTTTCAAACTACTAATTTATTACAAGCAACTATTTTCCAACACCAGTATCTAAAATATTTCTCTCTATTATTAAATGTCCATACAATTATATGCCACTATTCGCCTTCTATGATCGCTTCTTATACACCAACACTTACTGCTGACTCGCTTAATACTCTATGATCACTTATTCTACACCACACTAACACAATACTGAACTAACTTACTCTGTATACCGCTCGCCTATTTATACTGCACATAGAGATTCTAGACCTTCTACACTATCCCACACCTGTGAGTTCTGGTTCCTTCTAGAAATATCATTCCAGAGTGTTCGCTGTTACCAACACACCACAACTGACATAGAAGTAACAAAGTCCATAAACTTAATTCGCATAGTCAAATGTGACAGTATTAACAATTTGTCCATTATTAAATCCTGTTCATTAAAAATACTCTCATATAATATTATAGAAGAATTTGACATAACTTTCCCCTATGGGTACTACATAATAATAATTTATCTTCCATAACTGTGCCTCATTTATTCAGAGTATCCTAATTTACAAACTAGAGACTTGAGAACCCAAATCAGAGGACGAAAAATCTTTAAAAAGATGTGTTGTGGCGATTTGGGTGCTCCAAGTGTACTTATCAGTGATCACCACAGGTGCCAATCTTCACTTGGTGACTAATCACGAGTTGTTTTTTAACTCTGAACTAGATTCAATATACAAAGCGGTAATGTAAGTTTATTAAAAATAAAACTATAATGTAGCAAGCTAAAATTAAAATCAAATAGACTGTTAATTTGTAAGTGAGCCGTACAATTACTGGCGCTGAATTTCTAATCTGGTTTCTGATTGGTTGCCTGGTAATATGTATGCTGTGGCTGATGTGAATCTGAATTCACGCGAGGCGCGTGGCACCTTTGACTCTATATCAGAGAATAGACCCGGGACACAGCCGAATTGTTTGAAGCCAACATTCAAGGGACTTTATGTGTACATCGGTCCTCTGCTCTGATTGGGTGGTGGCTCAAGCGTTGCCGCCATGTGATAATTCATCCTTAAAACGCCGAATACGATGACAAGTTGAGAACGATAAATTTATTACTTTTCTGTTACTTAAGACATTACACTTACATTAGGGCTTATTTATGAATGTAAAGATTTACTAACGTTATATTCTTTGGTTTCTCTCTTCTTTATGTAAATATAACCAGAAAACTCAATTTAAAATCTGTATCTTGCTGCATGTGAAGTATCTAGATTTGTATTAATCCACTGTTGTAGCTTGTATTTGTCTATGAATAGTATGCAAATATACTGAGAATTTATTTGTATGTGTTACCTTGATTTGCAATAAAGGTTTTGAGTTTTGTTTTTGCAAAATGATGAAAAAGTATATTGCTTGTAGAAGATTAGCTGGCGATGTGGCAACGATGTCTCTGCACGCGTAAGCACATTGCTGTTTGCGATTTTCAGTGGCGGCACGCCAGTTTGGCACTATTTTTAGGTTTCCATCTATTAAAGAGAGAAGATAAACATGGTGCTCTGCTTTAAATATAAAATCGGATACGCTGCCGAAATATTCTTATTTATGTTCACAGCATTTTAATAAAGACTTTTATTATTTACCCAAGTGGAAGAAGGGTGTTAAAAACGCAGCGTCTCCATCAGTTTTAAGTTCTTCAGTGCCTTCTACTGAAAACTTATCAAAAATCGTCCATTTTTTAGGAAAAAACTTCGTTATTTTGTAGATATTTTTAGTTTATCAGGAACTCCAAAAACAAATAATAAAAAACAAAAGAGGAAAATAAAAATAATGCGCCCACAGAGAAGACGTCTTAAGAGTTTTTCACCATAAATCGCTGATTGAGCATTTTAAAAGTCGTATTGCTTTTACGGAAAATACAGAAACATCCCTGAACGTCTCATATTTGAGTGTTATTGAATTTATATCATTGCTTGTAATATTTTAGGCCTCGTTACCCACACAAATAGATCTGATTAAACAGCTTTAAAATGTCCACAACGGAACTATTCACCAGACGTAAGGTCGTTTGCTATTACCCTAAATTTTTATTCAAACAAAGCATATTATTACGTTCGAGAAAAATGTATTAAATCTTTGCCACATCCTTAAACAATTTTTAAATTGTTCCTGGATTCTGCAAAGAAGCATTAGCGGTTTTGGATTCAAAAAGAAGAGAAGCAGCCGGAAAAGGTCGAAAAATACTTTGTAACCTAGTTACCGAAGAGATGTTCATAAGACGTCAAGTTGAGTGGACAGGAAAACAGTTTTGTGGTAACGTAGATATTGTCGTGGATATGAATAATTCAAACGAGCTTCCAGAGGCTAAAGAAGTTTTGCTTTTCTTATTAGTTGCTTTAAATGGCCACTGGAATGTTCCAGTGGGTTATTTCTTCCTAGCTGGCATTTCTCGTGAAGAAAAAGCAAGCCTATTAAATCGGGCTTGAAGTTTTATCCATCAAGCAAGAATATTCGTTACTTCCGTAAGTTTTGATGGAGCAGCTGCAAATATAAGCATGGTTAAATGCTTGGGAGCAAATTTAGATACATTTATTTAAGAAGATTTAAAGGCTTATTTGCCGCATCCTGTAACCCATGAAAATGTATATATTTTCCTAGATGCTTGTTACATGATGAAATTAATAGGAAATTATCCGGCAAGTTGTAGATCTATAAAACATGGCAGCAGACAAATCAGGTGGTCATTTCTAGAAAAAACTGGCAGAGCTGCAAGATATTGAAGGTTTTTTCTTTATTTTTTCTTAAATTTTTGTTGAAAACACTTTTTACTGAATTTGCATAGAAAAAAATAGCTTAAGACGAGATCACAACATTACAACATTGAGACTTTCGAACATTTTATTCGAGAAATCATTTCTTTAAAAATTCACTACCATAACGCACTTGCTGCGCCCAAACCTTTTAGTCAATAGTATACTTAAATAATGTATAGGTAGTTAAACATGTTTTAAATTTTATTATTTTAATCGTTTTTATGAAAATTTCAATCCTAATTCTCGAGACGCCTATGGTGTCGAGGACCCTTTTATTCAATGTTGGTTTCCAACATTACAACGCATCGCATTGGGAGATGCCTGGTCTATCCGTAGGTAGATAGTCAAAGCGTGGCACAGCCACGGTTCACCGGTTCACAGAGTCACAGCACGCCAGCAAGGCAAGTGCACCTCACAGGCTCGCAGCTCGCAACAACACCACCAGAGAATCAGAGAACACTCCCTATAGAATGGAAACACCAATGGTGACGTTTTGAACAATATTGTAGCGCCCTGGCGGATGCGATGAATTACTTAAGTCACATGCCGGAAATTTGATTTGATTGAACAGCACATAGGCACAGCGATGTGTTGTGATAAAGGCATAAAGATGAAGCATCTAAATAAAAAGTTGTGGGTTGTGGTAGTGAAGTAGCATGATATAATGACTTAGAAGAAATATGATATTGCGCATATGCCCCGCCCCCTGCTATGACGTCACGCGGTGAGTAACGTTATAAAAGTCCAACTACACACTTAAAACAAAGTCATTCGCAATAAAAAAAGTTTCTATACGTCATTGACGTTAGCTTAATGCGGTTGAAGTTACGCATATATTGCCTTTTTCAGATAATATAGATCGCAGCACTAAATTTAATATTTTGCATTTTTATTACTTCCAACTGTATGCACTTAAATATTAGTAAAATACGTAATTTGTTAAGAGGTTGTGATGAAACGTCAAACCCCACTGCACGACAGCATGTTATTGTTGTATTGGACTCACCACTTGACACCAAGCGCGTGACAGGTCTAAAAATAGGTAGTCGGAATATCATATCTCTCGTTATTTGTATCATGGTGAAGTACTGGTTCATATTTCATGTTCGTTGTTCGTTGTCTACGTACCTTGCTCAATCACAGTACAAAGAGAAAGCGCTGAGCTTTTTTCCTTAAAATAAAAGAACGTTTGAGGTTCCTTATATCACAAAAGATTTCCCTCCGATTCTGATTCCAAATAAAACCTGGATATTATGATATATACCTAGCCAATTAGGCCATTATTACATTAAAATGGGGCTTCGCATCCGCTTACGGTCGGTAACGCCACCGCTTGACAAAGAAAAATCCTTTGAATGCAACTCATGTAGTTACAAAACAACAAATGAATCTAGCTTGGTATGCCATATAAAGTCAGAGCACAGCGAAGAAAAGCCTTGTCAATGTGACTCCTGTGATTATGAAGCTAACACCTTGAAAAGCTTGCAAAAACACGTATTGTTAAGGCATCCAAACAAAAAATCTTTTAAGTGTGAATCTTGTGAGTATGAAACAAGGGATAAATCTACTTTGACGAGACATATAGCGTCAAAACATAGCGAAGAAAAGCATTTTCAATGTCATTCTTGTGATTACAGAGCTGGAACTAAAAATAGCTTGCGAGAACATATGAAGTTGAAGCATAACAAAGAAACATTTAAATGTGAAGTGTGTGGTTATGAAACAGGATTGAGAAGTTACTTACGAAAACATATCTTAAAGCATGTAGAAGAATATAAATGTGAGTTGTGTGATTTCCAAACTGCAACTAAAAGTAACTTGGGGAAACATATTACGAGATGTCACAAAGAAAAACGTTACGAATGTGAACAGTGTGATTACAAAGCTGCATACAAGTATCTCCTGACAAAACACCTGTTGAAGCATAACACTGAAAAATATTACAAATGCAAGTCATGCGATTTTCAAACTGTCCATCAAGAAGACTTGAAACAGCATATGATAATAAAACATAAACCTGAAAAGTCTATTAAATGTGATTCTTGTGATTACACAACTTCAAGGAGAGATGACTTGGTGCAACATATTAAATGGAAACATCAAGAAAAACTTTTTAAATGTGAATCTTGTGATTACAGCACAGCATTTAACGCAAAGCTAAAATTGCACATAACATCAAATCATAACAAAGAAAAATCTTACAGGTGTGAATCTTGTGATTACACAGCTTCATGTAAAGATTACTTGGCTCAACATATGAAGTGGAAACATGAAAAACCCTTAAAATGTGAAACATGTGATTACAGAACAGCATTTAAAGCCAAGTTGAAGCAACATGTAATCTCAAAGCATAACAAAGAAAACGCTTATAAATGTGAATCTTGTGATTATGCAGCAACACGTAAAGATTACTTAGAATCACACATGATATCAAAGCATAACAAAGAAAAACCATTTAAATGTGGTATTTGTGATTACACAGCTTCACGTGAACATTTCTTACAAAAACACTGGTCAAAGCAGCATAGTAAGGAGGAAGAAGTTGAAATGTAAGTATCCTAATTACAGAATAGCAGTGAATTATAAGTTTTAGAAAAACATTTTGGTAATCTAATAGATTAATACAACAAGAATGCGCACATATCTGTTTGTGTTCCGAAGCACAGTTCGTCACTTTGAATTTCACACAGCCTTGCACATTCGAGGTTGAACAATAAATTGAATGAAAATAATTAAATTCAATAAGTATTCATCAGTAATCCTGTGTTGAAGACACCTCTCTAATAAACAAACAATTTGGGTGAAATCGGAACGTGAAGTGGACGCTGGACGATGTGCACTGTTGTGAGATGAGTATTAGCAAGGGTCATTTTAAATATAGAAGGAAATCAAGGGGTGAACAAATGTTTTTATAATGTAAATAAATTATAATATGGCGTCATCTACATAAATCGATATTTGACATATTTTGCAAAACAGTAGGAAAATGGAAATGTAAAAAGATATTTTTCAGCCGTGGTGGTCCAGGGGAAAAAACGTGGGCCTCTGGACCCAAGAGTACTGGGTTCAATCCCAGATTTCCCCTCTCCTCCCTTTTTAAGTACATCGGTATTATCAACAGAGGTTGTGCCATTGTGATTGAGCAAGGTCATCTGCACGTTCCGTCCTTCCCAGGGGGCATAAAGCTGTCGGTCCCGTGCCCATGCGATGTTGGGCACGTTAAAGACCCAAATTTCCCGGACAGTGAGGTGAATGAATCACCATTTAGTACAGTCAATGAAGCAATTTACGTTGCGAATTACCGATGATAAATACAACTCTATGCTAGTAGCAGACAGTATCCAATATATTTTTTCGAAAAGTCGCAATGTTTCATGGTAATGAAGCAATTTCTACTGACAACTGTCGAACATTTCGAAGGGTAGCCAATTTTGAGCCATTTTCTCGGTTAAGTTTATCATCAACCTACCCCGCACAGCACCCCTATTCGTGCTAGGTCCCGTATTTCTTAGGGGATATAAACAAGACATTTTTCTTGTAGTTTATGCAATTAGGGTGGTTGTACGCACGTGAGAGGGGAAGGAAAATCCCTACGGCGAAACAACAAAGATGCATTCGGAAGCATTGCTCAGCTGTTTGAATTTCACACAGCATTGCCACGTCCAATTCCACAATCAATAATTATAATAAATGAGTTAAAATCATTAAATTAAATAAATATTTCAGTTAATATATAGAATTAGTGTCTGAATAATAAAATGAGTGAATCCAATAAATAGTGAAATACTACTGTACTTTGAAGCATAACCCTTAATAATTAATATACAGGGTGATTCATAAGCGGTGACCAAAAATGAAACCCCATGTTCTTTGAACAATTTTAGAGAGAGGGTATGTTCTATAAAATTTTTTCCTCTAATGCTTCACTAAAAAGATACAGGGTGTTTAAGCTGAATTTCAAAAAATAAAATTTCTCAATTTTTTAAAAAGTAGCACATATATTTTGCTGAAACTTTGCATGTGTAGGCTGCTATGTAAGGCGCGTATTCTACCATAACAATTGAATCGGCTAATCCAGCAGTGGCGCGCGTACCCACATGTCATTGGTTATCCCTCAAGAAAAAAACGGGTAAGCCAATGATATATATTTTTTTATTTTTCATTTTTTGAATATTACTTTCATTTGTGAACAAAATGACTCTCTTGATAATTTTCTGTACGACGCTTATTTTACAAGTAAGCAATGAATCAGGTAAGTGTTTTAGAGCACAGTTCATGATTTTTAACCAGTCGTTTGGTAGAAAATCGCAATGATACACTTTTATCAGGCTTATAGTAATTTATTTATTACAATAAATGTTCAAAAATGCCTCCATTGGTTTGAATACACGCACGACATCTTTTTAATATGGAAAATTTAATGTCTTGAGGATTCATTGTTGCTTGAATATGACGAAAAGCATTATTTATCAGTTGTTGTAGCTGCTGATCTTGCAGGCCAATGTATTGGTCCAGTTCTGCCAATCCATCTTTCACTATAATGTTCATGTAGCCATGTAACAACGTTTCGACTATGATGCGCTGGTGCACCGTCATGCTGGTACCACATTATACCTCTTGTTGCTAGTGGAATGTCATCTAGAATGTTTTCTACATGGTTTTTTAGGAGCGCTAAGTACGAAGATCCATTTAAACGTTGTGGCAGGACTTCCATGAACAGTGAGCCGTTAAAAATACCACACCATAAATTAATGGAAAATCTATGTTGAAATGTGCGTCCTTGTTGCATGTGGATTTTCCAATGACCAGACATGCTCATTATGAGAATTATAAATACCATCTCTTGTAAATGTTGATTCGTCAGACCAGAAGATTAGATTAGGGAATAAGATATTTTGATTGTTCATTTCCAACATCCATTCACAAAAGACTCGTCGATACACATTATCTCCAGGTAGAAGGCAATGAACATTCTGTCGATGATATGGATGTAAGGCTTCTTAATGTAAAGTTCTCCAAACAAAGCTTTGAGAATATTGTAACTGCGTGGCAATCCTCCGAGTACTTGTAGAAGGTTGATCCATCACTGCATCCACCACTCTCTCTTCGTCTTCAAATTGATGTTGTCTTCTACCATTAGCTCTAGCGTTAGGACGTTGTCCAATACCACACTGCCGAAGTCTTGAAAACAATTGAGAAAAAACCGTTGGTGTAGGTTGACGGCGAGTGGGAAACCTACGTTGATATTCCTGACAAGCAGCTAGAGCATTTCCATCAGCATATCCGGAGATAAAAATTATATCTGCATACTCTTCTGAGGTGTACTCCATTATAAGATGTAAAAGAGTAGAAAATTTTGCAATTTTATAAAGTTTACTACTTACACCTATTCAAAATAATAACTTGTTAACCTAAACGTCAAGCGACACATAATGACAACTTTGGCAAACCAGACTACTACTTACTAAAATACAACAAAGATAATCGTCGTACAAAAAATCATCAAGACATTAAATTTTCCTTATGAAAAAGATGTCGTGCCTGTATTCAGGCCAATGGAGGCATAAAAGTGTATCATTGCGATTTTCTACCAAACAACGACTGGTTAAAAATCATGAACTGTGCTCTAAAACACTTACCTAATTCATTGCTTACTCGTAAAATAAGCGTCGTACAGAATGAAAGTAAGATTAAAAAAAATATCATTGGCTTACCCGTTTTTTTCTTGAAGGATAACCAATGACATGTGGGTACGCGCGCCACTGCTGGATTAGTCGATTCAATTGTTATGGTAGAATACTCGCCTTACATAGCAGCCTACACATGCGAAGTTTCAGCAAAATATATGTGCTACTTTTTAAAAAATTGGGAAATTTTATTTTTTGAAATTCAACTCCAACACCCTGTATCTTTTTAATGAAGCATTATAGGAAAAATTTTTATAGGACATACCCTCTCTAAAATTGTTCAAAGAACATGGGGTTTCATTTTTGGTCACCACTTATGAATCACCCTGTATAATATAATCGGGACTGAAAAATTAGGAGATCAAATATATATATATATATATATATATATATATATATATATATATATATATATATATATATATATATATATTATATATATATACACACACATATTAATGAAAATTTGCCACTATAAAGCATTAGGATTTCTGACGCCTGGACCTCCGAGGCTGTGGGACAGCAAGTGCCTCCTGCCACAATAATTTGTCTTGACATATGACAGGACGATGTAATTTGCTGACCAAAACTAATCTTGATCACAGAGGCGTTAATCTTTAAGGATTTCTTTGATATCTCATATTTTGCATCCTAATG
Organism: Tillus elongatus; assembly: GCA_964006375.1. Classification (NCBI taxonomy): domain Eukaryota; kingdom Metazoa; phylum Arthropoda; class Insecta; order Coleoptera; family Cleridae; genus Tillus; species Tillus elongatus. The sequence continues at coordinate 58,693,842 of OZ023262.1, read as the reverse complement.
GTAATGTTAATGTCTTTCTGCTAGCAATGCTTTACAGAAAAATCTTTCTATTCAAGGGTGGTGTACCCTTGACGTTTTTCATATTTTAGTGCCACCAGAAAAACTATGAATCCGGCAAAAGTATACATTTACATATGATCATTGCCAGTAACTACCAGCTAGCTACCAGAAGCTGACTGCAAAATACCCCAATTTAGGGGTAGTTTCTCCTTGACATATTTCAGTTTATTGCCACTACCACCGAAAGTATTTAACTGACTGCACTCAAAATACATATATAACCATTGCTATAACAATAAGCTCGCTACCAGAAATTGGCAAAAAAAAACCCTAATTAGGGGTTGTTTACATGATGTAATTTACTGACCAAATAGAATCTTACTGACCGAGGCTTTAGTTTTTACGGATTTCGTTGATATCTTATACTGTGCATCCTAATGATAAGCCCTTCTTGCTACCAAAGTTTAACAGAAAAATCTTTCTATTTAAGGGTAGTTTACTCCTGATGTTTTTTAATTTTTTAGTGCTACCAGAAAAACTATGAATCTGAAAAGCTATACATTTACATACAATCATTGCTGGTAACTACCTGCTTGCCTGCTCAGCAGTTGAGTGAAAAATATCCCCACTTAGGAGTAGTTTACTCTTGACATATGTCAGTTTATTGCCACTACTGCCGAAAGTGTTCAACTGATTGCATTCAAAATACATATATAGCCGTTGCTAGTAATAATAAACTCGCTACAAGAATTTGGCTAAAAAATACCCCCATTTAGGGGTAGTTTACATGACGTAATTTTGGGTGACCAAATTGAATCTTGCTGACCAAGGCGTTAGTCTTTATTTTATAGCATATATTGTGCACCCTACTGATAACCCCTTCTTGCTAACAAAGTTTAACAGAAAAATATTTCTATTTAAGGGTAGTTCAGCCTTAGGGTTTTCTAATTTTTTAGTGCTACTAGACAAACTATGAACCTGACAAAGCTGTACATTTACATATAATCATTGCTAATAACTACCAGCTTACTGCTAGAAGTTGACTGAAAAATACCCCAATTTAGGGGTAGTTTACTCTTGACATATTTCAGTGTATTGCCACTACTGCCAAAAGTATTCAACAGACCGCACTCAAAATACATATATAACCATTGCTGATAACAGTAATCTGAAAGTTGCCTAGAAAATACTTTCATTTAGGGGTAGTTTGCAGGACGATGTAATTTGCTGACCAAGTTGATTCTTTCTGACCGAGGCTTTAGCTTTTCTTTGATGTCTTATATTGTGCATCGTAATGATAATCCCTTCTTGCTACCAGACTTTCACAGACAAATATTTCTATTTAAGGGTAGTTTAGTCTTGGGGTTGCATTTTAGATTAAATCGTGGAAAGGTACGTTTTCGAGAGTCAGATCGATTTTTTCGAAAAAAAATCCAAATGACACTGTACCGTAGCAGCTATCTCCGCCTTGAACCAAATCTGGAAATTCCGAGTTACTGAAGAGACTGAATGAGCGTGGTTCTAGGCAAAGCCCAGTAAATTTTTTCAATTTCTTATACACAGCTTTCCATACAAAGATGTGGCGTTTCTAAAGATCACCTTCAATTTTTTTTACAGCTTATTGCTCAGACATTAACTAAATGGCGACACCGACTATAAGTATATTTACAGCAATGAATTGGGAAACAGACTATAAGAAAATATTAGATAAAAAACTCTGGACGCAGCAAGTGCGTTATGGTAGTGAATTTTCATAAAAATGTTTTTAATTGCAAATATGTGTGTTTCCTTTTTAAGAAAGCAGGCATCAATTTTGGTTACCAGTATAACCTATATAGTAAAAACAATGTGCCATGTTTCATAAAAATAACTTTATTGTGTGAAAATGTACAAAAATTTCCAAAAGTAAACTTAAAGTGTTCCCGGAAAAACTCGTTTCTTGGTCAACCTTATAGGTTAATAGCAAATTGAGCTATTCAAATTTAAAGCATTTAATTCGCTACCATAACGCACTTGCTGCGTGCCGAATTTCTTTTCTTACAAACATGCATCGCTGAAAAATTCAAAAATGCAATAACATAAGGCGTGTTTGATTAAAAAAAAAGAAAATTTGTATCACCAACGACTTATGGGCCATCCTGTGATTGTAGAAATATTATTTTAAGATGTAGCTCAAGACACCCTATAATTAATATATACAAATTTTCTTCATATCTTGTATAATAACGGATATATTGAGCTTTATTGATTGTTTACGAAAATTCGACAAAAATTATATACCATTAAACCATAAACTCTAAAGCTAAGGCTACTGCCAAGCATCAGAGAAAGGGTCTATTTGAAATGAATTTTCTGGAAACATTTTAGTAAAATGAAGGACAATGACGGTTGAAACTAAGACTTCACAGTTTGTAAAAGATCCTTCTTAAGACATTTGATTTCCATATCCCGTATTAGATTCAAGTTCTTTGCCTAAATGTTGCCGATTTTGACGTTTTAAATCGCAACTTTGACGTTTTGAGGAAAACCCCAATTTATTTTTCTTTAAATGCCTATAACTTTTTTGTCTTTTGACCTACATAGCTAAATTTTGGTAGGTGGCTTACCTAGAAGGATATTAACTAGCGTACCAAATTTGGTTGCCCTTACTTTGTTAATTCCGGAGATATAAATTTTTTTCGAAAGAAAACACAAAATTTTCCGGGAAAACCTGGTCAGATTTTCCTGGCTAACGAACTTATCCAAGCCATTTGCAAAAGGAATTTTTCCACCAAATTTAGTCAAAATCGGCTTATTATTTTTTGAGTTATCGGTGTGATACATATATATATATATATATATATATATATATATATATATATATATATATATATAAATATATATATATATATATATATATATATATATATATAAATATATATATATATATATATATATATATATATATATATATATATATATATATATATATATATATATATATATATATATATATATATAAACATATAAAAATTGAAACGGACCCCGGATATGTGTTCTAGGGGGCCTAGTTCGCGGTCATTTGAAGAAATTTTTTCAAAATTCAAAAGTCGGGATCTCCTCATTAGTGAATTTTTTTTAAGAAAATTCACTAAAAACTTGAAATTTTATATTACTTCTAAACGTCACAACGTCTAGGTTTGACATGGTTACAGAAAATTAAAGGCTTTTACTACCAGACAAACTGATTTATTCTCAAAACCCGATTGTGGATCAAACCACGTAACAAATCTGCATTATCAACCCTGAACCTCCTCAAAAAAACTTCCGTATCCCTAACCGTGTCAAATATGAAGGATTTAATATTTGGTGGGATTGCGAACTTTAGTCCCTGCCTCAACAGGCTGACATGAGAGTTGTCGAATTGATCAAATGATAACAGATTTTTTAATCTTTCATGAAATAGATGATTGCTGAACTCTAAAGTTCTAGGGTATGAAGAATCCTCTCTCATCCTTTATAAATGAGCAATCTTTTGATTCAGTGAATTTCTCTTATAAAATTGGAAAGATAATAAATGTTCATGATTAAATCTCATAAAAGTGTCGTACTCGAGCATGCACAACGTACCTGCTAGCACATCGTGCACTATCTCCATCCTAAGGTCGACCTCCTCAGTACAGATCTCTTAAATTTCCTTGAAAGTGCTTAAAAACAACTTGTGACTGTCTTGTTGATCATATTGCAGATAAACCTAGGACACAATTCCCTCCTGATGCAGGTCGTCAGGAACCAAATTCTGAGAGACAATGCGACTGAAGACCTCGACAACTTTCCATAAGTTTTGGTGACGTCAGCTAGCCTCACTGAGATGATATTATTTCTAGACGTCATAACCTCTGGGTTTGACATGGTTAAAGGAAATTAAAGGCTTTTACTACCAGACAAACTGATTTATTCTCAATAGAGAATAATAGAGAATAAATCAGTTTATCTGGTGGTAAAAGCCTTTAATTTCCTTTAACCATTGAAATTTTATGTTTACGGAAATATTTCCAACTTGCCTGTTGTTATTAGCCATATCTTTATCACCATATTTGTTATATCCTTACTTGCAAATTTGTTATCTTGAAAGGAAAGAATAGTTTAAAAATTGATATATTGGAAAACAGATGATGAATGAAAAAACTTGAAATAGGTTGTAATTACCTGCAGCAGTTGCTCGATCTCATCAGGTTTCTTGTTAAATATTTGTACCACAAGGGTTGTACAATATACCACTTTAGTGGGAGTTCGTAAATTCATCAATAGACATTTTCGCAAATTATTGTACTTTTTCAAACAATAAAGTTATTTTGATGAAATAAGGTACATTGTTTCTACTATACGTAGGTTCTACCAAATTCCATGCTTTTTGTTTAAAAAAGAGATATTTGCCATTAAAAAGATTTTAATGAAAATTCACTACCATAACGCACTTGCTGCGTCCAGACTTTTTAGTCTATATTTACTTTAATATGATGCTAGATGAGTAACTAGCTACCAATACACGAAGGTAAATAAATGTATGTGATTATTGGTGTTATCCAGCCTATAACTGCTGTTTAAGTTACAGGTTTATAATTCACTCTAGTGTTAGATACGACTATGTTAAGGGAGCGGAGGATAATAAGGCAGTAACTTTTAGAACTAGGATACTTTTGACATGGTAACGATGTAATGAATTTTAATAAAGAAAATAAACTTCAACAATTCTTACAACTAATTTAACCGAATGAATTTAAAACCGACAAAATCTTTACATAATAAAATCTTAATTAAAAGTCTCTACTTATTTCTACATAATTAAAGCAAAAGTCGCTCTAATGTTTATCAACAACACTACTTATAACCTTGCTTGGTCTACATAATACATAAATTGCAGACCTCATCAGTCAGCATTCCTTGTATTGTACGCTGCAATTTCAACTTGTTTATTATTTAGATAAATATGTAATATTATTTCAATGCCAATGTTTATGATAGATCTGTGACCTACTTCTACATGCAATATTACATTAATTGTTGTAGCGACTTTTCCTATAACTAATTTTTAATTATAAAATGAATGATATTAAAAAATATATTTTCCAGATGAGGAATGCCCTCTTGGATAGTTTTCTGTTCTATGAACAACTGTGTCATTTGTTTTATTATCTGATTCACTTAATCTTTTAGATAGTATATGGTGTCAATTGTGGGACCTTAATTACTAAGCTGATGGACCTGGTTATATTGATGATGCTGACAAAACTACCAAGCTCACAGACCTGATTCTGCTGATGATGCTAACAACAGCTCGATTACTGAAGATAATCCATTTTATACAACCCGTTATGACCACTTTCGGATTTATAAGCTAAAAAATATAGCACTTTAGTGATTTTTTATGAGGAACTCGCAGTGTAACTGCGATGAGGGGTGTATTGTTTATCTTGTTTTAACTGTTAAATTTGCTGTGGTATATAAATATGGATAATCCATCCCATCTATTCATAAAAAATGTGATTGTTTTGTTTTTGTTTTAACTGTCGCAGTTGTTATTGTTTGTAAGTATATGCCATTTATTAATAAATAGTTTAAAGTAAGAGATTGTTACCAAAAGGTTTAAAAATAATTTAAAAAAAGTTGAAAATCAGTGAAAATATAATAGCTGATGGACCTGATTATATTGATGATGCTGACAAAACTACCAAGCTCACGGACCTGATTCTGTTCATGATGCTAACAACAGCTCGATGACTAAAAATTCATTTTATGCAAGCAGTTATGACCACTTTCGGATTTATAAGCTAATAAATATAGCACTTTAGTTTTTTTTTTTTGGAGAAACTCGCAGTGGAACTGATGAGGAATTTATTGTTGATCTTGTTTTAACTGTTAAAGTTGCTATTGTATGGATAGGGATAATCCATCCCATCTATTCATAAAAAATGTGATTGTTTTGTTTTTGTCTTTGTTTTAACTGTCGAAGTTGTTTTTGTTTATAATTATAATTTAAAGTAAGAGATTGTTAGTAAAAAGTTTAAAAAAATTGAAAATCAGTGAAAATTTGTTTTGTATTTTGTTTTAACTATTGACGTTGCTTTTTTTTGTAAGTATATGCCATTTATTAAAAAAATAATTTCAAATAAAAAAAATTTAATAACGTTGAAAACTGATTAAATTTTGATTTTTGTTTCAACCAAGTACGTTGGTTTTGTTTATAAGTATATGCCATATATTAATAAATAATTTCAAGTAATAGAATGGTACATAAAATCTTAAAAAAAATAATTCTGAAGACCAATGTAAATTTGTTTGTTTTGTTTTTTGTTTTAACTATTAAAATTGCTTTTGTTTATAAGTATACGCCATTTGTTAAAAGATAATGTCAAGTAATAGATTGATAAATAATGTTAACAAAATGTAAAAAAAATTAAATAATTTTGGAAACTAATCAAATTTTGATTGGTTTTTGTTTTGTTTTAACTGATGACGTTGCTTTTATTCATAAGTATATGACATTAAAATTGCTTTTGTTTATAAGTATACGCCATTTGTTAAAATATAATGTCAAGTAATAGATTGAATAAAAGCAACGTCATCAGTTAAAACAAAACAAAAACCAATCAAAATTTGATTAGTTTCCAAAATTATTTAATTTTTTTTTTTTTTACATTTTGTTAACATTATTTATCAATCTATTACTTGACATTATCTTTTAACAAATGGCGTATACTTATAAACAAGAGCAATTTTAATGTCATATACTTATGAATAAAAGCAACGTCATCAGTTAAAACAAAACAAAAACCAATCAAAATTTGATTCGTTTCCAAAATTATTATTTTTTTTACATTTTGTTAACATTATGTATCAATCTATTCTTCCAGATATTGGAAGAATAGATTGATACATAATGTTAACAAAATGTAAAAAATAATAATTTTGGAAACGAATCAAATTTTGATTGGTTTTTGTTTTGTTTTAACTGATGACGTTGCTTTTATTCATAAGTATATGACATTAAAATTGCTCTTGTTTATAAGTATACGCCATTTGTTAAAAGATGTCAAGTAATAGATTGATAAATAATGTTAACAAAATGTAAAAAAAATTAAATAATTTTGGAAACTAATCAAATTTTGATTGGTTTTTGTTTTGTTTTAACTGATGACGTTGCTTTTATTCATAAGTATATGACATTATTAATAAATAACATCAAGTATTAGAATAGCACATAAAATGTTTAAAAATTAAACAAAAATTAAATAATTCTGAAGACCAATGTAAATTTGAATGTTTTGTATTTTGTTTCAATTATTGAAGTGGCTTTTGTTTATGCCATTTATTAAAAAATAATGTCAAGTAATAGATTGATATATAATGTTAACAAAAGGTTAATAAAATTAGAAAAATTTAAATAATTTTGGAAACCAATAAATGTTTGATTGTTTTGTATTTTGTTTTAATGATTGAAGTGGCTTCAACATTACCAAAAATCAACATATTTCGTTTGGCGGAAATACCTCAATTCTTTTATTGTCTATCTGACGTGCTCCTGTAGGTATTCCTTTTAAAGTGATCTATCAATATACTGACCATAGGCGGCGGAGCCAAACTTATGCACTTTATTATATATATATATATATATATATATAAATATATATATATATATATATATATATATATATATATATATACAGGGTGACACACTTAAGATGAAGACACGCCTGTATTTTCTTATTTTTAGAGATAGCGATTTAAATTTTCGTACAGATGTAAAATGTCATTAGGCTGTTTGAATAGCCTACCGACATCAAATGTCATGTGAACCCAGCAGACTATGATTTCAGGAATAGGGCCGGTTCCGATATTTCGCGATGCGTTAGAGATATCAAAAAAAGTTACTTTAAAAAGTTATTCAGAATTGAATTATAATTGCAAATACCGAGTTTCAAGTCAAAATTCGAATTTTTACTTTTTGGTAAATTTTTAGACTCCAAATTTTCCATCAGATTTTAACAGGTAGATTCCCATGGAAACAAATTAGCACTTTGTAAAATATTGCGAGAAATGTCAAATTGATATTAACTGAGTCTGCCAGCAAAATGCCTGTTGAACGTCTCAGTGTAAGAGAAAAAATTGAATCAATAAGATTGTTTGGTGATGGTGTTCGAAATAGTAGATAAGTTGCTGATGAATTCAATCTGAGAGATCCACAGAGATATCCAATTAGGCGCGGAACTGCAGCAGCTCTGAATGAATGATTTTCTCAAACGGAAAGTGTGGTGAACAATATCTCTGCTGTTAAAAATTGAAGAAGTAGTGATGATAGCATAATATTGGCTTCAACTCAAGCCAATCCCCAGACGAATTTACGTCAAAGGGCTGTTGCATTGGATGTAAGTGGAGAAAAAATCAATAGATGCCTTGTGTGTCATAAAATTAAACCCTTCAAGCCAACGTTTCTGCACTCGTTGAGAGAAGGTGATGAGCTGAAACGATTAGATTATTGCCTTTGGGCCCAACTTTCTGAATGATAGAACATTTTGAAGTAAAATTTTATTTACAGACGAGGCAACATTCACTACCAATGTGCCCAAAATTCCAGATATTGGTCTGCTGAAAACCCTCACTGGGTTATCAATTGTAAAGCCCAATATTCACAAAAAATTAATACGTGGTGTTGAATTTTATGGGTTAGAATAATTGGTCCTTTTCTTTTGACAACACCTTGAATGCAGATCGATTGCTTCACTTTTTTAATAACGAATTATGGCACTGTATCGAAGGTATGTATTTTCAATTAGAAGGTGCATCCATTCACAACTCTCAGTTAGTCAGAAATTGGCTAAATCTACATTTTTCATCAAGATGGATTGGCAGGAATAGTCCTTTTGAACAGTGGCCTCCTCGGTCTCCTGACATTACGCCACTAGACTTCTATTTCTGGGGTTCTGTTAAGAATAAGGTGTACAAAGACACCAAAAGCGCGAGGAACTTTTCGAGAAAGTCAGGCAGATTTGCCGTGAAATAAATATAGCAGAACTAAGAAAAGTTGCCAGCAATAATCGTAAATGGATCGAAAAATGCATCAGGCTTGAAGGTGGGCTAGTTGAAGCAGACTACATTTAATAATTTTATATTCAATTTGATTGTACTTTTGTTAGAGTTTATGTTTAAGTTGAGTTGAATAATTCAGGTACCATTGTTTTCTTTTGATATTGACGATGTTTGTTATTTCCATGGCAATCTACCTGTTAAAATTTGATGAAAAATTTGGACTGTCTAAAAATGTACAAAAAAGTAAACATTCGAATTTTGACTTGAAACTCGGTATCTGCAGTTAAAACTGAATTCTGAATAACTGTTTAAAGTAACTTTTTTGGTATCTCTAATGCATCGCGAAATATAGAGAACCTGCCCTATTCCTGCAATTATAGTAGGCTGGGTTGACATCTGACATTTGAAACAGGTAGGCTATTCAAACAGCCTAATGATGTTTTACATCTGTACAAAAAATGAAATCGCTATCTCTAAAAATAAACAAAATACAGGCGCGTCTTCATCTTAAGTGTGTCACACTGTATATAAACTTTCGAAAGCGTTTAGATGTCCTGGTTGTCTGACATGTTTTATTCATTTTAGATTCTTATCTACCATATCTTAGTTGTGCTAAATGTTATTTGAATCTTATTTCAATAGATGTTTTTGTCCGCAGGATTATCATGTGTTCGTACATGTCGTCAGTGGCCATGGTTTGTTAATTCTTGAACTTTTGACCCTCGATTTGCTACAAAGGTTTTCCATTTATTAGCAGCTGCCGAGATCCATGATAATACTATGGTTGAATCGCACCAATAAAAAATGTTTGTAAAATTTATTTTCTTTGCGTTTCTTACTTTATCTGCTAATTTAGCCAATAATAAAGCTCCACACAACTCAAGTCTATGCAGATATATGTTTTTAAGTAGCGCTACGCGCGACTTAGAACAAAGACTTGCATTCTCACGCATTATTTACACTGTGAATATAAATACAACAACCGTATGCAATCTCTGAAGAATAGCAAAATCCGTGTAATTGAATGGTATGTGGATTTTCAAATAAAACATACCTAGATATATTTATTTTGCTTAAATGAGTTAATTGTTTGTAAAACCTTGACCATTTGGTATGTAAATCAAGCGGTATAGATTCATCCCATGATAGTTTGTACTGACAAAGACATAGGATCATAATTTTAGCATTTATAATTACCGGCCCTAAAAGTCCCAAAGGATTAAATATTTGCGCGATAATTGATAACATTGTTCTCTTTGTGATTGACCTTTTATCGGGCTCAGCATTAATAACATACTGAAATACATCGTAATCTTGATTCCATAATATACCGAGTGTTTTTGTTTCACCCGATTCTGATATTTGTATAATGTTTTTATCACGAATGTTTTCTCCCTTAATTGCTGACAATAATTCTTTATTGTTTGATGACCATTTTCTTAATACTGTTGAAACCTCTTTTATTATGCGAATAGCTTCTGTTTGTGAATTTGCTCCCGTTAATAAATCATCTACATAGAATTTTTTTGATATAGGATAGTGTGCACGATTTTCAATTGCTAGTTGTTTAAGACATCTAACTGCAAAAAATGGTGCTGAAGCTGTACCAGATGTAATAGTGTTTAGCTGATAATAGTTAATGGGATCGGTTTTATTAGCACTCCAAATAATTAATTGTAAATTACGTTGCCCGTCGTTAACTAACACCTGTCGGTACATTTTAGCTTAGTCTGCAGTAATGGCATACTCATATTTACTAAACCGTAATAAAATTGAAAACAGATCGTCTTGAATTGTGGGACCAACACAATAAACTTCATTTAATGATAGGCCTAAATTTGTTTTAGCTGATCTGTCAAAAACAACACGAATTTTTGTTGTAGAGCTGCTTTCCCTAATAACCGCATGATGTGGTAAAAAATAATTTAAACGGTTGATATCTTGTTCTGGTATTTTAGTCATGTGACCTAATGATGATACTCATTTAGAAAATTAACCTATTCGGATTTTAATTCACTATTGGGATTTAACTTTCGTTCTAATGAAAAAAAATCGATTTAATGCGTTGTATTTTGAATTTTCCAATTCTACTATGTCGCATTTAAGTGGAATATTAGCAATAAAACGACCTGATTGGTTACTTTTAAATGTATTGATAAAATTAGTTTCGCAATATTTTTCCTCACTTGTATAATTTCTATGGTCATTTGAACATTCTTCCAATGCCCAAAATTTTGTTAGTTGATCATCAAGTAAATTAGTATGCTATGATGTGTTTAAAAAGCAAAATGAGTGATCTTGTTTCTGATGTAACTCGCCGCCTAAAATCCACCCTAAAGTGTTTTTTTGTGGAATAGGACCGTTATTATTTAACGTGTGTTGTCCAACGCATAATAATTGGAAGTAAACACCGTCTCTCAGTAAGATGTCTATTTTACCCGTCGAATTACATTTTGCATCTGCTAAACGTATGTTTGGTGGGATGTTTAGTTTTGACAAAGGTAATGACATGTTTAATAAGTGATTTCATTTAACACTAAACATGTTATGCTTGTTTTCTATTCATTTACACGCGATTTGAAAGTTACGTTAGTTTCAAAATGTATGTTTGAGATAGATTTGCTAATCCCTGATACTAATGAAATATATTTTGATTTAGTTAGGCCTAGTCGATTGCAAAGATCACTTGTGATAAAGTTAGTTTGAGATCCTCCATCGAGGAGAGCTCTACATATGTGAGATTTGCCTTGATTATCAAAAGCTTCGATGCTTGTTGGCAATATAGTTTGAAACAAATTTGTATTATTTAAACTATGATTTGATGAATGCATTATTTGTGCAGGTATGTTACTTTCACAGGTAGCGATTTCTATACGGCGTGATTGATTTTGATTTATTTGTCTTTGGTCACCTGCATTATTTGTATTTTGGGTGGCATTTACATTATGTGTCATATTCGTCACTTGATAATTTTTTTTTTTTTTTTTTTGTTCCCTCAGGGCTCGTCCGCGGCCTTGCCGCCCCGATAGCACCGCAACCCTTGGTTGATTGTGCATAGTCACTTGATAATGTTCTATATGCAACAGTGTGTTATATTTCTTACCGCATTTTTTACACGAAGCTAATGTACATTCCTTTGTTGTATGATTTTTTCTTAAGCAATTTAAGCATAATTGAAGACGCTTAGATTAACTAATTCGTTGATTTATTGGTAATTTTAGGCATGTTTCACACGAGAAAAATGAATGTGTAGAAATTTTACATAGTGCACAATATGATATAGATGTATTGATATATGCTTTAAAATGATTATTGCATGTTTGCTTTGAGTTAAATAGACGTTGATTACCTTTGTTGGATTCAAGAGATCCCAGAAAATTACACCTATTTTCAAGGAAAGTTATGAGTTCCTGAAAGGTGGGAAAATGGTTTTCGGGCTTAAATAATTCCCATTCATCCCCTGTTGCATTGCTGAATTTAGCCGAAATAATGTAAATTAATGAAATGTCTAATGTTAGCTGATCAAAGTTTTATAGTGATTGCATAATTTTCAACACCTCATCCAAGAAATGCTGTACTTGTTGATGCGAATCCTTTTTGATAAAATCTAAATTGAAAAGAGCTTTAATGTTATTTTTAACAATAAATTTTTTGTTTTCAAACCGTTTCGTTAACAAGTTCCAAGCAATTGTATAATTATCAGAAGATACTTTTAAAGTTTTATGTGAATGTGCCGCATCGCCTTTAACGCATGATATTAAATAATAGAATATTTGTTAAAGTAGGATTATTATTTACAAGTGTGTCAAATGCATCACGGAATTCTACCCAATTTTCAAAATCTTCGTTAAATTTTGGTAGGTTTATGTTAGGTAAGCTGAGTGAATTTAAAACTGCACATATTGCTATATTAGATTGTGATGAACTGTTATTTCTGTTCGAATACTTGTTTAAATATCCATTAACCTTTGCAGTTGTTTTGTGAAACATTTGGACAAATTCTGCCAAGTCAGCTTCATGAGAAGTTACGTCATCGGCGATGTTTGTGATAGCGATATGCATTTGTTCAAATTGGTCTAGGGAAGATTCATTGCACGATAAGCGTGATTTCAATTCAAGTTATAATTTTCGAGCACAGTGTCATTATCAGCAATTCTATCGAAAAAGTTTCTAAAACGTGTAAAACGTGATTTTCTATGTGCTGTTTGTAATGTTAATGTTTTTAAAACAGCCATTATCCACACAAACGAAGCAATAAAGAAAGGAAAAATATCTTAAAGGGAACTGGATTTACACGTTTGATGACTGCTTGCAAATTCTCTCTCCCTTATGTTGATCACGACGGACGATGATTTCACTTTTAATTGTACACAGTTTAATGTTTTCAGTTTTCGTGAAAAATTGTTTGTAAATTTTCAGGCAAAATTGTTTTTTGGGAGCTTCGCCGAAAAGCTTTTTGGGGGTAAATAGCTTGAAAAGGTTCGTTGACCAGGAAAATTGAACCAGTTTGTTCGGAAACATTTTTAGTTTATTTTCGGAAGTTTTTTGTACAGATAATAAAGTTATTCTGATGAAATATTGCAGGGGAGACCGGGGCATGTTGTATCACGGGGTAGGTTGAAACAGTGCAAGAAATACCAGAAGGCGCCGTCTGGCGGAGTGACTGTTGGGTACAAATGTGTAGTTTAGATCGCTTCATTTACCATCCGAGTTTGAGCGGTGTCGGATGCATTCTACTAAAGTTATTTAAGTTAACCTAAAATATCACATGTGAACAAACTTCTGAAGGTAAGAGATACTTTTGGTTATTGCTTTTGCTGCATGAATATTTACTAAACTTGAATTTGCATCACATACTACGTGATCTGAAGAATAGTTTGACACAAAGCTTATTGCTCTATGTTGTTTATTTAATTTGTAATAAGAAACATGTTCAACAAAGTCCGCGCGGGGCAAATTGTAACATTCCGTCTGGGGTATATTGTAACGTTACAACTTACCCCGTAACATAAACAGTAATATATAACGTAATTGATAGGAGTTATTGTTTGGTTATAGGATGAGAAATTACAAGAAAAAGACAGAGGGGGGCCAGACTCCCAAAGATGTCATGGATGAAGCAATTACTAGAGTAATAACCAACAACGAATCTATTAGAGCTGTAGCAAAGGACACCAATATTTGTTACGTTACACTAAGCAGATGTGTCAAAAAACATAGACAACGTAGTGAAATTGCTGTGGGAATGACTCTCGATAATTATGGAATAGCAAACATAAGCAAGTATTCACCGAAGATCAACTAAATGAGTTTGTGAAATATTTAAAACATTGCTCAAAAATGTATTTCGGTTTATCACCTCGAGATGTGCGAAAACTGGCATATGAATGTGCTGTTTCGTACAATATTAAGGTCCCCGAGTCATGGCTGAGCGATAAGTCTGCAGGAGAAGATTGGCTTACAACATTTCTGAAAAAACATACAAGTTTGTCCATCCGTATTACAGAGCCAACAAGCATAGGAAGAGCTACAAAATTTAATAAACCGAACGTCAAAATGTTCTTCGATAAACTGGCAGATGTCCGTGATAGATTCAAGTTTGAAGCTGCCGATATATGGAACGTGAATGAGACGGGCCTAACAACAGTACAGCTACTGGGAAAAGTGGTAGCAGAAAAAGGTACGAAACAGGTCAGTGGAATGACTTCCAGTGAAAGAGGAGTTCTTGTCACGTTATGCGTAGCGGTTAGTGCTATAGGCAACCATGTTCCACCAATGTTTGTTTTTCCCCGAAAGCGATATCAAGACCATTTTATACGTGACGGCCCCTCAGGTTCTATTGGCGCCGGAAATGGTTCCGGATGGATGATAGAGGACGAATTTTTCATTTTCATGAAACATTTCGTGTCACATGTTCGGCCGACCATAGAGAAGCCAATCCTTTTGTTGCTTTACAACCATGACTCCCACACATCTTATAGAACCGTGTACTATGTCAAGCAGAATGGTGTGGTATTACTGTCATTCCCACCACACTGTTCTCACAGACTCCAGCCCCTCGATAGATCAGTATATGGGCATATGAAAAAATACATGACCTGCCAGCAAAATGCGTGGATGCGTAACAATCCAATGAAATTTATGACGATATATGATATCCCAGGACTTGCCAGAGCGGCTTTGCCTCGGGCTCTTACACCGAGTAATATCACTAATGGTTTTACTGGTACTGGAATAGAACCATTTAACAGAAATATTTTCAGCGATGAAGACTTTCTGCCTGCGAGCGTCACCGATAGACCATTTTCGGGAAACGTGTCCACAGAACAACTACCTGATTCCGTCAATACTCTACAGGTCCTCCCTTCAACATCTACCTCTGCTTGCAGTGTGGAACACACAACAAATAATCCTGAGCTCCCAAGAAGCTGAGATAGTAGAACAATTCAATGTTTTCCTTCAACATCAGGGCTAAGTACTGCTGCATTTATCGATTCGGGAAGTCAAGGATCAGCTGTCTCCGGTAATACTGTTAATCGGTGTCCTTTCATGTCCATGTCATCTTCCGATGTCTTCTCTCCTGCAAATGTGAGGCCTATTCCTACGGCTGCAGAAAGGAAACCATCTACCAGAGGTCGAAAGAAAAGAAAGTCGGCAATTCTAACTAATACACCAGAAATTAATGCCCTGAAGTTAGAAAAGGAGAAGAGAGGCAATAAAAGAGGAAAAAGAGCTGCCGGCGTGAAGAACTCAAAAACCGTAAGACGACAAGTGTTTCAAAAGGAATCTTCTGGCGAAGATGACACTGTATGCGTGATGCGTTGTGAAAACTTTAGCGATAGCAAACCACGAGAATCTTGGATTCGTTGCCAGCTTTGTAAACAATGGGCACATGAAGAATGTACGCCGGGTGATGAAACATATATTTGTCATCACTGTAAATCTGATGATGATGAAGATTAGTGATAACATTGAGGAATGTTGAGTTACTTTTATTTTATAATTTACTGTTAATTTATTTTGTTGGTCTTAGTTCACTTTCATTCAAGATAATACAAATAGTTACGAAATTATATACTTATACTTTGTATAACTTATCCCAAAATAGGAAACAACATGTTTGGTTTTAGCTTTTAGCAGTTAATTTTGTAATATATTTTCCTTTAAATATAAAGTGTTTTGTTATTATTATTTACCTCGTGAGTGTTACAATTCGCCCCGAACACTTGCTAGCCCAAGTTGGAAATAATTATTGCTGTTAGTTTTGGAATAAACAAATAAAATCGAAAAACTGTTACAACATGCCCCGGTCTCCCCTACATTGTGTCTACTATAAAAGGTTATACTGGTAACCAAATTTCATGCCTGCTTTCACTAAAAAGACATTAATTTGCTATAACGCACTTGCTGCGCTCAGACTTTTTTAATGAAAGCAGGCAGAAAATTTTGCTCAAAGTATAACCCATATATTAGAAACAATGTACCAAATTTCATCAAAATAACTTTATTGTTTGAAAAAGTACAAAATTTTTATTAGAACAGTGTGCTCAGATGTTTTGACACAAACGAATAGGTAATAATAGAAATATACCTGAACTTTATATAGAGCATGTGGATGGTAAGAGAGGTCGTGAAAGACCCAAGAAAGCGTGGCGGGATGTTGGTAATATATTAAGGAAGAAAAATGTTAGAAGGTTGAATAATGAGAGAACGTGTATGCGCAGATGTATGAATGTAGAAGTGAATATAGAATGTCGGGACAGAAGTGCATGGAGAAATATTGTTAGAAAATAGTGTTGGCCTGCTGGTGTGCCTACTTCTTCATGGGAATTGCGTGCCGGCGGTAGTAGTAGTGGTGATAGTAGCTTTAGTCGGGTCCAACTGTTTTGCTTTTGATAAACTACAAAACCTGCTTTTAACTGTGGTTTTGTTTATAAGTCTACTAAAAAAATTAAGTAGGTAAGCAGCTTTGTGTACTCTAATTTATTTTAAAATAATTTACACCTATAACTATTTACAACTACAACAAATTCAGTTGTATTTGTTACACAAGTAAATGCTAAATATTTTAAGTCATTCTATTAGCGTTTCTCTGGATATACTGCTTTAAACCCTATCGATTCTGCTCGCACACTTTCCAAAGAATGCGTTAGTATTCTCGATTTTGATTTAGATTTAGATTTAGACTTTGATTTAGAACCACAAAGTGACTCAGGTACATCTGGTTTGTTATCTTCAAAAGACAGGAAGAACCTGAGTTCAAACATGAAGGCATCTTTAAAGGACATGTTCTTTTTCTTCTTCAGTCGAATAACACCAACTAACCATTCGATTATAGACATGATACCAGCTAGCACTGTGCCGTATATTGTCACGTAGAAGACTCCCTCAACGTGTACTAAGTGCATGGCCTGAGCTTCTGGAGCCTCTTCGCCATCTTCCTGCAAAATAGTAATTTTGTAATGCTTTTATTTTTTTATTTTTGTTTATTCGGGTAACATTTTGCAAGGTCTTTTGTTATTTTGAGAAACCCGATTTTAACGAAGCAGTCGACGTGCTTACTAAACCAAAACAACTTCACGACTAGGAAGAAGCAGTTTTTACACCCTGCAAGAACCACTTTCAAAACATCTACGTCTTCTATTCATAAGTGCTAGTAGAGATTTCTTCTCTACAGAAACAAAACAGTGACAAAACAACACCACACAGCGTGACTCACGGTCGATGAGTGGTTAAACGATTGCGGGGAATGGGTCGTAGGATTATTTAGAAAATTTGGTTAATTAGTTCTGCTCTATCCATCTAAAATATTTTGGCGTTGCCACTTATATCGAAAAGTAACAACTTTGATATTTTAAATGAGACACCCTGTATATTATTGCATTTTTTGTTTCACTGTTGCTTTCCGATTATTTTTGTATGATACATCCTTACACCTATCACCAGCGGTTTTCGCGAAATTAATGGTTTTCCTTATTTGTTTGTGCAAAACATAGCTTCAATTAAATGTTTATTACTGCGGTAGTTGGATTCTTAGAGAGCTGAAATTTTGGATGTAGTTTACCAATGTTCGGTGTATTACTGAGGTCTAAGGAAATCTATTCTCCATTATACAGGGTCGCTCAAAATTAGTGATTTTCCAATACATACAAAAATTGTGAAAGGCGCATTTTTTCAAATGGAACAGCCTGTATATGATGAATTTCCTTTAGATTGCATGGAGGCGTGTGCGCATACGTCCGTAGCAATCTACCCTGCACCAGACTCCCAAATTTAGAAGCTGGAAGAAAAGACATACTATGGATAAAACTTTCTCTCAGGGCTGCAACTAAATTCATCTGTTGCATTTACCGGTCACCTTCTGACAACAACTTTGTCCAGCTCTTTGACTACCTTTCTGAAAAAACTGAATCTGATTTCTGAATATCCTTCCTCCGAGGTCACTATTCTTGGTGACTTCAATGTCCATAATAAGGAATGGATAGGATCTTCAAAAACCGATCCACAAGGGAGAGCAGCGGAGGACTTTGCAGTCAGCAATTCTTTAGCTAATATGGTTCAGCAACCTACTTACTTTCCTCGTATCCCAACACTCAGCTCAAATCCCTCGGATCTCCTTCTTACTACACAACCTGAATGCTATAAAATATCAGTCACCGCCCCCCTTGGTCGCTCAGACCACGGCATGGTCACTGCTTCCTGCGCAATGCAACCCGAGGTCACAGAGTCATCACACACACGTATCGTTTGGCACTACAACTCCGCAAACTGGGACGAAATGCGGGATTACTTTTCCTCATTTCCATGGGCGTCTGTCTGCTTCTCTCATCCTGACCCCTCTGATATCTTACAAAACGTCACCGAAATTATCCAGGGTGGCATGGAATTATTTATCCCACGTACACAGAAAACCTCTTCAGCCACTCAAAAGCCCTGGTTCTCTAAATCCTGTGACAAGGCCAGACTTGAAAAGGTCAAAGCTCACAAAATGCTTCTACACAATCCCAGTCAAGAAAATCGTCAAGCATTTAACGACGCAAGAAACCGCTATGTCCGCATTCTTTCTGAGGCAAAAAACTCGTTTAATAACCACATCAAAAACAAAGTCCTCTTAAGCTACAACGGCGGCAAACCTTTCTGGACTCTTGCTAAATCTATTGGGAATAATTTCTGCAAAAGCACGTTCCCACCTCTTGTCTCAGGGGATGAAATTGTTTCTACCGCCCTGGGCAAGGCTGAACTTTTTGCTTCGTGTTTCGCCGGCAATTCTACTCTCAACCCACCTCCAAATGTTCAACCAGCAACAGTCCCCAATGTCGCGCATAAAATGACTGATATCATTTTCAAAACTAAAAAGGTACGGAAGATGCTCTCTTCTCTTAATACCAGGAAAGCCTCTGGCCTTGACGAGATCCCAGCAATTGTTCTCCAAAAATGCGCACCAGAGCTTGCTCCTGTCCTGACTCGCCTGTTTCAGATATCTTATAATAAAGGCATATTCCCTAGTAACTGGAAAACTGCTCGAGTACAACCCATCCCCAAGAAAGGATCCAAAGCGCTTCCCAGCAACTACAGGCCTATTTCTCTCCTTTCAGTCGTCTCTAAAGTGATGGAAAAGTATATAAACACCGAATTACTAAAATTTCTTGAAAAACATAGTCTAATCCACGACAGGCAGTATGGATTCCGTCAGCGCAGATCGACTGCCGACCTCCTTTCCTTTGTCACCCATTCTTGGAACAAGTCTATGGAACAACACGGTGAATCCCAGATTGTTGCTCTAGACATATCCAAAGCATTCGACCAGGTCTTGCACGCAGC
The DNA here is from genome assembly GCA_964006375.1 of Tillus elongatus. NCBI lineage: Eukaryota > Metazoa > Arthropoda > Insecta > Coleoptera > Cleridae > Tillus > Tillus elongatus. The sequence continues at coordinate 58,673,955 of OZ023262.1, read as the reverse complement.
GCTGCTTAATAAACTTCCGGCCTATGACCTACCACCAAAACTCTGTATGTGGACAGCAAATTTCCTCTCCAACAGGAGCATATCTGTTGTTGTGGATGGCCATTCCTCTAAACTGTATCCAATTAATGCAGGAGTTCCTCAAGGTTCAGCTTTAGCCCCTACTTTGTTTCTTCTCCACATCAATGACCTCCTCTCGGCACATCCAACCCAGTTCACAGCTACGCGGACGACAGCACCCTCCATTCAAATATACAATATTCTAAGCCTGTCTCTTTAGCCCAATTAGATGAGGATCGCAGGCTCATGGAGGGTTCTGTCTCCGTGGATCTCCAAAAAATATTAGACTGGGGAAGTAGAAATCTTGTACAATTCAACCCCACCAAAACTAAGTCTTGCTTTCTTTCTCACAAGAGATACACCAGCCCTAGACCCATCACAATGAACAACCAAGTTATTCAAAGTAATGAGTCCTTTTCTCTTGTTGGCATTTCTGTGGATCGAAATCTTAATTGGCACCAACATGTCACATCAATTGCAGAAGCGGCTGCTAAGAAATTAGGTTTCCTCTTCCGGGTTCGCAAATACTTTTCACCAGCTAATCTATATACCTTATATACTTCACAAATAAGGCCAAACCGCGAATACTGCTCCCACATCTGGGGTGCCGCTGCCGCTTCTACACTCGCTATCCTGGACTCCATTCAAAAGAGAGCTATACGTCTCATCGGTGACCCTACCCACACCTAAAGGCTGCAATCCCTTGCCCACCGACGTGCCGTTGGTGACCTCTCTCTCATTTATAGATATCTGCACGGGCACTGCTCAGAGGAGCTTTCCTCCATAGTTCCCCCACCTGCTGCTTCCAACAGATCTACCAGGGGAACAGAGCGAATGCACCCTTTTACTGTCCAGGTCACCAGACATAGAACATCTTGTTATGCCCGCTCTTTTGTCCCGAGGACTTCCAAGTTGTGGAATTCCTTGCCGGCACATGTTTTTCCTTCTCCTCCGAACCTCCAAACCTTCAAGTCCAGAATTAACAAGCTGCCTCTTTCCTCCTTGTCAACACCCACGGTACGATAGTATTTAGGCTGTAAGCCCTCGTGGTGTTGTTGAAAAAAAAAGAATATCCTGAAAGACAATTAAAGTTTCTTTCATTATGTATCATGTTCCTATACCTAAATAGTTTACGAAATAAAAGCAGATTTCTATAAATATCGGTTTATCCTGTCATATTTTATATGTATTATAGTAAGAAATGTCATGGAGTATGTCATGATGAAAATTTTTTGACAATTAATGCATCAATAATAAACCGTTTGCGCGTTCTTTAATGAAATTTTGTATGCTCAAGATCAAAATGGAAGGCAATAACCATTCAAAGGAAGTTTTGATAAAATTGTTTATTAGTCATGGTAAATGTGATCAAATTATAGCAAGAACATGCAGAATATTCAATGAAATGTATCCCGATTTACAACCAATGAAACTTGCTTTTATTTCGAAAACCTGACTATTTAGGTATCACAACATGATACATATCATTAGAAAGGAATTTTATCTTTCAGCATATTTGATAATATACAGGGTGTTGAAACTGAAAAAATACACTTTTTACCATTTTTGTACCTATCGGTAATATCACACATTTTGAACAACCTTGTATAATGGAGAACGGATTACTTTAGACATGGCTAAGACACAGGACATTTGTAAACTACACACAAAATTTCAGCTTTCTACGAATCCAAATACCGCAGAATAAACATTTTATGAAAGCTATGCTCTGCACAAAAAATAAGGAAAACAATTAATTTGTCGAAAACCGCTGGAGATAGGTATAGAGAAGTACGTAACAAAAATAATCGGAAAGTAATAATGAAGTGAAAAATGCAAAAATATACAGGGTGTCTCATTTAAGATATCAATGTTGTTGCTACTTTTTGCCGTAGCGCTGAAAGTATTTTAGACAGATAGAGCAGAACCAATTACCCAATAAACAATTTTTCAAAATAATCCCACGTCCCGTTCTCCGTAAACGTCTAACTTACCATCGACCGTGAGTCACCTGTATATCGCAACATTTTCGTGACCGCCAAAAACGATTCTGGAAGATCAAACCTAGTTCCTTGATGCTGGGATATTTGCACAAATCAAGCAACCGCCAAGAAGAATGCCATTACAGCTTGACAGCAGAAAGAAGACAACATTCCAAGCAAAGAGGACGCAGGAGGCAGGAATCATACAACCATAGCACCTGGGAATCTCCAGAAGTATTAGTCAAAAAGAAAATTTTGAATATCGCCTTTTGAATGACGTCACTAAGAAACACAGTTATACACTTCCTACGATTAATAACACGCTGGATATGCTGACATGTGCAATACTGTTTTCAACACTAGACCTGGAATTTAGGTAGTCGAGATTGAGGCCAAGGACAAGAAAGACGGCGTTTTCTACTCCCAGTAGTCTGTAACTGTAAGCGCCGTTTCGGTAGTCATATTTAAAGCATCTGATGGACGTAGTTCTAAGAGCTATATTGGGTAAGATATACTTGGCAGATGACTTCATAAGTAGGTAACGGGTCGCTTGAGCCACACGTTTTCAGTTACATTTTAGTGACTTTCGCAAATCTAGGAACTCTCTAGGGATTTTTCTAAGAACTTTATTTGCCAAGGTTATACTGGATGTTAAGTATGGGATCTGCATTATTGACATGACAGCTGACATGTGACAGATGAGAACCTCGCAGATTTAGGAACATAAGGTAGACATGTTGGTGCATCTGAACCTGGACTACAACTGACATGACAGATGACAAACTCCCTAGGCATGGTTACTTTCTGCAGAGAGAAAGAATCTACAAATTGCCTACACGTTCAGATGCACCAATCTGTCTACGTCAAATGCCCAAATCTAGGAAGTTTCTCATCTGTCATGTCGGTAATGCAGATCCCATACTTAACGTTCAGTGTGAAGTAGAAAAAAAAGGTCACCAGAAAAGCCCCTAGACTCGTGAATCTCACTAGAAAAATCCTTAGATTCTGGTAACCAACCTTCAAAAAGTCACTAGAAACCACCTGGGGCAAGCGACCCGTTATCTAATATTCGACGATAATTTAAGAAAAATCGAAGAATTGTTACTTAAACTACATGCAGTGTGCCGAATTGAAATTAAATCCAAAGAAATGAAGTCTCTTTAAAAAATAGTCATATATTAAGCGAACATTATCACTACAAAAAGCGTTGAAACGGAACCAGTAAAGGCAAACTGTATGAAGATCTGCTGTATTTCAACCAATGTTTGTAAACTGGTTTTCTTTCATCAATAGAATGCTGTAGCGTGTTTGAGCAAAGATCTTTCGATAACATAAAATGGCTATTGCGTAACTAGGAATAAACTCCTATCGTTCATCAAGACTAGAACATTTTCACAAATATGTTTTATTAAGTGCTGTATTCCTCCTGTTTTTACAGCTTGCCTGCTGCTTCTCCAGTTTATCAATCCAGACGACAAAATTCCAAGGAGATCTAAACGCCTTGAGTGGCAGATACAATTTTGTCATCGAGCACTGCCTCGCATGACCGTAAGGTAATGCAATGCCTTGTCGAGGAGGCCCTGTCCACTGAAATGTAAATTTTGCATCCCCTCAGAAAATAAATAATTTCAAGGTGAAATCTCTAAGTGTAAGGTAGAATAAGGATACAAACAGGTAACTAACACGCACAAAGGACATAATGGAGGATCACTGAGCCAACCTATAGGTAACAGCAAACTTGCCATGAAAGGTCTATTGGAATCAAAGATGTTCGATAAGCAAGTACTCTTTACATCTCTCTTTTAATGGCCAGGAATAAAGGAAGCCTTGGTGGATCACTTGGAAGCCTCTTGGCGTAAAAAAGTGGACAAGATTAGAAAAAACTTTTATTGGTTTAAATGTAGAGCTAATTGTAAGGAACGGTACATGGTCTGAAAATATCTAGTTTAGAGCACTAAAAAACAAGGGAAAATGAAGCAGTATGGCGTTTGAGCTCTATTCAAAAGAGTTGAAATCGGGAACTTCCTTACAACAGAATCTTGCAATTGGTTTATACTTTAACCGTGGATTATTTTAGTAAGTGCGCATGCCCTTTGTCTTTTCTACTACACCCAATCCAAAATCACTGTGCCTTGAACTAGTCTGCACAGCAATTGGTAGGCTAAGTTTTATATTACTCTGTCTCCGGTCTAGGCTGACCACAGATCACTTGTCTTTTGCGGTCTAGAGCTTTACACTACCACAAGATGTGCTGGACAGTCTGCCCAGTACACATATTGTCCGTTTCTGACCCAGGACTTAATGGATCCCCGGGCAGTGCTCTTCGTTACGCCCAGGACCGGTTCTGGGCCCATAAATGGTTCTGCTGACCCTCTCTTCGCGAGACTGTCAGCTTCCTCATTGACCCCCCGAGTGACCCGGCACCCAGATGAGGGTGACGTCATTCTGCTCAGCCAGGTCGCTCGTCTCGGTATTCACTTACCAGCCTGGAATTTACTCGTGGGCTACTTACGGCCTTAAGGATTGCCTGGCTGTCTGTGGCTATGACGATCTGCGTACATTTCGACCTGAAAGACCGTTGCATCAGCTCCGAGTGAAATACTGTGACTTACCCTAGGTCCTGCCCCCGTCCCACGCTCACTGCCGGATCCGTTCGTGAACCAGACGAGCGCGTCCCGTGGTAGGCCCGGCGTCTCCCCCCGCCATGCCTCGCGGTCGGGGATTTCCACTGTAAAATTGTTTTCCCTTCAGATTCGCGGGCTCGCGAAGTCTGACCTCATTTCAAGCATTGGCCCCTTCACGATCTCCTGAATTTTGCAGTGGCCCCTGCAGCTTGGGTTGATCTTCAGTCTACCATTGCAGGCTAGTCCGTATAGTCCTAACCTGGCCTCCCCCATGATACCTAAATGTAGAGGGGGCAGATCCAGCAACACCTCCATGGCGGCTGTTGCGGTTGAAGTCATCGCCCCTATGATGCCGAGGCAAGCTATTCTTTGGATCTTGTCTATTTTTTGTTTGGCACTGGATTGTGTCACCTTAGGCCACCAGACCAGAGCCGCGTATTTTAACAATGGCATGACCACCCTTGCGTACAGCCAGTGGGTCATACCAGGAGTTAGTCCTCACGTTTTTCCATATAGCCGACTAGTGACGGATAGGGTCATTACTGCCTTACGCAGTATTTTTTCAATGTGACCATTCCAGGTTAGCTCAGAGTCCAATACGACCCCAAGATATATTTTATCCCCCTGGCCATTGGGATGTTTCTACCGTATAGAGTGAGAGTTGTGTGGCTCTCCCACTTCCTCCTCGTAGACGGTATGACGGTTGCTTTCTCGGGGCTCACCCCGAGCCCTTGGCCAACTGTCCCAGTGTTGCCTTGGTTATAAATTATATGTCTATATAAGCGGATGAATGCCTATTAATGAAGCCACAGCCCATAGAGTGTCATTACTTCCAGGGTCACAGATGGCTATAAACTTTTAAACATGTTAATAAAACATTTGAGAATGACAAGAATGGTATTCGAATACATGTGTTAAAGAAAGATCCAGAATGACAGGGTTATAGAAGAAGATACTTGTATGATACGACATGCTCAAATGGGCTATATATAACCGAACGGTCGAAGCAGTAACTAGTCAGTGTTGAGTAACGTGTTTATACAAAAAGAACAAGAGTTATAAAGTATGTATCTAGACTATTTTTGAATATGAAAAAATATGACAAAGATTTTTTACGCGTTTAACAAAATTGAAATTAGATTTCGGTTTCCCAATAAACTTGATGATATTGATAATATCATTTACTTACTCCACATTGACCTCCACCTCTCCTTTCCTCCCACCATTTCTTTCTTAATTCTTCCAAGAAACCAGACGATTGTAGTTCAAGTATGGCTAAAGTCAGTTTTTTTCTAAATGGTGAATCTGTAAATTTAAATTATTAATTTTTCCACTTTACTAATGCAAAGTCGTATATTCAATTATAAGCTGATTAGCTTAAGCTACTAAAAACAGTCTGGACGGAACAAGTGCGTTATGGTAGTGAATTTTCATAAAAATGTTTTAATAGCAAATATGTCTTTTAACGAAAGCAGCCATCAAATTTGGTCACCTATAGACTAGAAATAATGTACCATATTTCATCAAAATACTTTTACTGTTTGAAAAGTACAACATTTTTCCGAAAATGAACTTAAAATGTTTCCGAAAAAGCTGTGCCGATCTGCCTTGCCGACGAACGTCTTCAACTTATGTACCCACCTACCAAAATATAACTATCCACAAAAACCTTTCCGACGAAACTTTAAAAAAAATTCATGTTAATTTGCAAAACCATTTTTCCAAGAAAATGCGAAAACATTGTTTTAATAATAACTGATTAAATATTCATCATTAATTACAAAAGTTAAAAAATAATAATTTCTACGGAAGCACAAAAAATTTCTGCGAAAACCGGCTAAATATTTTTTTACACAAAATTTGCTGAAAGAATACTTAAAATTCAAATTATATACCTGATCGGTAATTAAAATTGGAAATAAAATAATTTGATTTCACGAAATCCATTAAAACCTTATTTTCGATGAATATCGTTTAAAAAATGTACCATCAATTGAATAATTTTTCATACAAAAATCCGCTACATATGTTTCTTCAATGAAAATTGATTAAATATAAGAAAATTATCTATTAAAAGAAAAGAACGTTTGTACAAGAAAGATTGTTAATAAAAATAAATGAAATAAATTAAAAAAGATTCAAAATTGGAAGTAGATCCTTTTTCTGTGGCTTCACAGAGAAAACTCTTTTGCCTGTCGATGCTGTAAAAATTGAATCCGGTTGCAGAGAAAAAAAAACTCTTCTGAAGTCACAAATCTCTACCTCTGTGTTAACTGTGGAATGGTTTTACCAACTAAAGGCAACAACATCTCCTATTAAACCTAAACTAAAAGTCTTAAAAGTCCTTATCTTTCATTAGTGATTTTTTCAACAAAAAGTCGCTAAAAATATTGGAATTACACAATCTGATCAGATAACGTTACAATTGAATCAAACCGAAGAAAAGTAAAAAAAAAGTTGAAAGAGAAATTCAGTCAACAGTAAAATTTGAATCCACGTCCCTTTGTTATGAAACTATAACTTACGTTTTTTTAAAGCAACACCGTATCCTTTGTTGTCATCCATAGCTTTGCCAACCTTAGTCAGTCCACAATTTCTTTCTATAGCATAGTCTATAGATGTGGTTTCCATGAAGAAAGCATATTTGCCCAAGTTCGCACGTTCTACTCCTTCATTATTACCCTGTGGACAGTTTTCGGGATGTTCCAGCAAATATTCGTAAACTCTTTTAAATATGTTACCCTCTTCTGCATCTGATCCTTCTCCTCCTTCTGCTTCGTCTGCTGAACCCAGAGACTGAAATGAATAATTTACAAATAGCAATTACAATTCACCTTTTAAACTGGCATATATAATCCGCAAACTGACACACCGTGCCAATTGGAAGGTACTTATCAAGATAATTTACATAAATGATAAACAATATTTGGTCAAGAATGAAAGTCTGCGGTAGCCAAACATTGATTTCTGTCACTACAATAATAAGGATGGGTTAAATTTTTTCAAATCCCAAGGATATCAGATGCGTTTGATTGTAGAGAAATGATTGGATCAGCTCCAATGTAATTCCCCTAATTCAATAATCCAACTAAGCAAAGTCTAGATGCAGCAAGTGCGTTATGGTAGGTATTTTTAATGGCAAATATGTCTTGTTTTTAAAAGACGGACATTCGGTTGGCAGTATAACCTATATAGTACCAACAATGTACCATATTTCATTAAAATAGCTTTGTTGATTTAAAAACTACAAATATTTCCCCAAAATAATCTTAAAAAGTTCCAGAAAAAACTGGTTCGATTTTCCTGGCCGACGAACCACCTCAAGCTATTTACCCACGTGCCAAGATATAATTATTCGCAAACAGCTTTAGGACCAAAACAGAAAAAAAGTTTTTATTAATATTTGCCACTTGCCATAACTTAGGTACGAAACATTTATTATTAATTAAGTACCAACATACCATAAAAATCTCACAAAAAATGATTTCTACGGAAACAGTAAAAACATTTCTGTGAAAACTTTTCAAATTCAGCCACTATTTGAGAGTGCCTGTATGCGGCAGCTTGATTTTTTCGACGAGTAATACAAACAAAAACCTCTGATTACATTTGCAAAATTGCAAATTTTGACGTTTCAAATAGCGACTTTGACGTTTTAAGAAGAAAAATTATAAAATTTTCATAGTACAATTGTATGTGCCAAATTTAGTTATTATAGCTCTGTTAGTTTCGGAGATATAACAATTTTTTGAAAGAAAACCCAAAATTTTCCTGGATAAACTGGTCCAATTTTCCTGACTAACAAACCTGTCCAAGCCACTTACAAAGGGAAGACGCGTACCAAATCGACCCATTATTTTTTGAGTTATCGGTACGAGATATATATATATATATATATATATATATATATATATATATATATATATATATATATATATATATATATATATATTTATATATATATATATATATATATATATATATATATATATATATATATATATATATATATATATATACATTACTGGTGAGATTTATTCTGAAAAGAAAAGAGCAGAGGAGCGGCTCTCAGAAGAATGGCTCCCCGATCATCAAATTGAACTTAAAAGGTAACATACTACCGGTCTACAATGAATCGACTTGTAAATACAACACAGCAAGCCCTTGAAAGCAAAAAGGTGTGTTCTACTGTTTTTATCGATGCCAGTCAAGCTTTTGAAGTGGTCTAGCACAAAGGCCACTTTTGCAAAGTTAAGAACCATCTTCCGTATTATTACTACCTTATCCTGAGATCATATTTGGAAGATCGCTTTTTCCAAGCTAAGCAAGGCAAAGATATATCAGAAATCTTTTCAGTCCAGTCGTTGTTACCACAAGGTATTTTAGTTGGTCCTTTTCATTATTTGTTATATACTGCCGAAATACAAGTTAAACTGCAAACAGTAATGGTAACCTTTGGTGATGACACAGCCATTCAGTCAACTAGCGATGACCTGGCAACTGCCAGTGAACTCGTACAATCTACTGCAGATTTAGCCAAGCAACTGGCGAATCAAAATCAATCAGACTAAGTCAGTACATGTAGCGTTCACACAACGACGTTTTTTTCTCTCCTGTTAACACTAACAGTATTCAAAGCCCTCGAGCCAGATACTTGGGTCTTTATTTAGATTCCTTTTACTTGGAAACAACACATATTAAATAAAATAAGGGAAATGAACTTGAAGTTCAAAAAATTGTATTGATTACTTGGTAGAAAGTCTCCATTGCCCCGGGAAAGCAAGATACTAATCTACAATCCCATAATCGAACCAATATGGATCTGTGGCCTGGAGATATTGAGATCTGCAAAACTATCACTATAAATGTTATTCAGCGATTCCAGTCCAAACACTTCGCATCATATAGTAACGGTGCACCCTTAAGGGCGCTCCATGTGTTGTGTACGCTATCTGGGATCAAATAGGTCCAACTTCATCTGGGGTGGCGCGGCTGAACGGAGGTACCCGGCAACCTTATACAGGAGTTTCCAGCCACCTCCTGCGGTTTTGCCGGGTGACCCGACCTTGCGACCCATAACTACTTTGTTCTTCCTTTCTTCAGCATGAACCTGTGAACTGTATTCTATTCTGCCCCAAACGCTGCTTGACCTGTTTGACCTGATATTCTTTGCCTCGACCTGCACCGCCACTGACGGCTTTGGCCGCTTGCTTGGTTACACCGCCTTGCCGCTCCGCTTGACCGCTTCCGCGGTATGCGAGCTCTCTTACCTCTGTGTTAATTTTTTTTTCTTTTGTGAAAAAGCAGTTGTTTAGTTAAGAATTTATTATTGTTTATTTTTCTTTGTAAATATCGTGTAAATAGGTTCTATATAACTGGAAAATAAACTCGTGTAAATATTCGTCAATTTAAAAATGACCGTTAAATCACTTTGCCCAACTCTCAATAGAGTTTAACTCTGTACATCTGAGTGACCAAATCGAGAAAGCTGAGAACACTTTGACTTTGCCTGCGACTCAGCGAAACCAGTCTGTCTTCACTGAGGCCTACCTTTGCAAGATATTGAGTCCACTTGAAGAGCACCGGCTCTCACATAATCTTCAGTGCTGGCGCCCGAGCTTTCTGAATTTTCGGGGGTTGTTGAATAGTTTTCAAGCCCTGGATCGTAGTTTTACCGCTCATAGATTTTCCGATGGTTCTCCTGAGGTTTTACGAACTACTCTAGGGTTTTTCAACCTCAAACGCTGCTGATCATGTTAACAAGGATTTCCCCGGAGTTTTCCGGGTCTCACAAGGGATTTTAGCCCCTTCGGAGTAGATTTTAAAATCGAAGAGAGTTCTCCGCTAGACGTGGAGAGTTTTTTCCGCGGAAACAGGGGACCTTCACAACATACCATTCGCAGCTTAAGAAATCTCTCAGAAAGCTCACAGACACCGACAAAACCTCGAAGCACATTCTATTGATTCCGCAAGACCTATTTGATACTCAAGAACGTAGGAGGTTAAAAGGAAGATGGCCAAAAGAACTTGTTTACTAGATGTCACCACTGGATGTGATACCTTCACGTCAAATTTACTTCAACAAATGGGGCTAAATGTGCGCATTACTTGTAGTTAACCCTAAAGTTCTGATTGTTAATTTATCTTGTCAATAAAAAATGTCTTTATAATAAATTTTCCACTAAAAACTTTTAATTATTATTGTTTTCAACTTTTATTATTAATTATTTAACAAAAAATACTTTTTGGAGACCTTATTCTTATGAAAATTCGCTACAATAACGTACTTTCTGCGACCAGGCTTTCTTATGTATTTTAACAATAATTCCTTTAGATAATGCAGCTTTAATAGATAAATATATAGTTAAAAATAGATTTAATAAATAATACGGACCTTAAGGTGTATTAAGTACATTTTCACGCAGAAATAAATATAGGTCGTTTAGATCACATTACCTTGAAGAATTTGTAAGTAGCTCCATTCGCTTTGCATCCATAACTTATCTCATATTTTTCAGCATTCTGTACTAAACCTTCTAAGCTGGTAAATAGCTCAATGGGATTCTCTGTTGTTAAGAAGGCTGCCAGATTAGCGGTGTAAGAGGCCACAATGATCAAAACGAAAAACCACCAAAAACCTCCTACCATCCTCACAGTTATCCCCCTAAAACATAAAAATACCGATGTTAGGCTACTGTTTCACAAAACTGTAGACGGCCATTAAAATCGTCGTCGCTTGGTTCTTGTAGCAGCTTAATTTTGCATGGATGGAATTTATTTCCTTTCAAAATTCTTTGCATACTTGTACGGTATATGCTTGCAATATCTGATATTATTCTAGTGCTCGAGGTGGGATTCATCATGACCTGTCCCAAAAATGCTAGGTTTTGCTCTAACGTGTATTTTCGTCTTCAACAGAACCAATATTTCGAAACCTTTCTACTAGGTATAAAACGTAATTCCGAGTAGCCACTTTGGCAAGGTATTGCCAGTTAAATAACTGAATCCTTAGATTCGCACACTTGTCAATTCCGGAAAATTAATGCATCTAATAAGCGTTTTTTAAAATTCAGCTTTTAGTGCATTTTCGTAGAAAAAATTTACTAATGAGGAGATAACGATTTTTGAATCTTGAAAAAAATTCTTCAAATTATATGTATCACACCCATAACTCAAACATATAGCTGTGATAATTTACTCTCCTCAGAAAGATATTCTCATGAAATGAATTTGGGGTCCATGACTTGACCACAAAGAAAATATTCGTGTACCCAAAGTGATATCTCAATTCGTTCGAAAGTTATTGCGCCTATTAACAGGCAGACATAGAGGCCGACAGTCCGACCGACTGAGAGACAAAATAATGTTCGTTCCAGAATCAAGTTTTCTATATGTTTTGAGACTTTTTGTGCCGTTTTAGCAAAACAAAATTTCGAAGTTTCTGTCACCGATATTCTACCTCCACACCTTCTACCCCTAATTTAATTTCATAACAGAATATCAAATGTTTGATGAAATTGAGATTTTTCTAGTAAACAAACCCTAAAACGTTATATGACTCGAGTTTTAACGAAAAAAAAGTTAATTTTTACCAAATTACCCCCCATTCATCCTCTACCTCCTAGATCGATTTTAGATAAAAACCATTCGAACCGTTCGTTTGTCGGGTGCTGTATTCCAAATTTGAAGATGATATATCAATTCGTTCTAAAGTTATCGTGGCTACTGACAATAGACATACATACAGTCAAAAAAAATTTCGTTCCCAAATCATCTTTTCTATATTTTTTGACACTTTTTGCGACGTTTTTAAGCGAACATTTTTTGAATTTCTGTCTCCGATACCATAATACTTCCACATGTATTGAGGATGTGCAAGTAATAATGGGCCAATTTTGATCAAATTTCGTAAGCGCGATGCTTTTGCAAGTGGTTTAGATAAGTTCTTTAGCCAGAAAAATGTGACTAGTTTATGCGGGAAAACCTTGGATTTCCTTTTGGAAAATTTTTATATCTCCGGAAATAACACAGATATGGCCACCCAATTTGGTACACAGGTTTATATTATAAAAAGAATGCTACATACCCAGATTAAGATCTTTAAGTTTAGAACCTCGGTGGTTCAGGAGTAAGAACGTGTGCCTCTGAACCCAAGGGTACTGGGTTCGATCCCACTTTTACTTTTTCAGTACAAACTGTAACATTAACAACAACCGAGATTCTGGCATTGTATTTAAGCAAGTTGAATGTCTGCACGTTCCGCCCTTCGGAGCGGGCGTAAAGCCGTCGGTCCTGTGTCCATGCGATTTTGGGCACGTTAAAGATCCCTACCCTCCTTACAGAAAGGCAGGGGTTCGGCAAAATTTACAGGTAAGTGAGGTGAAGCTGCTCCCTGGCGTCGGTGATTGGCCGTAGTCGCGGAAATAGGCCGACGTTAAAGAAACAAAACACACCCACATCTTTAGTTTAAAATAAGAAAAAGTTATAGGCATTTAAGAAAAAAAAATGGGTGCCACGGATGACCAGAGAAACGCACAAAACCAAAAAATTTTGTGTATAACAAAATCTATTGTATATTACAGAGAAAGATTAAGTTTTTTGGCAAAAAAAGGCCACGAAATATCAGAAAAATTACTTTGTGTCTTTATAGTTTTAGTAAATTTTCTTAAAAGAATTCCCTAATAAGGAGATCTCGACTTTTGAATTTAGAAAAAAATTTCTTCCAATGAGCCCGAACTAGGCCCCGTTGAACACATATGGGGTCAGTTTCATTTTTGTATGTTATATATATATATATATATATATATATATATATATATATATATATATATATATATATATATATATATATATATATATATATATATATATATATATATATATATATATATATATATATATATATATATATATATATATATATACAGGGTGGCGCATTGACAACGAAACAGACCGATTTGCGCCCAGAGAATTTTTTTTTAAGAAACGCTGAAAGACGTCAATTTTATTATTGAGGGGGACATGTTTTGACATAAAACTCAACTTTGTCACATCAACCCCTTAAAGGTGGTGATAACAACCCTTATATTTTAAATAGGGAACATGGGTCGAGTGTTACATCATTTGAAAGCTCTTTCTTTTCTGAATTCAGCACATTAAGTTTTTTGGAAGTCTTATCAACTCGTTTAAAAATTATTCACAGTTGGAGTTGCAAGAACGTATCTCATTCATTGTGATAAGAAATGCACTAATTAGTCAATTTTTCGTTAAAAAAAAACGAAAAAACAAAACCAAACGTTCAAAAATGTTTATTCAATTAAGTAAGTGTTCAAATTGTTGACCACCAGCTTCCATACAAAAGTACAAATTTTGTTCAAAACGAGCTCTGACAATCTGGAGCATTTGTGGAGTTATTAGACGGCATTCCTCAACAATGCGTCGTCGTAATTCTTCCAAAAACTCCGGTTCTGTTGCGAAAACTCTACTCTTTAAATGCCCCCATAGAAATAAGCCTAAAGGAGTTAAATCCGGTGATCTAGTGGGCCACTCAATAGCACCTCTACGCCCAATCCATTGCTCTGGAAACTCTTTGTTAAAAAACTTCCTAACACGTTGTGAAAAATGCGGAGGAGCTCCATCTTGTTGAAACACTAATTGATTTTCTTGATAGCGATGATCATTTTCAACAATGTCAATTAATAGAAGGTAAACGATATCTTCTAATAACTCCAAATACGTTTCGCCACTCAAATTGCCATCAAGAAAAATTGGTCCGATTAAACGGTCTCCAAAAATGCCAGTCCAGACATTCAATTTTTGTGGAGTTTGAGTGTGCACTTCGTGAAAATTTCTTGGATTATTATCTGCCCAATAACGACAATTATGACGATTGACTGTAAAGTTTAATAAAAACGTACACTCATCTGAAAAACAGATATTGAACAGAAAGTTCCCGTTATCAGCTATTCGTGCAGTCATAACTTCACAAAACTCCAGCCGCCGATCAAAAACTTCTTCATTCAGTTGTTGTACAAGATGCATTTTATACGGATGAAATTTATGATGCTTCAATATTCGCTGAACTTCAATCTTAGTAGTCTCATTTCTAACCGGAAATTCACGTTCAGGATCCCGTTTTTTGTTGGCTACTGAATCACATGCAACTTTGCAACTAACTCCAAAATGTATTTTCTGTTAACATGTCTGTTCGGATGTCGTTCATTAAACAACTTTGCGGTACGGTTGGCACAGTCACCGTTTTTGAAAAAAAGAGTAATAATTTCAACTCTCTTCTACAGAATACACCATTGTTAAATTAATTTTCGGTAGTACTATCAAGTATCAAACCGACCGATAAACTGAAATAATAAACCGCATTTCTCTTGTTCCGATAAGAAATGTTCTGATAGTCAAATTTTTGTTTACAAACCAATAAAACATTGACTATCAGCACATTTCTTATCAGAATGAGTGAAATGCGTTTTTGCATCTTCAACTGTGAATAATTTTTAAACGAGTTGATAAAACTTCCAATGAATTTAGAAAAGAAAGAGTTCTCAAATGATGTAACACTCGACCCATGTTCCCTATTTAAAATATAATGGTTGTTAACACCACCCTTAAGGGGTTGATGTGATAAAGTTTAGTTTTATGTCGAAACATGTCCCCCTTAATATTAAAATTGACGTGAAAAAAATAATTATCTGGACGCAAATCGGTCTGTTTCGTTTTCAATGCGCCACCATATATATATATATATATATATATATATATATATATATATATATATATATATATATATATATATATATATATATATATATATATATATCTGTGTGTATATGTATACAGGCTGAGTCAGTTGTTTGTAGCAGGACTTTACCATCAGATAGAAAGTCAATCTTTATCACTAAAAGTTCGTATACATATATCGTAAGACTATTTACAAGATACAGGGTGGCGAAAATAAATAAATAATAATTATTTGTTTATTTTGCAAACGCGTCGTTCGAAAACATATTAATTTTATTATATGATACTACTTAGTATTCAAAGGCTGATGTTCTCAAGAAAAAATTAAGTGCCTCATGTTGTCATTGGCGTAGATACAGGGGGTATGCAACGATGCTTATTAAAAAACCCAGTAGGCATTGACAATTTAGTGTTTTTATTTAACAATACATCACAAAATTTAATTTGGTATAAAAAAGGTGCTCTCGCTTCAATTCCAAAAGTGCAGCGGTTTTCGATAAAAAGCGTAATAATCAAAAAAAGTCTGAAAAAACGTAACAAAAATGAAACCAAAAAATTAGGATGAATATCACAATCCACTGGGAAAATTTAGAACAGATGTTCAAAATAAGACCCATTTCGTCCAATACACAATTGAAATCTTTTTGTCTAGGTGGTGAACTCTTATTTCTGTACAGGCATTTTCAATTCTTAGAATTAATTCTCCCCTGGTTTCAACGGAAGTTGGATACACTTTTTCCTTTAAGAACCCCCAAACAAAAAAATCAAGGGGAGTTAGATCAGGAGGTAGTGGGGGCCACGCCACGGGCCTACCAGGACCAATCCCCTTGCCATCATAGTTGGTGTTCAGCCAATTTCTAACGTTACTGCTGCAATGAGCTAGACAACCATACAGTTGGAACCAATCCATAAGTTTTTTGGCACAAAAAAGTCAAGAAATATCAGAAAAATTACTACCCGCGACTTAAAACATAAAAATTCGCAATATTTAGATAAAGAACCTGAGAAAATACCGGTTACGTAGAGAAAATGTCGCAAGAAGTTAGTTTTACAAAGTCTTAAATTTCAGCTTCAACCGCCATTGTCCTAAATTTTTTTTTAGGTATCTGCAGATAAATCATTTCAAATAGACCCTTCTCTGATACTTTGGCAGTAGTTTTAGTTACAGAGTGTATGGTTCAATAGTCTGTAATTTTCAGAGAATTTTCATAGAAAAAAATCGCTATTGAGGAGACCGCCACTTTTAAATTGTAAGAAGATTTCTTGAAATGTACGCGAACTTGCTCCCCTAGAACCCACATATACAGGGAGACGTATTTTTACGGTAAAGCTCAATATATCCGTTATTATACATAAAAGAAATTGTATACCTACGTTAATTAAAGGGTGCCGTGAGTTGAATCTTATAAAATTATTTTAATAATCACAGGGTTGCCCATAAGTCACTGGTCACACAAATTTCCTTTTTTTCTAATCGAACAGCCCTTATTTTATTGCATTTTGCATTTTCCATGGAATTATAATGCATGTGGTAAGGAAAATTATGGTGGTAATCGTTTTTGAGTTATTTCAATTTGTTTTTGCAACTTTATACATTTTTGGCGCATATCAAAAATTGTGATACGTTTTTATCAATAGATAGCGAAGTCCCATGGAAATGACGACTTCATAGATACTTCTGTTTATATAATTTCTTTATGTCATACTAGTTCATCATTGTGTTTTTATTGCTTAGTTACCAACTACATAATGGTGTACTTTATGCCCACGGGCCATAAAGTGTACTTTATGGCACGCGCTGGCAAAACGTACACTTAATGGCCCGCGCGCACATCAAAACAAATAATTTTTGTTTGACTTCTTTAATAACCTTTATTAATGAAATTACAGATAATGGAATAAAAGTAATATGTAAATATTTAATTAACATTATTTAGTCGAATTAACATAAAATTGACAGTTATGAAATGATCCGGTGATAGTTAGGTTGCCTTCAGCAAACGGTGATTCATGTTTCATTGTTTGGGTATGACTAGTATGACATAAAATTTTGTATGCACCGCTGGTATAAATAAAGGTGTATGCCCTCGAGCGACTTACAAACCCTCGGGCCAGAGGCCTTCGGATTTGTAAAATCGTCGCTCTCGGGCATAAACATCTATTTCTACCCTTGGTACATAAATAACTATTATTTTTGTACTTTTTCAAACAATAAAGTTATTTTAATGAAATATGGCACATTGTTTCTACTATATAGCTTATACTGGTAACCAAATGTGATGCCTGCTTTCATAAGAAAATAACATGTAGCTATTAAAAAGATTTTAATGAAAATTCACTACCATAACGCACTTGCTGCGTCCAAACTTTTTACCTGGGTTCCAGTTCAGTTCCCTGCTGCATAAGACTTCCTATGGTGAACCAAAACGAATTTTTGAGATGAAATTCGTTAATGAGATACTCTGGCTCTTCCACACAAGGATATGGATTGATCCATTCACTAGGACTTAGTCTTGCCAACACATACAGTGAAAAAGATACAGTGAATACTGAAATCAGTAGTGCCAACCAAGTGTCGTAGGAAAATGGTGCGGCAAAAGAAAAGAAACTCGGGGGCTCTTTCTTCGGCTTTTCAAACAAGATTGTGATCCCTAAAAAATAAACTCATTAACTTATAATATTTTGATGTCTCAAGATTATGCAAAATATTTCACCCAAATTCATAAAAGGTTCTGTGAAGTCAACGGCTTCCTGGCGTTCCTTGGTAATGGTCAGATCAGCAATCGCTAAATCTGCTTTCTAAAAAAGAAAAAAGATAGATTAGAGCAGTAAGTGCGTTATGGTAGCGAATTTTCATAGAAATTTGTTTCCCTTAAGCAATTGTTAGTTAAACAGTTTATAAAAGCAAAAAATTCTGGACGCAGCAAGTGCGTTATGGTAGTGAATTTTCATTAAAATGTTGTTAATAACAAATATGTGTGTTTTTTTAAGAAAGCAGGCATTAAATTTGGTTACCAGTATAACCTATATAGTAAAAACAATGTGCCTTGTTTCATCAAAATAACTTTATTGTGTGAAAATGTACAAAAATTTCCAAAAGTGAACTTAAAGTGTTCCCGAAAAAACACGTTTCTTGGTCAACCTTATAGGTTAATAGCAAATTGAGCTGTTCAAATATGAAACATTTGATTAAAATTCGCTACCATAACGCACTTGCTGCGTCCAGAATTTCTTTTCTTACAAACATGCATTACATTTCGATCGAAAATGCAAAAATGCAATAACATAAGGCGTGATTGATTAAAAAAAAATGGAAATTTGTATCACCAACGACTTATGGGCCACCCTATGATTGTATAAATATTATTTTAAGATGTAGCTCAAGACACCCTATAATTAATATATACAAAATTTTTTCATATCTTATATAATAACGGATATATTGAGCTTTATTGATTTTTTACGAAAATTCGACAAAAATTATATACCATTAAACGATAAACTCTATAGCTAAGGCTACTGCCAAGCATCAGGGACAGGGTCTATTTGAAATGAATTTTCTGGGAATATTTTAGTAAAATGAAGGACAATGACGATTGAAACTAAGACTTTAGGGTTTGTAAAACATCCTTCTTGACTTGCCTATAAGAATGTAAACCTGCGTGCCAAATTTGGTTGCCCTTACTTTGTTAATTCCGGAGATATAAATTTTTTTAGAAAGAAAACACAAAATTTTTTGGGAAAACCTGGGCAGATTTTCCTGGCTAACGAAATTATCCAAGCCATTTGCAAAAGGAATTTTTTCACCAAATTTAATCAAAATCTGCCCATTATTTTTTGAGTTATCGGTGTGATACATATATATATATATATATATATATATATATATATATATATATATATATATATATATATATATATATATATATATATATATATATATATATATATATATATATATATATATATATATATATATATATATATATATATATATATATATATATAAACATATAAAAACTGACCCCGGATATGTTTTCTGGAGGGCCTAATTAGCGCTCATTTGAAGAAATTTTTTCAAAATTCAAAAGTCGGGATCTCCTCATTAGTGAATTTTTTTAAAGAAAATTCACTAAAAAGCAAGTGCATTACGGTAGTGAATTTTCATAGAAATGATCTGGCACCAAGCAGTTTTTAAATAAAATGCTTGTAACTTTCTTTCTCGTAGCGTAGAGATCTAAATTATGGAGTAGAGTTTACTTTTGAGAATGTCAGCCTACGTACGAAATTTGATTACCATAGCATGGTTATTCTCAGAGAGAAAATTTTTATCTCTATCCGTTATTATTAGAGATAGCAATGTTTTGTAGAATTTCATTCTCGTTCCAAATATGACTTATTTTGCCCTGCCTTTTCGTTTTCGAGTTATTTGAAAAAAGCAAAATTTGTCGATTTTATTCTTCTTCAATATCTAGGTGTTGATCTGACATGTCTAAAACCTGAACATTATCAGGACACTTTTTACAGAGTAATCTTTTTGTGCTATTCTCAACTTTGGATTGTCATTTGTTTTTGAGCAACAGACATCAACGTTTGTTTTTATTATGGCAGCCATATTGGATTTTTGCTCATGTGATAGCCTTTGAAAATAGCTTTCCAATGATGTACAACATGCTTAAGAAATCTTGTAATTGCACTGATAATTTTGAGAAAACCCGTTTTGTGGGTAGTAGGCTATGAAATCCAATGACATACAAAAAATGGTCAAAAAGCAGTAGGCCATGGAGTCATAGGAAATTGTTCAATATGGCCACCGTTTCGTTCAATGCACTTTATACACCTTTTTGAAACATGCCTGCAAACTCTGGTAAGGATGTTTTGGTTAATATGATTTATAGCTTCCGTGATTCTGTTTCGCAATTCATTGATATTTTGTGGTTGATCGAATTTATACACATCATTCTTCAGAGTACGCTAAAAATAAAAATCCATGGGTGTTATATCAGGACTTCGAGCACACCAATGAACCGGCATATTGTTGCAAATGACACGATTATTAAAATTTTGTTACAAAAATTCTTTGACGATCCTAGCATTGTGAGCTGGACAACCGTCTTGTTGATACCAAGTCTCGTCTAAATTATCATGAACTCTACTAGTTGTTGGTAAGATATCATTTCTCAATAGATTAAGATACCTTTCCCCAGTTAAATTATTTCCAAAACAGAACGGACCAACAATGAAGTTACCTGAAATTTTTAAAAATTAACTGTGTAATCTACAAATAAAAATAACAGTTTTTTACCTAATAAGTCGCACCAAACATTAATACCAAACCTGTCTTACAATCGTCTTTCTTCCTTTAGATGGGGATTTTCATTTGCCCAGTAATGCCTATTATGGCGATTATACACACCACAATTTGTAAATCTGGATACATCGGTCCATATTATTTTCAAATGAAAATTTTCATCTTGCTGACATTTTCCTTGATACCATCTGCAGAATTGAAGTCGCTTAGGGTAATCGTCAACATTTAATCCTTGTACGATTGTAGGTTTGTATGGATGGTAATGACTTTGTTGTAATACACGGTGTACTGTACTTTTTTGAACGTCAATTTGTTCACTATAAAACCGAACAGATTGCGGAGGGTTTTCGTTTGAAACCTGTAAGACTTCATTATTTATTTCTTTATTTCTAGGCATTGGTAGTTTCATTGCGTGGAAGCTACCGTCGTTCAATAGATTGGTCACTATCCAGCGAAATATTTTGGTTTTTGGGTGTCATCTTTCTGGGTAATTGTTTTGATATGAATTTGCAGCTGCCTCAGTATTTTGGTTAGAACGAATATAACATTCCAACATGTCAAAACATTCTTCATTACTGAACATATTGTTAAATAATATTTAAAATAAACAGGAAACAAACTATTTAGTACACAATTTTAAGCAACGTGTTAAATACACCTCAAATTGTTCAGATAATTAAGAATGACAGTATTCTATTTCTATTTAATTAAATTATAACAATTTTTAGGATAATGTTGTAATGTAAAATATCATTTGTAATAATGGGCCGATTCACTGATGTGCTCAAAGTTCCTATTTTTTATCGTGAATTATTACGGAAAATTATGTTAAAAGTAGAAGTCTATTGTTAGACTCCATGACCTACTGCTTATTGAACACTTTTTTTGTGATTTGTTTTCTGGTATTTGATTTCATAGCCTACTATCCCCAAAACGGTTTTTTCTCAAAATTGTCAGTGCAATTACAAGATTTCTCAAGCATGTTGTATCACATGAGCAAAAAATCCAATATGGCTGCAATAATAGAAACAAACGTTGATACCTGTCGTTTAAAAACAAATGACAATCCAAAGCTGAGAATAGCAAAAAATATTACTCTGTAAAAAGTGTGCCGATAATGTGCAAGTCTTAGACATCTCAGATCAACGCCTACTTAGATATTGAAGAAAAAGGAAATCGACAAATTTTGGTTTTTTCAAAATAACTCGAAAACAAATGGAGACAGGGCAAAATACAAACTGTCTCCCTATCTTTAATAATAAGGGAGATAGCAATACATTCCCATCCAGTTTGGGACACACTACTATATATATATATATATATATATATATATATATATATATATATATATATATATATATATATATATATATATATATATATATATATATAAAGAGGATTCCTTTTACAAGAAAATAAGAAAATATGTGCAAAGCAGTTTTGCCCCAGGAAACCAGAGTATGTTGTCCCGGACTTGGGATTAAACATGAGCGCACTAACGCTGGTTTCCTAATGAAATTGCAATAGTCATTCAACGGGGATTATGGGAAACCAGAGGCAGAGGCAGTTATGTAAATTGATTAGTCAGATATTTGTGGGTTATGCGCAGGGTGGTTGAAGCGACAATACTATCAATAGCCGGGGTTTCAATGAGCGGGGCGGGGTGGCAAGAAAAGCAACATTAATACAGGTTATCGACGGCCCAACAATCATTCATCTATTCAAGCAACCGGGGAACCTTAGTCGGTGTAGAAGGCATCCATCCCTCTTGATAAAATCCACCCCCCCCCCCCCCCCCCAACATCATAAAATTCAAATATTCGCGTGAAATTTAGGACACGGAGGTTTTCGAGGACGAGGAATTTAAACATGTTAATGTTAATGACATTGCTTGCAGAGGGCGCCACCTGTAAGAGTATGCTTTTATTCAATTGGCCCTAATTTGTTTGGCACACTGTATACCGACGTTTCGTACAGCTACTTTTAATCCTCTATCAATTTTAAGTAGAAAAGCTATACCCGGTCGAAATCTCTTAGACACTATTTTCGAGATATTTCAACTTTTGTATGTTTCTGTCAGGTCAAAAATTAATTTTGCGTTGAATGAAGAAAAATCATAGAAATAAAATTTTTACCCTTTTTTTCGATCGGTATGTATTAACTCTTTATTCTCGTGTCTTGTTTATCACATTCCGCTGGAAAAAAAACTGCTAGGAAAGAATCATACAGACAAAACATAAAAACTGACAACACATCGAAAACAAGCCATTCTGACGGACTGGTTCCCGTCGTTATTGGAATGTACATTATACTTTTGCATTTTCGTCTTGACGTGTAGTCTTGATTTTTACCTTTGTTACTTTTTATTAATTATTTTCAAGTTATTAATTTCATTCTCCGTAATTTTCATCTTTATTAAATATGGAAAATTTTACCAACATTAACAGGCATGCATATTATGTATGCACGTGCTTTTGGCAACATACAGGCAGCGAAGCGCCTGTATGAAGAATCTTTCCAAAATCGGGGAATTCCAGTCAGAAGGACGTTTCAACGGACTGACCGCAGACTACGAGAAACATGTACTTACATCATCTAATACATCGAGTTGTCTCTTTCGAATTCAGTATTTTCTTTACCAGGTACCCTTAATAATGTCACTGGTGATCGGGGTAGACTACGAAATCCACGAACTACTGAATTTGAAGAGGTTGTTCAGAATTAAATTGAACTAAATCCAAAAATAAGTACTAGGGAAATGGCAAATCCTTTGGCAGCATCCAGTTAAACTATATAGAGAGTCCTCCGTGAGCAACAATTGCGTTCAACCACATCCAACCTGTGCAGGCGCTATCATCTGAAAGAGATTATTTACCTTGCCAACAATTTTCCAAATGGTTTGTTCAACAAAATAACAGCCATGTTTGGGCAGAAGAAAATTGCCACGCAACTTTTGAAAATCGTCATCAACAGCAATTTTCCTTAAATGTATGGGCTGGAATTGTAGGTCATAATTTGATAGGATTATTTTTTTACCCCACAAACTAAATACTGCAACTTATTTTTAATTCTTGTAAGAAATAATATCTGGTTTATGCATTGCAGCCCCCGCACATTGCGTCATAAATGTAAGAAATTACCTGAACGATACTTTTGGATGCAGATGGATCGGCTGAGGTGGATCTCAGCCATGGCCTGCTCGATCCCCTCATTTAAATCCTATGGATTTTTATTTGTAGAGGCATCTAAAAACCATTGTTTATAAAACAATTGTCGAAAATGTTGATGATCGGCAGCAAATAATTGTTGACAGATGAGAACAAATTAGAAATACTCCTAAAACATTTCACAGAGTACAACGTTCAATGCTCCGCAGAACTCGAAAGTGTATTGAAATGAAAGGTCATTTTGAACATTTTTTGTAATAAGGTGTCACAGTTATAAAAAAAGATTTGTTCAGTGTCTGTTATCAGTTTTTTTTTCTCTGTACGATTGTTTCTTATCAGTCCTTTTTGGTTTCTTTAAAGTTGGTCTATTTCCACGACTATGGCCCACGCAGGCATTCAACTTGCTCAAATACAATGTCACAACCTCGGTTGATGTTAATGTTACAGGTTGCATGGAAAAAGTGAAAGGAGAACCCTGGGATCGAACCCAGTACCCTTTGGTTCAGAGGCACACGTTCTTACCACTGAACCACCGAGGCTCTTTATTAGTTCTTTTTAGAGCAAAATGTGATACACAAAAAAGGATAATGAACAATATGTGAAAACTGGAACCTGTGATGAGCACTAATAAGTACACTTGGAGAACACCCAAATCACCACAACACATATATCAGAGACCTTACGATCGTTTCGTTGACAATTTTGTTGTTATGAACCACGAATAATAAAGGGTTTGGAAAGTATTTTTAAGAAAGCCGATTTACATTTGACGTTTTCGACAAAAAGTAATTTAAAAAAATTGTTAATACGAAAGACAAAGACAAGTCACTGAAATGTCCGGCATTTATGAGATTAGTTGCAAAGATTTCGTGAACATGTCACACAGTTACGATGTGGTACGGTGGACAAATCATGTGTGGTACAACATATATGGGATAATAATCACCACATTGACAAAGAATTCTTGGTTCATTAGAAAGTATTTTTATATTAAGGTCTATTAAGAACAAAACTTCATTAAATCGTGCGGCACCTTTAATTTCAAACCCTATATTTTCTCTTTGCATTTGACCGCTTAAACACTCCTAATTTGTCTGGTAAAATAATAAATTATTGTCAATAACTCGGCCAGTTTATATATATATATATATATATATATATATATATATATATATATATATATATATATATATATATATATAAATCTCTATGTTTGTCTCGACTTAAAGACCTGTTCGGTTTGTTGTATCTATGTAGTCAATATAAATACTTTCACTTAGAATTAAAATCAATATAAATCTAGTTTTTATGTAGTATTTTAGGTGAATTATTTATCCTTTGTTAGAGTGGTGAGACAGACACCTGGGTTTTAGTTTTCTATTTAAAAAATATGTGTTGAGTTGATGTTGTTTATCTAACCAGATGTCTTTGTCGGCACGATCCAATATCCACATAGTAAATTTCTAGATTGAAAGGAAACGTGCTGATTCCTTAAACAACTCGGGTCCTTTAAACATATATTAGATAAGGGTCATAAATTTGTCGACCAGAAGATTAAAGCAGGTCTTCGACCTCGTAGTTTCACTACACAATAAACAAACGATCGTTCTTGGACGACAACTTTACTTCGGACTAGTTCGTTTACCATGACGCGATATAAATACACGGGAGCTAGTTTTTATTTTTGGAATTTTCTTCCTCTGAAAATGTTGACATTGTCAACGAAACGATCGTAAGGTCTCTGAAATATGTGTTGTGGTGATTTGGGTGTTCTCCAAGTGTACTTATTAGGAGAATGAACAGTAAATACACACCAAACGCAATAAAAAGGTAACAAATTTATTTTTATGATTTTTCTTCATTCAAGTCAAGATTAACAGGAAAAAACAAACAACTTTAACACCCTGTATTTAAAAAACATGTGCGGAGACATGTTTATATAAATTTTTTTCTCTGGTAATGAATGTGAACCTAAGGTAAAAGGTAAAGGTAAGATGCTTACTGGCAATTAGGCCATTGCTGACCCTTTTTGCTCATCCAAACTAACCTACCCTCCACCTTGAGCTCGATCTTAATGACGACAGTGATTTGAAAAATCATCCGCCGCCGGTGAGTCTCGAACCGTCGCCCCCCGAGTCCGTATTGGAAAGACATCGACTTTCCCGCACGGCCACGGAGACGCTCGGCGGATGTGAACCTATATATAGACTATCATGATGAGACACTCTATATATATATATATATATATATATATATATATATATATATATATATATATATATATATATATATATATATATATAATATCTAAAATCATGCTGAATATGGGTTTTAGGGATGTAGTTCACGGTGGTTTGAACAAATTTTTGAAAAACTCAAAAGTCACGATCTTCTCATTGGTGAAAATTTACTAAAAGAGGATATTAAAGCTTTCTAACCCTAATTTTGCTAGTGAAAACATGTGTATTAGAGTAAAGTTGTAAGTAAAGAAAGAAAAGCAAAAATGTTTAAACGAGTAGAGGATAAACATATTATTTCTCAACCTTTTGGTGACTCCTAAACTGACATTTCACAACTAAAATGCTAATGGCTAGTTTGAAGGCTAGAACATATAGACAAATTGGTAAAACTAACCAACGATATTCAGATTGTTAGTCCCACCAAATTCCTTCAATGATACTGCGAACAATGTACAAATATACAAGGCTAGATATATTCTGTTTATCATTAGAAACACATACCGGTTTCTTTCTTATTTCACTCCTAAAAGGCAGGCTACATTTGAACAAGCTGCTTTAGAATGGTTTGATTGTCATTGATATTGCTCACTGGCAAGCTTCAATAAGAACCAGTCTGGTATTTATATGTTTTTAATGATAATAAGAATATGTCTTACATATTTGTACAATTTAAACAAATATACTATACTAGGTACATACTATAAATTGTCTTTTGTGTTAAAAAGGAATGTAACAGGACTAAAATTTAGTTGCTAGATCTAGACTACGAAAGGGAAAGCAATACACCTCACTAAAAAGCTACACTCAAGTAAATTGGTCTCTATACGTTTTAATCGTTACTGGTAAAGTACACTGAGGAGCAAACAAGAGCAAAACTGGTAATTGTTCTTAATAATGATCAAATGCATATAGCCTGACATGGTTGTAAAATATTGTAGGTAATGGCATTCTTACCCCATAAACGATATCGCCAACTAAACCAGTCCACTGTCCTGTTGCATTTTTTCCACCATTGTCAGTATCTGGTCTGTTGATGTAGACATGATTGAATCCTTCAATTTCTGCTAATTTGTCTATCAAATCTATAGCGTAACCTTCAAATCGCTCATTACCCTCTTGATGTTCTGACGACTCTTTCCACATGGCGTATGGCTCTGTCTAATAAATTAAAGACAAAGTGAATAGACTATAAACATGGAAAGTAACAGTGATACAAAAAGAAATGAAAGCGACTACCTTAAAAATTTCATCATTATTAATATTATTATCGACTTTAGCCTGAAGGTCTTTCACACTCTCTCATACCAGGTATCTCAGATACCAAAGAGATTGAGCTCAGTGGAGCCCATTACAAGTAATCGGGCCCTGAACGACAACGCGACACATCCTCATTTCCTAGAAATCTCCTTAGGGTGTGGGCAGTTGCAAGTATTACCGCCTTCTGCATAACCTTATAAAGGTGCTATCCAAGACCCAGTCTCGTACTATTCTCTAGAAGATTCTTACGAACCACACCAGTTGACGACATGACTATTGGAATCACTCAAACACTATCTGCCCGCCAATGTTTCTTTACTTGCATCTCGACGTATTTGTACTTAATGATATTTTCGTTGTACTTTATCTCCAGATTATTAGTATTCGGAACGGCCACATCAATCAGCTTTGTCACTTTCTTCACCTTATTATAATGTATAATAAGGTGATTATTATAATTTTTATATTTTCTATAAAACCCCAAAGGAAATATGAGACAACACTGGCATCTTAGGGATTTCATTAATTCAGGTTGTATAATCGTGTATGCCGGGTTGCCTAACTTAAGCGGTCACGTGGGGTTCGGGAATTAATGAAAGCCCTGTACATACGCCAAGTAGTCTCTCGTTGGAACGTCCCGATTTTGCATGGCCAGCAAACGCTTGACATCTTCCAACGACGCGATAGATAGTCTCTGACGACCGACATCTAAATCTGCACTTATCATCTTGGACCGAATGATCTACAACTACATACCTCAAGTAGTCTCTTGTTGGAACGACCCGATCTTGTATGGACAGCAAACCCCGCACCCGTCTCTGGAAATATCTGTCCTGACATCAACCAGCCAACTAGTAGTTCGACACGGATTTGCCGATAAGGGCGTGTGAGGCTTTATTCGGATGTCGCCCATGGAGAGGCTTCTGTATCCAAGATTACAGCTGCCTTGATCAGTCCGATGGCGATTTCCTTAATCGTAACAGTGTTGAATCATCTACCTCGCATATGGCACTATGTCGTTCGGAAATAAACGTCTGCCGGTGAAAATATGTACGCAGGTTAATTATTTGTTGATCCAAATATTTACCAATATTCAGCAATCCTCTAAGACCTTGGTGTCTGGCTAGAATTATTGGTTTGGTGGCACTACGGGGGCCATGCTTTTTGGATTTTTTTAGGGGTGTTCACACCTTCCGCTGTAGATTTTTGATGTCCGTTTTACTCCAGTTTACAATTACAAATAAATAGCTAAGCGCGGAACATGCATTTGTATTAGCAGCTTTATTCATTCTTGCTGTTGAGACGTGCTCACACCACCTGTTTCATTAGTTATGTAAACTTATTTCACAGATTGGTCTTAATTACTGAGTTATTTATTTTTCTCGCTCGCAGATATTCATAACATTCCACACCAATTGAGGCATTTTGCTGGCCATTCTGCACTTCGTATACTTGTGGTTGTATCTTCCACTGACTACACATAAGGTGCGACATTTGTCACCCCAAACTTCATGTCAATATCTCTAAAAACTATTCCACGATTTGGAGGAGTTGTTCCAGGTGGGTATCAGCTTGAGATCTTTGATATACAGCAGATGGTTTAGCCTCGTTTGCGCCCTATCGTTGTTTCAATATAATAATAATAATAATAATAATAATAATAATAATAATAATAATAATAATAATAATAATAATAATAATAATAATAATAATAATAATAATAATAATAATAATAATAATAATAATAATAATAATAATAATAATAATAATAATAATAATAATAATAATAATAATAATAACTGATTATATACTTGGCCCAAAGAGGATGCCATTGTTTTTCACACAAAGAGAGACTTATCTTTTGCCAAAAGACCAGCATTGTTCTGCAGACCCCGGCAGATACCGACCAACATTTTTTGTTCCGACCCTATATAAGTTGAACACATCCTGCCTTAAGAAACGCATCCTTGCGCACTGCGAACGAAACAACATGATTGCGAGCCAGCAAAAAGGGTGTGCCAAAGGATCTACGGGATGCAAAGAACAGCTAATAATTGATTCAGTTGTGTGCAATCAAGCTTACAATGGACGAAGAAATCTCTTTGCTGCCTACATGGATTATAAACAGGCATTTGATTCAGTTCCACACGAATGGCTCATAAGTGTGCTGAGGATCTATAAGATCGATACTTATATCGTGAGATTCCTTGAACACACAATGTCCACCTGGAGAACAAATATTTAGTTACGGATACAAACGGGTGACAACATCGTAACCAACACGATACCAATTAGAAGAGGCATATTTCAACGCGACTCGCTAAGCCCATTGTGGTTCTGCCTCGCATTGAATACATACCGCTTGAACTCCACCAGATATGGCTTCAGTATAAAAAGCAATGGCAGCGAGCAAATGAGGCTAAATCATCTGCTGTATATGGATGATCTTAAGCTGATGGCCTCCACAAAGAACTCCTTAAAATCGTCGAAGGGTTTTCCAGAGATACTGACATGCAGTTTGGGCTCGACAAATGCCGCACCTTATGTGTAGTAAGAGGGAAAATACAACCAGCTGTTTATGAAATGCAGAACGGCCAGCAAATTACCTCGATGGATGTAAAAAAGTGTTACAAATACTTGGGATAACGCAAGATAGGAAAATAAACTACTCGGTAATGAAAAACGATCTGACAAATGAGTTTACGAAACGAGTAAAGCAGGTGGTGCGACCACATCTTAACAGCAAGAACCTGACTAAAGATCTGAATATATATGCATGTTCTGCACTTAGCTACTCATTTGGGATTGTGAACTGGAGTAAAAAGGACATCGAAAATCTACAACGGAAGGTGCGAACACTCCTAACAAAATCCAAAAAGCATCACCCCCGTAGTGCTATCGAGCGAGTAACCATACCTAGACACTAAGGTGGAAGAGGAGTGTTGGATATTGGTAAACAGTTGGACCAGCAGATCGTGAACCTGCAAACATATTTCCATCAGTAGGCGTTTACTTCTGAACCACACTGTGCCATATGGGATGCAGATGATTCAACACCGCTACAATTAAAAGAAAGTGAAATACAAAGTCACCATTGGACTGTTCAGGACAAGCTGCAATCTTGGATGCAGCAGCCATCTCCATGGGAGACTTCTGAATGAGACCTCCCAGGCACATGTCGACAATTTGGCGTCGAACTACTGGTTGGTGTCCGTACAGATGTTTCCAGAGATAGAGATAGAGAGAGAGCGGTTTTTGGTGGCCATGGCAGATCAGGTCATCCCAACAAAAAACTACCTGAAGTATATAGTTGGAGATAATTCGGTCCAAGATGACAAATGTAGATTTGGGTGTCAGTCATCAAAGACTATCCAGCACGTCATAGGAGGATGTCAAGCGTTTGCTGCAACAGAGTATAAAGAATGACACGACGCAGTTGCCAAAATACTTCATCAAGAACTGACTCTGAAACTGGGACTTTTAAATCTTCTTAACGTGCCCTACTATATATATACACTCCTGTACATGTTCTAGAGAACTCAGGATACAGGTTGTACTAGGATCGGACCGTACTCACACACCAACGAGTTGCCACAACAGGCCAGATATAATAATAGTGGATAA
Organism: Tillus elongatus; assembly: GCA_964006375.1. Lineage (NCBI taxonomy): Eukaryota > Metazoa > Arthropoda > Insecta > Coleoptera > Cleridae > Tillus > Tillus elongatus. The sequence goes on along the minus strand of OZ023262.1, from coordinate 58,642,941 downwards.
GTCCTGCAACCTAGTGACGCTGATTGATGTCGCCATTCCATATACTAATAATCTAGAGATAAAGTACAACGAGAAGATCATTAAGTAGAGAGACCTCGAGATACAACTAAAGAGACATTAGAGGGCAGATAGTGTCCGAGTGCTTTCAATAGTCATGTCGCCAACTGCTCTAGTTTCTAAGCATCTTCGAGAGAACATTAAGAGGCTGGGCCGTGGAGAGCATCTTTATTAGGTTATGCAGAAGGCGGTAATACTTGCCACTGCTCACGCCGTGCGGAGATTCCTGGGAAATGGGGATGTGTCGCGTTGTCGTTCAGGGCCCGTTAACTTGGAAAGGGCACCATCTGAGCTCAGTCCCTTTAATATATGAGATACCTGGGATGAGTGAATGTTCCCCGTTGAGGGAGTGTGAAAGCCCTTCAGGCTATAGTCGATGATAATAATAACAATAATCGCCTTTATTCACACACCAACATTACAAGTGTGAAGCAAGCTACAAAATAAACATCAAATTTACATCGGTATGTGAAAGGGCGGAGTTCAGATGAAAGGTGTCATAAAGTGGTACCTCCCTTTGTTCTTCCCCTCAACCCACTGCGAAATAACACCACACAGCAGACACACCTGTTACACACTTAACTGCAGAAAAAGTAACAATAACAACATTAGATACTAAACATAAGATACCCAATGATACCTAATTAATAATAATATCCAATAAAACTACGTAAGATACCTTATAATACTACTTCATCCCCCCTTCATTCGCAGTGTGCATATGTACGTTCTCAAGGCAGGATATGATCACCTTGTGTAGGGTAGGTATAGATGATATGTACACCCAAATTTTTTCAGCCAGAAGTTTTGGACGCCATCAGGCGCAGGCGCCTTCCAGTTATGAAGCCCCTTAATAACATCGGAGACTTCATCTGTGGTAAACGGCCCATGCATTTGTTCGTAACCCTGACACGTTCGGTGTTCTTCATTGACCCAGCTGGCGTCAATATTGCGGAGTCTGGTGTTTCTGATTGACTTTTCCAGAACTCTTGAATTTGTTCTTTATTTGGAAAATTATCGGTGGCTGCATTATAAGCTGCCTTAAGCTCATGGTAAAAAGTCCTTTCAGAGCGCTCAAACATATTGTTGTGGTATTTCCTATTGTTCACCTCTTTCTATCTTCTCAAACGTTCTGCGTGTAAAAAAAGCGTCTGTCTTACTGACCCTGAAGATGTATTCTAAAAGTGAATTTTTTCTACGAAAATTCATCAAAAATCATATAGAGGTCTTACAGCCAAAACCTTTCATTTTTGTTTTATTTATTTTGCTGATAACTTTATGATCAAAGCACCATAACGTAAAAACGGATTTTTATTTATAGCTTCCTGAATGCGTAAAAACATATTCAATCTACCCTCTTTGACGATGTCGTTAAACTGCGAAAATGCCTACAGAGGAGAAAACAAACACTTGTAAAGCTAGAGAAGGAGTCTCTCTACCCGTATTTGGTATGAAACGGTTTCACCAAGCAAGGGCAACAACAATTAATAAATTATTCCTCTAGAACGCAGAGATTAAAGATCTCGGCCTGCGATATTATGATCGACATTGCTCCCCATAAATTGCTTTGCGATACGATATGGAATGCCCTCCCGACAGAATCTCCAATCATTCAGGAAGCGAGTAAATATCCATCTTGTGCCATACTAATAAATTTCATATTGTCTTAGAAACACGAACGCCCAGTTTCACAAAGCTTGATTAAACATATATTTTTTCATTTAATAATTAAGCTGCCGTGACTACCAGGGTCATTGATTGCCACCGTACAAAATATTACAAACATATACACACAAATGCATATACACCCAACAATAACAAAGGTTTGACTTTAGATTAGTTTGAATAAACTTTCTGTATGTAGGAAACTAAACACTTTGTTCAACCATGTATCGTCCATCTTCAGAATTCTAGATAGGCTGTCGGGAAAATTTGATATGGTCAGCGCGTTTGTAAAAACCTCTATAGTTAAATTGAATTATATTTACCATTAATGTTAAATGAAGCATCAGTGCCAGATATTACGGTAGGATCTATGTCATAATTGTCTACAGAGGATTCACTGCCTAGACTGTCTGTTTCTAGAAATTCAATTTGCAATAGATGTTTCAGTTTTTTGATTACGCGTGTGCATTTTGGTTTTATGGCAGGTTGCTTAAGACTGGGATAAATATCATATATAATTTTTATCAGCTTCTCTATATCTGTGGTATATTCCCTTGCTTCGCTTAATAAGTCAGAGTCGCCTTTGCACCTGTCTACGAAATTGAGTAGCTAGTGGTATGTTATTCTATTATTGCCTTTGCTGATTTCAATAGTTCTCTTATTTTTTTCTCTTCTATAGATGCTAATTTCTTAAATTTCTTGCGTTTCGGATGTGCTGGTTTCGGTGACGCAAACTTATCATCTTGAACTGCTAATGTTGATGGCTGATTAATTACTGGTGAGGATGGGTCTTCCTTTTCGAGGTCTGATGACATGAGACTAGATTATGGTGGACACTTTGAGGACTCTGTTACGTGTATTTGTTGCGGATTTTCAATTATTTGTCCTTCGTTACCTTTGATTTGTGCTAACTGCAAAGTTTGTGTTTCATTGTCAGTGTTTTAGCAATATGCCCGCTTCTTTTGCATGCAGAGCAAATCATTTGATCAAAGGTTAGAAATATTCTGGAATCTGTGTCTTCGAAATGTAATACAGTAGAGAAGGGTAGTTCCAACAAATCATTTTCAGGTGGATAAACGTATACTTGTCGCCTAAAACTAAAAATATGACAAAATATACCATTTTGCACCCCAGTTCTTAAAAATGTTGGTGATACTAGTTTGAGATTAAGGTTGACAAGTAAGATTGCAATAGCATCATGTGGTATTGACGGGCTGATATTAGATATTATTATTCTATTAGTCTTCTGATTACTATTTGGGTATCGCCTATTTCTAACTGTGTAGTTTGTTTTAACAATTTATTGACTAATTCTATGCTGCTAAGGTACATGCATATTCTACTATTGGATATCTTTGATGCGAATGTTACATTTTTGGGCCCTATTATCTTTCCTATGGCTGGGAGATAGTTCTCTAGATTAAGGTTTTCTGGTGCATTACGAATAATAGCTTGCTTTTTCTTAGGAAAAATATCAGTCTCTGACTTTACGACTGATGTGCACCTGGGGCGTGTCGTTTCTTCTAATGTGAGGTTTTCATACATCTGGTTTCGCTGGCTCTTCATATAATCATATTCGAAATTCCCCGATTAAAGATTTAATAGCTGGTTAGATAATCAAGGCTTCAGATGACCAATCACAGCTACAAAATATTTGGTTGTCATGGCAAAAACCAGAATCATAGTCTGTGATTAGTTGTCTAAAGCCTTGATTAACTAACCGGCGGTTAAATATGTAATAGAGCCTTGTGAAACTGGGCAATAGACTTTCCTTTAATGAATTAGTTGACAGTTCAAAACCATTTTGGTATTAATATCTAGAACTGTGTTTAATGCTAAAAATAATGACTACAGCGTCTTTTATAAAGTTGATGATTTGAAGAGCATGCGGGTGGTCGAAAGGATACTATTAGCTTCCAACAAAATCGAGCATTTGGGAAATATGTTGTATAAATTGCAAGAAAATCTATATTGGGCAAACGCGGGGATCAATAACAACAAGATTCAAAGAGCACATTGCTCATTTCAGATTCAATAGAGCAGAAGAATCTATCGTTTACCAATATATAATTGACTTGGGACATAAGGTAGGCAATAGTAATCTTAGGTCATTGTAAGTTTAGAAATCTGCAAAGTGAATTGACAAAATTTAATAAATTCCCACATGGGTTCAGTCAATTCAACATTTTTTTGAAATACCAGGAAAACCTCTATGGTTGCTTTCAACTTCGACACAATGACTGGCTAGGCGTATCCACTGACACAACAATAGGCCATGGATCACGTCACCTTGTATTACATCATCCGGTATTACATCATCCGGTACTGAGTCATCCAGTATCACGTCATGCGATATTGTATCATATTTTTGTAGTTAGATTTTTAAAGAAAGCTCTAATGTGACATCTCAAAATATTTTTGACGTCTTTATTAGACATTTATATTGAAAATTCTATTTTTTACATGTACAAGCATACATGCTTCTATGTAGAATATTTTGTTTGATTTATGTTCATAAAATATATTACTATTCCTCTTGCATCATCCGGAACTGTATCATCGGTATCGCAACAAACGGTTAGGCGTATCCACTGACACAATAATATTCGTAGTTCTCGGATTGGATCACCCGGTATTACGTCATTAGGTACTGTGGCATACGGGATTGCATCCGCTAGTATTGCATCATCCGGTATTGCATCACCGGTATCACATCATCATTTGTAGTGTAAATAGTTTAGGTCTATAATTTTGCGCATACAGTTAGTTTAACGACAGCTACTGATAAATATAGTTTCGTTGTCGAAATACGTATCTAGCTCATAGCCCTATGTTATTATTTTATGATTTTTGTGTTAATTCTGCTCCTTTGTTTTATCAGTATAATATATAAAAAAATATTTATTTTACAAACTTTTTATAACTTTTTTATTTCAACAACACACCACGAGGCTTACAGCCTAAATACCATTTGAGATTTCGATCCACAGAGATGCCAACAAGTGAAAACGACTCATTACTTTGAATAACTTGGTTGTTTATTGTGATGGGTCTAGGGCTGGTGTATCTCTTATGAGAAAGAAAGCAAGACTGTGATTTGGTGGGGTTGAATTGTACAAGATTTCTACTTCCCCAATCTAATCTTTTTTGGAGATCCGCGGAGACAGACCCCTCCATGAGTCTGCGATCCTCATCTAATTATGTTAAAGAGACAGGCTTAGAATATTGTATATTTGAGTGGAGGGTGCTGTCGTCCGCTTAACTGTGAACTGGGTTGGATGTGCTAGAGAGGAGGTCATTGATGTGAAGAAGAAACAAAGTAGGGGCTAAAGCTGAACCTTGAGGAACTCCTGCATTAATTGGATACAGTTTAGAGGAATGGCCATCCACGACAACAAAAATGCTTCGGTTGGAGAGGAAATTTGCTGTCCAAGTACAGAGTTTTGGTGGTGGGCCATAGGCCGGACGTTCATTAAGCAGTGCTGCGTGCCAGACCTGGTCGAATGCTTTGGATATGTCTAGAGCGACAATCTGGGATTCACCGTGTAGTTTCATAGACTTGTTCCAAGAATGGGTGACAAAGGAAAGGAGGTCGGCAGTTGATCTGCGCTGACGGAATCCATACTGCCTGTCGTGGATTAGACTGCGTTTTTCAAGATTCAATTTTAGTAATTCGGTGTTTATATACTTTTCCATCACTTTAGAGACGACTGAAAGGAGAGAAATAGGCCTGTAGTTGCTAGGAAGCGCTTTGGATCCTTTTTTGGGGACGGGTTGTACTCGTGCAGTTTTACAGTTACTAAGGAATATGCCTCTATTGTAGGATGTCTGAAACAGACGAGTCAGGACAGGAGCAAGTTCTGGTGCGCATTTTTTGAGAATAATTGCTGGGATCTCGTTAAGGCCAGAGGCTTTCCTGGTATTAAGAGGAGAGGGCATCTTTCGTACCTTTTTAGTTTTGAAAATGATATCCGTCATTTTATGCGTGACATTGGGGACTGTTGGTGGTTGAACATTTGAAGGTGGGTTGAGAGTACAATTGCTGGCGAACAACGAGGCAAAAAGTTCAGCCTTGCCTGGGGCGGTAGAAAGAATTTCATCGCCTGAGACAAGGGGTGGAAACGTGCTCTTGCATAAATTATTCCCAATAGGTTTAGCAAGAGTCCAGAAGGGTTTGCTGCCGCTGGAGCTTAAGATGACTTTGTTTTTGATGTGGTTATTAAACGAGTTTTTTGCCTCGGAAAGAATGCGGACATAGCGGTTTCTTGCGTCGTTACATGCTTGACGGTTTTCTTGACTGGGATTCTGTAGAAGCGTTTTGTAAGCTTTGACCTTTTCAAGTCTGGCCTTGTCGCAGGATTTAGAGAACCAGGGCTTTTGAGTGACTGCAGATGTTTTCTGTGTACGTGGAATAAATAATTCCATGCCAGCTTGGATAATTTTGGTGACGTTTTGTGAGATATCAGAGGGGTCAGGATGAGAGAAGCAGACAGACGCGCATGAAAATGAGGAAAAGTAATCTCGCATTTCGACCCAGTTCGCGGAGTTGTAGTGCCAAACGATACGTGGGTGTCATGACTGATGATATCTTATAGCAGTCAGGATTTGTAGTAAGAAGGAGATCTAAGGGATTTGAGCTGTGTGATGGGATGCGAGGAAAGTAAGTAGGTTGCTGAACCATATTGGCTAAAGAAGTGCTGACTGCAAAGGCCTCCGCTGCTCTTCCTTGTGGATCGGTTTTTGAAGATCCTAGCCATTCCTTATTATGGACATTGAAGTCACCAAGAATAGTGACCTCGGAGAAACGATATTCAGAAATCAGATGGTCCTTTTTTTCAGAAAGGTAGTCAAAGAGCTGGACAAAGTTGTTGTCAGAAGGTGACCGGTAAATGCAACAGATGAATTTAGTTGCAGCCCTGAGAGAGAGTTTTATTCATAGTATGTCTTTTCTTCCAGCTTCTAAATTGGGGAGTCTGGTGCAGGGTAGATAGCTACGGACGTAAGCGCACACACCTCCATGCAATCTAAAGGAAGTAAGGAGCTCATACCCCGGGAAATTAAGATGATTAGTGGTCGTTCTGGCACTGATTTGAGTTTCGGTGAGGAAGATGAGTTGGGGCCTATTAGCCTGGAGGAAATAGTGGACGGAGTTCAGGTTAGAATTTAGGCCACATATATTCGAGAAGGATATGTTAAATCTTGATGCTGACGCACCCTGTACACGCCTATCCCGAAGATCCGAATGGAGGGGTATTTTACCTCCGGAATCTTTTGTACAAGGAGAAGCGACCATGATTTTTGCTTATAAGGGAAACCGGCTCATACACCAGAACCGGAAACGTCCGTTGGGTCTTCACCGGCCCCTTGATGTAAGGGGTGGTACCTCCTCGGGCGTGAAAAAATCCTTTACTGTCACGTAAAGGAAAAGTCCACTACCACTTAGCATATTGCAAGTTTACCACACCAGTCAACTATTAAAGAGTAAAACATATAAATGTTGCGAACATTTGAGTGGTATTATTATTTTTGACTTGCCATGATGATCATGTACTACTTACAAGACAAATTGACACCCTAAAAGTCTTATTCCTTAGACTTTCTGGATCCTCAAATTCCGGTTCTTCTGGAGGCCACCTTAGTATCAAGTTGGGTTTGGTCGGAGGTGGCGATGAGTGCCATTCGGCCACTTCATAAATTCCCCCTTCCATTATTTGAATAACTTGCAGACGAAAATTAGTTCTAAGACCCTTGTGATCGAAAACAACATCTCCTGTCAAACCTGTATGTGTACTCTGGAATAGAAAAAATAGGTAGAAATAATATTTGATTAAAAATAAAAATAAAAAATAAAACAATTAATGCTCTTCATCACACATTAGTGACTGATGATCTTCAACTTTCAGAGCGAATTTTAATTGTATTGAATTTAACTTCTGTGATTTTCTGCTTTGCTCAAATTTGCTTAGTAGTTTCGCATAATAAGGCTGTTGATTTCAATCAAGACCCTAGCGGATAGCGCTAGATCCATAGAAGGGGATTTAAAGCATCGTGGGAATTTGAAAGACCTTAAGATAGTTGTTGTTAGTTTCTACATATTCTCTAATACTTACTGTTCTCATATGGCTTAATACGGAAAAGCCATCGGTCCAGCTAAGTTCATCCTCGCACTGAATTTTGTGACCATCTTCATAGTTGTCAAGATTTAATTTGGTAAGTGCTTCCACATACATGTCAACTGCGTCTATTAAGAACGCAATATCTGATTTGATAATATTAGGAAATGAGCTTCCTACTTCTTCTAATAGATCTTTACTAACTTCTTGTACTAAAGCTGATTCGAAGTCAACAATACTTATCTAAAAAGTAGTTCAAACATTCATAAGTACTTTGAGAAATAGCCAAACAACACAAAGTAGTATGAAATATAGCTAGTAACATTAAGGGATTGATCTTTGAATTTTTATATACTCCGTTTCAAAAGAAATGGGATCTCGGTAGGCTATCGCAAAATAACTTAAGTTGGCAATAGCTTCTTTGGTGGTTTTTGATATTTTTATTTTCGCCAAATTTCTTTGCATATGTAGTATTAGTAACAACTCAATTATTTATGATTATTTTTTAAAAGCCATATTCAATTGAAAAGTTAAATATTTCTTCAAAGCAACATTACTTAAATATACAGTTTCAATTAACATAAAAGTCTGGACGCAGCAAGTGCGTTATGGTAGTGAATTCTAATTAAAATATTTTTAATGGCAAATATGTCTTTTTTAATGGGAGCAGGATCCAATTTGGTTACCATTGTAACCTATATAGAAGAAACAGTGTATCATATTATATCAAAATAACTTTATTGTTTGAAAAAGTACAAAAATTTTTCGAAAATAAATTTAAAATGTTCCCGAAAAAACTGGTTCGATTTTCCTGGCCAACGAACTTCTTTCGGATATTTACCCACCTACCAAGATATAATTATTCACAAAAAGGTTTTCAACAAAACTTACAACAAATATAATTTACGAAAACCCGAAAACATTTTTTTACAATAACTGATCAAACATTTATTATTAATTACCAAAATTTCACAAAAATTTTACAAACATTGATTTCTACGGAAACAATAAACTACGGACCTCGATTTTTTTCATAAATAAACGAAAACCTCTCTGAATTAGTTTTCATGGGACTCTGTTATATATTAAAAACCATGTCATAATTTTTGATATGTGCGAAAAATGTAAAACAATTGATATAAGTGTATGGTGTATGGTGCACTGAAATATTGAAGAATATAATAAACTTTATCGAGATACCACTTACCATTATCTTTAATAAATGTTTGGAGAAGAAAATATTTCCTAGATGTCTAAAGAGAGCCATTGTTATACGTGTTTTTAAGTCTGGACGTTAATGGAAAATTATCGCCCAATATCATTACTGTCTAATATTACCAAGGTTCTGGAAAGAATTCTAAAGGTGAGAATGATGTCACCTTTTAGGGGGGGGGGGTGGCTAGAGAATGCTCCAGTGAATTTGACTTCGGGCATATATAAAGCGATGGATAAATGTCTCGTTGTGAGAATATCGAGGCTGCTGGTTTTAGGGGCGGATCTTATGAGCTATTGAAGAGTTACTTATTGGATCGTAGGCAGTGTGTGAGAATTGGAGATTGTATAGGCGTATTTAACGATGCGACTTGCGGTGTTCCGCAGGGAACAGTGCTAGGTCCACTGTTGTTCTTGATATATGTTGACGAAACTTTTGATATTGCCACTCAGGGAATAATTACTGAGTATGCTGATGACACCGCAATACTTTATACGGCGCGATCATGGACTGAGTTGAGGAAGTTGGTGGAAGAGGACTTTCCTAAGATCTGGGATTACCTCATAGAGATCTAACCATGTAACAAATTTCAAAGGTTCGGGTTAATGGAAAACTGGAGTTGAAAACATTGATCAAAATACATTACCATAACGCACCTACTGCGTCAGCGTTGAGCACTGCTACATCAGCCGCCGTCGAAGTCTTTATAAACATTCCACTTCTTTACATTTGGCTGGAGAGGGAGGCTAGTTGGACAAGGTACTGACTAAAACACACGGCTGAGAGCATGCTGAAGGCAATCAGTATGGGAAGAACCAGACTTTTCAATGACATTGAAAATCACATGGTTCTGGGAATGGTCTCAGACCTGAGGCCTACTAAGATCAGTAGACACCTGCCTTTCAAGACCGTCCTTCCGGAAAGGGACGACTGGGAACGAAATGAAACGTCCCTATTGAGGAGAGATCTCTGCTGGTACATGGACAACTCCAAAATCGAGTCAGAGGCAGGAGCTGGTACATGTGTGAGCTGTATGGATGCTAGAATATGATCCAGCGACCATACACCAGTCAGAAGTATATGCTATCGAGATGTGTGCGAGGTAGATTAAACAAAACCGTTGTACATACAAATCAATAAAAACATTTTCAGAGAACCAAGCTGCTATAAAGGCACTTGGTTCATACCGTTGAAATTCTAAAACGGTAGGGAGCTACAAGACTGCCCTCAACGAACTGGGCAGCTAAAATGAATTGTCGCCTGTCTGGATATCGGGGCACTCGGACCTTAATGGCAATGTAGCGGCCAACTCTCTTGCCAGGAAAGATTCCGGGAAGAACTATATCGGACCGGAACCTGCGCTGGGATATCCTCCTGCACAGCGAAACGCACCTTAAAGACCTGGACAGTTGAAAAGACAATCCAACAATGAAAAAATCTGCAATGATTACCACATGTTAGGGCCTTCATAAATCATTAAAGGTTTAAAAACTTCTAGAGTTGAACAGGCCGCAACTGAGAACTCTGGTCGAACTTGCACCAGAAGATCTAGATCAAGTTACGTCTACAAAAATTATCGACCTCTGTAAGAGGCTGGATTGTTGTTGTTGGGTAAAACATAGGACATAGTAATGGCCTACTCACAATATAACCTAACCTAACCTATTACGTCAGATTACCCTGTGGGTCCGGGGAAGGAATAAAAGAATTGGCCCTAGGTAACTCCTGCTGCCGTAAGAGGCGACTACCTGGAGTAAAACACTAGCGGGTGTCGGATCTAAACAAACCTGGAGGAAGGCTGAGGTTCCTATGGTGTGATTTACACCCGGAGGTTGAGGCCTCGCTTGGATGTTACCCGGGAGCGAGCTTCGAGATGAAACCGCCTTGGGTCAAGCGCTGACGGGTTATTAAGATACACTATATTTTTAGCTTTATTAACGACCCCAAATACAATTTTAGCGCAGCATAGATAAATTATGCTGTCGCATAATAGGTTAGATATCTAGTGGCGAGAAGCCACCGAAAGTCAGGTCTAGGAGTGAGATGTCACTGGAGGTTGACGCCTCCATTGTGTGCCTCGAAACGCGTCAATGACTTTCCTTGGGTGATGCTTGGGAGCGAGACCCCGTGGGATATCGCCTTGAGTCTAGTATTGGCAGGTGTCGGGTCTGGACACACCCGGATGGGAGCTAAGATCTCTAAGCGGTGGATTACACTTAGGGGTTGAGGCCTTCATTGTGATATTCGAAACGGGAAAAATAATTCGCTTGAATGATCCCAGGGGAGGGACCGCCTCGGGTCAAATACTGACGAATGTCAGATTCAGACAAACTCGGAGAGAACCTATCTCTCTGTGGCCTACAAAACAGGTAAGCAACTTCGCTCAGATGGCAGTGCAGCTCCTAACAATTACCCTTAAAATATCAACTTCTGCAGGCAGCTGGATTTGATGGGTGAAATTTAAGATACCGAGGTTGGATGTCGTGGTTGAAAACTGAATGCTTTTTGTTTTCGGTAAAATATTTAGCAATTAGACGTGAGCCACAATAGATCCAAGGTTGCGGTGGGGGGACTGGCATAACCCACTCACATTAAACCTAATGAAATCTACTGCGTCAGAACTCTTTATACATACCCCAGTCATGTTTACATCGCTGTAACTTAAGTTTACCAGATTAAGATTCTGTAGATCCAGATTGGTTATAAAGAAGTTAAATTTTTCTGTCATTAATCCCACTTGCTGAGCCTGGTGCAAAACCTCTTTTAAATATTCATAACTGCAATCCAGGACAAAATGATATATTCCTGAGTCGCGAACTGCCTTTAGTTGTGTCCTGAAACATACATTAACCGAATAGTCCTATAAACTCAAGCTTAATAATATTAGATAGCGCTAATGTATGTATCCGAGCGATAACTAAAAAGTCTGACGCAGCAAGTGCGTAATGGTAGTGAATTTTGATAGAAACATTCAATATAATTTTTCTACAAAAATTATATATGCACCAAGAAACCTTAAAATTGATCTGTAGATTTTGTTAACCACACAAAATATTTTCTTTTTGTGTCATTCTCACTCATTATTTTTTCTATTTTTTCTTTGAATGCTCACGTTTTTGTTTTGCTTTAAGTTATAAATCTAAATTTTTGTATAACCTATACCTTTTATAAACTGTGTATCAACTTTGGTATGTATATATGTGTATATATATATATATATATATATATATATATATATATATATATATATATATATATATATATATATATATATATATATATATATATATATATATGTAATGTTCATTATCTCCCCTGGCCTTTATTTGTAGATTTATGTAAATAGATAAGGATTATAATAAGTATGTATAAACCTGTATATTAATTAATTTTATGTTTTTGTGCATATTATTGTTGTATGTTTTGTTTGTATATATTTTGTATCTTAATAGGGACTGTGTTAGTATTTAAAAGGGTATTAATTGATAACTAGTGGTTCTTTTAAATAAATATATTCAACTAACACTTCTGTTGCCCTTCTTGCAATAGTGTATTCAAGGTTGCATATAAACACTACAGAAAACTATATATATATATATATATATATATATATATATATATATATATATATATATATATATATATATATATATATATATATATATATATATATATATATATATATATATATTTACCAATTCTGTCATGACTAATTTATGATTATTCTTACTCCGGGTTCAAATGGCAATACATATTGCCATTTTCAGGAGGCAAAGAAAATATATAAGGACATGAACTCTAAGGCCCCAATCTGCCTACTCCTTAGAGCGGTGGACAAAGCTGGGTTGGAAAGTTGTAGCTCGATGACGGGGCCTCAATCTGCCTAGTCACCACATCTCGCCAGAGATCGTATCTAAGGTCTCAGTGTGTTCAACCCTAGGCCTAAGAGATATTTAGGGAGAGAGAGGTCTAGGGTTGAACACACTGAGACCTTAGAGACTATCTCCAGCGAGATTTGGGGAGTAGGCAGATTGAGTCCCCGTAATCGAGCTACAACAACCCAACCCATCTTTGTTGACCGCTCTAAGGAGTAGGCAGATTGAGGCCTTAGAGTTCATATCCTCACATATTTCCTTTACCTCTTGAAAATGGCTATAAAACAGGAGCCGAAACGTCGAGTTTTAATAAATTCTGAACGCGGTTCAACCCTAGAACCAAGTATATCTCATATTAGACCGCGGAAATCTTTCCGGACATATATATATATATATATATATATATATATATATATATATATATATATATATATATATATATATATATAATACACAAAACTTGAAACTCACCCCGGATATGGGTTCTCGGGTTCTTTCCTAGTTTGCGCTCATTTGAAGAATTTCTTCAAAATTAAAAAGTCGCGATCGCCTCATTACTGAATTTTTTAAAAAGAACATCCACTAAAAAGACATGTTTGTCAAAACATTGTTATGAAAATCGCTACCATAACGCACTTGTTATATGTTCTTATAATTAACGATTACCTGCATGAAAATTTAACCATCCTGTACCTGTAAGTACACTATCTATAAATTACCTGTGAACGTCATCATATATTTGATAGAGCTGCCGAACCATAACTTCCATCTCTTTATTCTGAGCAGCCTCTATCAATTCTCCTATCCTGACAAAGCTTTCCTCATTTTCATACAGGATCATAAACGTGGTCCAGTTCCAGGCTTCAAGGATATCAAGATAAGCCATCGTTAGCACCGGAGGATATGGGTGCATGTTGATGGTTGTGATGCCGTTCTCCATACGAGTCCAGTTGGTGAGTATATGCGGAATCTCCTTGAAATCACAGATGGTCTGTGCTCCTTCTATATTAACCTGTGTCATAGGGCCAAATATACCTAGAACTCCAGAATCTATCAGAGAACAGGCTGTCGAGTAGGATCCATATGAGTCCCCCCAGTCGATTTGTTTATTTATGTTTGTAAAAGTGATATTGTAATGCTTCCTTTCGTTAATTCTATTTACAGCATATTCAAAAGCCCTGCCCATTTCATCGCCAGTGTCGAAGATTCCACCTGTAACAAATATATTTATGATTTTATCTAAATTTTAGCAAAAGAGCAACTTTTTTATTATGAGAAATTTCCTCAAACGAGCGCAAACTAGGCCTTCTGTAACCCACATTTGGGGACAGTTTCAAGTTTGATATGTATACACACATACCTACACACACACAAATATATATATATATATATATATATATATATATATATATATATATATATATATATATATATATATATATATATATATATATACAGGGTGCGCCAATTAAAACTTCCCACCAGGAAAATAATGGAATTAAAAAAATTAAAAAAGTCGAGACACGTCGACTCTGTTTTCAAAGGACACCTGATAGTGTAAGTTTTGGTGTCTTTGAACATACCTCTTACGCGGGGGTAACTTTTTTAAAACAATTTCGTGATACACATATTTTCTTTTATGATTTTTCGTTTATCTCTTAATAATTGTGGCTGATATTTTACGATTGTTGGTTCGGGTAGTATGTTTTATGCCTGGTATATATTTAGTTTGGTTACCATTGATGTATGGTTTATACCAGTTGTATCAATAAATCTGCGCGTGGCAGTTAACTACTTTGCCTGTCAGGCATTGGACTTTAACCACTTAGTCGTTTCAACGCATATCTTTGGGATTTTATTTTTAGTTTGGAAAAAACTCTTTAAATATTGTTAGCGTCATCAGAATTTTTCATCCTCTGATGACGCTGACGTGGTCAGTGAAACTATCGTAAGGTTTTTGAAATATGTGTTGTGGTGATTTGGGTTCTCCAAGTGTATTTATCAGAGCTCATTACAGGTTCCAGTTTTCACATATTGTCTACCAAATTACTTAAAATTCACAACATATGTTTATTTGCACTATTTCTGGCCACATGTAAAGTATCATTTCAGTTACTCTGATAATTACAAATATATAGGGTTTTCAAAAAGTTTTCCCCGATTTTACACCGGAAAAGCTTGAGCATAAAGGCTGATTAACGAACTCGACTTCGATTTTCACGCAAACAAGATTTTTTCAAGTTTGATTGAAATCAGTTTAATATTCCTTGAGTTACTGCTCGGATACATACATACATGTATGTATGTATGTATATATATATATATATATATATATATATATATATATATATATATATATATATATATATATATATATATATATATATATGTCATTTTTGGTCTCGTACAAAATTTATAGTTTCGGCAAAAATATGGGCAGTTGAGAAAGATTTGTAGTTGGAAAAGTATTATGGAGAGATCAGTATTAATTGTAAATGGAGGTATCGGGTGAAACATTAGAAGAACGAAATGGAAGAGAAAAGAAATTTTTTGGAATGTCAAAATTTTAAGGTTGTTGGATTTGGAGTGTTGTCAAGCAGTTTTGGATCCAACTATGAATATAAAATTATGTTAATATTCAGCACAAATCTTAGACTTATTGAATAAACATGTTGGATGATTTAAAGCAATAAAGGTAATAATAATAATAATAATAATAATATATATATATATATATATATATATATATATATATATATATATATATATATATATATATATATATATATATATATAAGTTTGAATGGACCTTAGTTTTGGTTTCTAGGGACCCAAATTCGTGCTCGTATGAAATAATTTTTTCAAAAGCTTTTCATCGTGACCTGTCTATTAGCAAATTTTTCTTAATGAAAATTCGCGAATATCACATTTTTACAAGTTCGAAGAATAATTATGGTTTTTAAAATGTAAGGTTATGTGTACAATATAAGCCGAAAACTTACCTAAGGGAATAGTGGTAGATATTGTAGGTATTATACATTTGCAAAAGAAAGCGATAAATAAAATTAGCTTAAAATACATTATGGCAAAAGCATAGCAAACCGAGATCCAACTAATTACTCTGGATTGATTTCACTGCCTTCTAGATTTCCTGTTGTGGTTACTATTTTTATACCAGAAATTATCGCACTAAATATTTCACTCTGGTGTTTCCATTATCTAAAACTATTAACTTATTGATACAAGTTCGACTAAAGGAACAAAATTTTCATTTCTGTATCAACATCTTAAAACATATGTTGTTCTTAATTTAGATCGGAATAGTAGACTGGAACACAGAGTGTTATTATGAGGACACTACAGAAGAATTTTATAAATAACCTGTGGGAGGTACTCATTAACTTGATTTAAAACAATGTATCTAAGGTTTTGTATTAGGATCTCATAGGCTTTTTTAAATGCATATTTAGTTACTTTTTAAATTAATTATCATCTAACAAAGTTAGTCATGTTTTAAATGCGCTTCATTGAAAAATATTTAAAGCAGAATCTAGTAAGCTACATGTTTCTGGATTTATAGTCAAAATTTTTGTTTTACAAAAAATTCGTATACGTTTTTAATGTATTTCATGAAAAAATTAAGTAATGAGGGATCGCGACTTACTAATTTTTAAAAACGTTCTTCAAATGAGCGCGAATTACGCCGCCTAGGGCAAATATCCGGAGTCAGTTTCAATCGATATATATATATATATATATATATATATATATATATATATATATATATATATATATATATATATATATATATATATATATATATATATATATATATATGTATATACCTATATACATTTTTAGGTATGTCTCACACTGATCAATAAAAAAATAATATTCCGACTTTAGCCAAATTTAGTCAGGACCTTCCTTCTGCAAGTCGCTTAGGTGATTCGTTATCCAGGAAAATCGGACTAGTTTTTTCGGAAAAATTTGAGGTTATCCTTTGGAAATAATTTATATCTGCGGAAATGGTAAAACTATGGTAACCAAATTTGGTACGAACTTTCATATTTAGCCCAGTCAAATTAGGTTTTCATCTCGCATTAAACCATGGAGTTCCATTTTTTTCAGGAATGTGTAGGGGGTGGTTCCCTGAACAACGCCTAGTAAAGTCCCATCGATTTCTGGCGCAGCAGTGAGCGGTGGGGTGGGGGGTGTCCCAAAGGTCAGCTTTTCTCATTTTTGGCGTTTACCTCAAAAACGGTGCATTCCACAATTTTTTTAAAATTAAAATTATAAAGATAATAAAATTCACTTCCAAATGGTATATCATATTTCTACCTAAATGTTCCTCTTTTTGAGATATGAGGCGTTCAATATGAAAATTTGCCAAAAAGTGGTAGCGGTTCAGGTATCTCGTCAGCCTTTATTTGCTAACTCTTTCGCCTTCCATTATACAGAAAACTTGTACGAAATAATGTTGTAGAGCGAAAAGTTTTCTTCAAAAATGAATATAGTTATGCTAACTTATCTTCAACCCGTAAATAGTTAGAGCGTTTTGAAGTTTAGGGTACTTTTGCCATTTTTCAGGTATGAGTCGTTGAATATTAAGATTTGTCAAAAAAAGTGGTAGAGGTTCAAGTATCTTGTCAACTTTCATTTTCTAATACTTTCCTCTTACATTTCACAGAAAATCGTAGGAAAAGAAGTTGTAGAGCAAAACAGTTCCTTCAAAAATAAAAAATTATGCTAACTTATCTTCAACCTGTAAATAGTTGGAGCGTTTTGAAGTTTAGGGGTACTTTTCAACATTTTGCTAGTAAAATTCTCGTCACTTAAGTTTCATTTTAAAGGTCTGTAACTGTCTTAATCACTTTGTATCCTGTTTAATTAGATACATACAGTATTTATAACACGTGTATATAATGATTTATGTATACCTGTACGTAAAATGTATATCTCATGATATACAGAAAAGGACTTATAGTAAAGAGAGAAGAGAGTAATACGAGAGAACAAAATGTATAAAAGTTGTTCATTTAATCAAAAAATAGTTATCAAAAGTAGGTCCAAACAACAAGCACTTACATTGGGTATAATATATACAACTCATTTCATCAACGGATTTCACTATCAAAAGGTTTAAAGTCTTCTTGAATCGGAACATTGTTTGTACACTTGCCTTGACAGTTGTTGCACCCCAGAAAACAGTTAATCCCGGCTCTCCGGCAACCACATCTCGTTTCGCAGCCCGTGGCACAACGGCAGGAGAGTGTGCTGAGGGCACTGTCTGGTGCCAAAGGGGCCTTTGTTTTGATAGTAGTAAGGTGTTCCCATCTTTTCTTGTCCATCCCCAACTTTCAGGTTGAAGTGATTTGTTCCCCAACCATTACTGCACCTGCAGAAACACTCTGTATGAATGTTGCATCGCAGCATCTGTTATGGGCGGCAAAGCACACATGTTGACTGTCATTCTTGCAGTTGATTTCACAAAGCTCATGTATCTGTAAACAAAATAGAATACAATAGATTTTAATTGTAGATAGTGGTATTTGTTAACTATTGAATACTAATTATTGTATTATTATTCATATAACGTATTATTAAATATTAATGAATGATTAAATTGACTTAATAGGGTTAGCACAAGCAAAGAAAAATTAAAGGTACCTGTGGTGATTGAGATCATGCTCATTTGGCGGGGCGTGGAACATGAACAGGAACATTCGTTCCTCAGATACAGCAATGTCTGCTGGTGACGATTTGAAGTCATAAAACACTTTTGGCTGCTTTGCTTTTACCATAAATCGCTGATGTAGTGTCACATCCTGAGAAACTGTGGATGAAGAGAATGTACTGGCAGAATGATAAGGCCTGAAATTGTTGTGAAGAGTAGAGCCTGTCTTCCCCATCAGAAATACTATTAAAACGTATAAGGAAACCTATATGGTTTGACTAGTCTCTATAAGGTTAATGGGAAATACATGTGGGACGGTTGTGAATAATTATATTTGGATTTGTACGGAATTCCCTTTCTAGGAATACCACATATAAATCCATAAAGCAGTCTATGCGGTATTGTCTGGTTTCTATAAGGATAATATTTGATGAAATAATTGAATATGCCACGGAAATCCGTATCCCATGGAGCACAAGATATTCTCAGAATGTTCTCACAATGTGAGAACATTCTTTTTTCAGAATATTTGTTTCGGAATGTTTTAATAACATTTATGGAATTTCAAATTGCATCTTGAATATTCTGAGTACATTCATTCAATCACATCCTAAGGAAATTCTTCATCAATATACTGAAAATATTTGAATAGATTATTATTCCGAATATTTGCCCAGAATGTGCTTGAGATGTCCTTATAATATTATATAACTTCAAAATTTAATGAAAAAGATAGGTGATGGTTACGGTATAGTGGTGGGAATTATAATAGTAGCTATTTTGCATGTTTGATTCTGTGAGCTGTGAGAGGAAGAGACGACCAAGTTACTCAGCTAGAAGCAAGTAGAAAATAACTTATGGGAGAAGTACAAGACGGAGGGTGTAAAGACTATGTAAATGTGAAGCCAACACAGAAACAGGTCAGGTAATTTGTTGGAACAGAGCCAATATCGACAGGAAGCGTAGGGTCTGCAGAGATATTTGTGCAAGCAGAAACACCAGAACAAGAGGAATGGCATGGAAGAACCAGTGCAACGTAAGAACTTGAGGAGAGTTCGGACATATTGCCGAAAAGGAAAGCTACACATTCTGCTGTCAGAATGCACATGCGAGTAGAAAACGACCGCATGAACACCTATTATGACGTGCGAGATAATTCAGCTGGTTTTAAAGGAGAAGATCGGGTGTGGTTCTACAAGTCAGTACGACGCAAGGGACGGTCGCTGAAACTACAGAAATTATGGAAAGGTCCGTATAAGTTTTTTATTTATTTTTATGTTAACAACACACCACGAGGGCTTACAGCCTAAATACTACCGTACCGTGGATGTTGACAAGGAGGAAAGAGGCAGCTTGTTAATTCTGGACTTGAAGGTTTGGAGGTTCGGAGGGGAAGGAAAAACATGTGCCGGCAAGGAATTCCACAACTTGGAAGTCCTCGGAACAAAAGAGCGGGCATAACAAGATGTTCTATGTCTGGTGACCTGGACAGTTAAAGGGTGCATTCGCTCTGTTCCCCTGGTAGATCTGTTGGGGGCAGCAGGTGGGGGAATTATGGAGGAAAGCTCCTCTGAGCAGTGCCCGTGCAGATATCTATAAAAGAGAGAGGGAGGTCACCAACGGCACGTCAGTGGGCAAGGGATGACAGCCTTTGGGTGAGGGTAGGGTCACCGATGAGACGTATGGCTCTCTTTTGAATGGAGTCCAGGATAGCGAGTGTAGAAGCGGCAGCTGCACCCCAGATGTGGGAGCAGTATTCGAGGTTTGGCCTTATTTGTGAAGTATATATAGTATAGAGATTAGCTGGTGGAAAGTATTTGCGAGCCCGGAAGAGGAAACCCAATTTCTTAGCAGCCGCTTCTGCAATTGATGTGACATGTTGGTGCCAATTAAGATTTCGATCCACAGAAATGCCAACAAGAGAAAAGGACTCATTACTTTGAATAACTTGGTTGTTCATTGTGATGGGTCTAGGGCTGGTGTATCTCTTGTGAGAAAGAAAGCAAGACTTAGTTTTGGTGGGGTTGAATTGTACAAGATTTCTACTTCCCCAGTCTAATATTTTTTGGAGATCCACGGAGACAGAACCCTCCATGAGTCTGCGATCCTCATCTAATTGGGCTAAAGAGACAGGCTTAGAATATTGTATATTTGAATGGAGGGTGCTGTCGTCCGCGTAACTGTGAACTGGGTTGCATGTGCTAGAGAGAAGGTCATTGATGTGGAGAAGAAACAAAGTAGGGGCTAAAGCTGAACATTGAGGAACTCCTGCATTAATTGGATACAGTTTAGAGGAATGGCCATCCACAACAACAGATATGCTCCTGTTGGAAAGGAAATTTGCTGTCCAGGTACAAAGTTTTGGTGGTAGGCCATAGGCCGGAAGTTTATTAAGCAGCGCTGCGTCCCAGACCTGGTCGAATGCTTTGGATATGTCTAGAGCAACAATCTGGGATTCACCGTGTTGTTCCATAGACTTGTTCCAAGAATGGGTGACAAAGGAAAGGAGGTCGGCAGTCGATCTGCGCTGACGGAATCCGTACTGCCTGTCGTGGATCAGACTGTGTTTTTCAAGAAATTTTAGTAATTCGGTGTTTATATACTTTTCCATCACTTTAGAGACTACTAAAAGGAGATAAATAGGCCTGTAGTTGCTAGGAAGCGCTTTGGATCCTTTCTTGGGGATGGGTTGTACTCGAGCAGTTTTCCAGTTACTAGGGAATATGCCTTTATTGTAAGATATCTGAAACAGACGAGTCAGAACTGGAGCAAGTTCTGGTGCGCATTTTTTGAGATCAATTGCTGGGATCTCGTCACGGCCAGAGGCTTTCCTGGTATTAAGAGAAGATACACATCTTTCGTACCTTTTTAGTTTTGAAAATGATATCAGTCATTTTATGCGCGACATTGGGGACTGTTGGTGGTTGAACATTTGGAGGTGGGTTGAGAGTAGAATTTCCGGCGAACAACGAAGCAAAAAGTTCAGCCTTGCCCAGGGCGGTAGAAACAATTTCATCCCCTGAGACAAGAGGTGGGAACGTGCTCTTGCAGAAATTATTCCCAATAGACTTAGCAAGAGTCCAGAAGGGTTTGCCGCCGTTGGAGCTTGAGAGGACTTTGTTTTTGATGTGGTTATTAAACGAGTTTTTTGCCTCAGAAAGAATGCGCCATAGCGGTTTCTTAGGTCGTTGAATGCTTGACGATTTTCTTGACTGGGATTGTGTAGAAGCGTTTTGTGAGCTTTGACCTTTTCAAGTCTGGGCTTGTCACAGGATTTAGAGAACCAGGGATTTTGAGTGGCTGAAGAGGTTTTCTGTGTACGTGGAATAAATAATTCCATGGCAGCTTCGATAATTTTGGTGACGTTTTGTGAGATATCGGAGGGGTCGGGATGAGAGAAGCAGACAGACGCCCATGGAAATGAGGAAAAGTAATCCCGCATTTCGTCCCAGTTTGCGGAGTTGTAGTGCCAAATGATACGTGGGTGTGATGACTGTGTGACCTCGGGTTGCATTGCACAGGAAGCAGTGACCATGCCGTGGTCTGAGCGACCAAGGGGGGCGGTGACTGATATCTTATAGCATTCAGGTTTTGTAGTAAGAAGGAGATCCAAGGGATTTGAGCTGTGTGTTGGGATACGAGGAAAGTAAATAGGTTGCTGAACCATATTGGCCAAAGAATTGCTGACTGCAAAGGCCTCCGCTGCTCTCCCTCGGGGATCGGTTTTTGAAGATCCTAGCCATTCCTTATTATGGACATTGAAGTCGCCGAGAATAGTGACCTCGGAGGAAGGATATTCAGAAATCAGATGGTCGGTTTTTTCAGAAAGGTAGTCAAAGAGCTGGACACAGTTGTTGTCAGAAGGTGACCGGTAAATGCAACAGATGAATTTAGTTGCAGTCCTGAGAGAGAGTTTTATCCATAGTATGTCTTTTCTTCCAGCTTCTAAATTGGGGAGTCTCGTGCAATGTATATTGATACGGACGTATGCGCACACGCCTCCATGCAATCTAAAGGCAGTAAGGAGCTCATACCCCGGGAAATTAAGGTGGTTAGTGGCTGTTTTGGCACTGATTTGGGTTTCGGTGAGGAAGAGGAGTTGGGGCCTGTTAGCCTGGAGGAAATGGTGGACGGAGTTCAGGTTAGAATTTAGGCCACATATATTCGAAAAGGATATGTTAAATCTTGATGTTGGCGCCCCCTGTACACCCCTCTCCCGGAGATCCGAATGGAGGCGTATTTCGCCTCCGGAATATTTTGTACAAGGAGGAGCCATCATCATTTTTGCTTATAAGGGAAACCGACCCATACACCAGAACCGGAAACCGGCCCCTTGATGTATGGGGTGGTACCTCCTCGGGCGTGAAAAAATCCTTTACTATTACATAAAGGAAAATTCTACTACCACCTGCTATGGATTGGATTGGATCAATGTCTACCCCTTTAAAAATAAGATTAATAAAGGGACTATCAATTGTACAATAGTTATGATTTTCGACATAGTAGGAGGATGCAAAACATTATCATTTTGCATCCATGCCTATTGCGGTCAAAAGGATCAATGACGCTATCTACCGCATTCAAAGGAGTCTGAAAAGCAAGATGAAGGTGGTCCATATCCACAGGCTTACGCCATATCAAGAAATGTCAGAATGCGACCGGGACGCTCGAATGTAAGAGCGGGGCAGTGTCACATTTGTCTATGAGAATTAAGTTTATGGATTTTGTTACTTCTATGGTCAGAGGCCAGTTGTAGTGTGTTGGTAGCAGCGAACACTCTGGAACTGTATTTCTAGAAGGGACCAGAAGCGACAGGTGTAGAACAGCGAAGGTATATAATCTCCATGGAGAGTATAAATAGACAAACGGCACATAGAGTGAGTTAGTTTCGTATTGAGTTAGTGTGGTACAGAATAAGTGATCGTACAGTATTAAGCGAGCCAGCATTAAGTGTTGGTGTATAAGAAGCGATCATAGAAGGCGGATGGGGGAATATAGTTCTATGGACATTTAGTAATAGAGAGAAATATTTTAGTTGATCTTGGTGTTGGAAATAGTTGGTCATAATAAATTAGTAGTTGAAAAGCTGTGTTTTGTTAGTCAACAAATCCAGAACCCCGTAGAACGTAACAATATAAACACAGATCTTCTCATTAATGAATCTTTCGAAAAATTCGCTAACATAAAAAAAGCCTGTACAGTTTCTAATACTCTCTTGTGTGCTTCTGGTTTATCGGCGTTTGACTTTGAATTAGCCTGTGGGCTTTAACCGTGCTGCTTCTTTAATAAATTTGTAGAGGAGGTAGATTCGAACGGACGTCAAGCGCTGTCGTTGTGGTGGTCCTTGTACGCCACTTAACAGCCATATCGTCATCACCTGCACTTTATTTTGCGGTACTTCTCATAAATATGTTTTCACGGGCTCTGATTATCCTGGTGTAAGTATATCCAAAGGGTTATACTGGGCTTGATTCGCCAGTTTTTCCAGTTTTGAGCATTAATTCCTCTAAATATTGTAAGTTCAATCCTTGCCTTCTATGCGGCTTTCTGAATGTTGGCATTCCAGGTAGGCTTTGGATTCAAGATAACTCATAGGTATTTCGCTTGTTGACCAGATAATACAAAAATAATTTATAACCTTGTATTTGGTTTAGCTTATTTTCTTTTCTGATGCAGATAAATCTGTCAGAAAAACTATTGTTAGGTCTAAATATTATAAGTGTTTTATGGGAATGTGGAAGTAAGGGAGAAGGGATAGAGCAGGAGGAGGTCTAATATAAACTACCCAGTAATGCGAGCAGCTCTGTACAACTTAAGCAATAAAAAGACAAAATGTTAGACATCTAGGTTACCTGTTTAGAATTTTAGATAAAAGATATGTCATGGAGATGATATTGACTGGTAAAGAAGCCATTTGGAGGAAAGAGGAACTGAACAAAATGCGACACGAAACATAATGCAAGTGCCTGGAGCTAGAAGTAAATAAATAGAGGTATAATATATAAATTACCCAAAACATGTTAAATATATTTAATACTGAACTACATATGTGCGACAAAGTATTTCAACGTGAACACAAGGTAATGTTACCTAATATGTACATAAAAGTCATAAAGCCCTATCTGTTAAACTATGATTTCTATTATTTTCTTTTTGGTTTTCATCATTTGATTTATTGAAATCTTCGGTTTTCTTCACATATTCTGAATCTTCTTTAAGACCTTGAGTTGACTTACTAGCCAGTCTTGATCTCGATTTGGATTTCGACTTTGATGCAGATGGAGATTTTGATTTTGATGCGGATCCTGGTGGAGATTCGGGAATCCCAATTTTAGTCAACTTAAAAGTTAGAAAAATTTTAAGTTCTGTAATTAAAGCTTCTTTGAATGAAATTTTCTTGTAATTCTTTAGCCTATTAACACCAATAAGAAATTCTATAATAGCCATAAAGAGAGCAAAGACGGTTCCGCAGGCAGTAACATAGAAAACGCCTTCAACATGCATTAGATACATTGGCTGAGCTTCCGCTGCTTCTGTGGCATCACCCTGTAAATAAAAAAATGAATCAATTATGTATCTCAACTAGAGGTGTGCGAAGCTTCGAAATTTCGAACCGAACCCGAACTCGAACCGAACCTTCGGTTCGAAAATATGTTCGCACCAGCGATGTTGAAGTTGTTCGAAGTTCGAAATATGTAATTCTCCAAAATAGTTCGAAGTTCGTTGCTCAAAAATACTTCGAAATTTAACTTTACAGGCATTGAATGCTGCCAAAGATAGCGAAGTTGCGGCCCCGTTAACTCGGTAGCGGCGCTTTAAACTCGTTATCGGTCTCATTGAGTGGATAGCGTAATTTTAGGATATTTAACTCATGCATATTTTTGACAGTTGGTGGGCACATTGACACACGACGGAGCCATTTAGCAATAACAGAATTATTTTTCTTATATATCCCAGCCTCCTAACACCCTTTTCAGTAACAACATTATGATGGCGATGTTCGAAAGCGATCGGTAACGTAAATTTTCAGAATTTATGAGGATAATTGCAGATTGATTTTGAAAAACACTGATTTCAACATGATTTATTACACCATGAGCCAAAACGATCAGCACCAGAAGGCATTTTCACCCAATCAACCTGAAAATTTGCCGAACTCTTCCTTTTTGTTAAAAGAATGGGAATCTTTCACATATCAAATATTGTATGGTACAATATTCCTAAATTTTGTGTTTAAGGAAATGATATATGAACACTGAAGAATTTTGGGTAGTTCGATGTTCGATTTTAAATTTCTAAGAAGTTCGTAGTTCGACTGTGAACCTTAGCCATACTATTTCAGAGGTTCGAAGTTCGAGGCAACATATTTGCTTGGGTTCGTGCATAGTTCGGTTCGAACAAAACATGGGTTCGCACACCTCTAATCTCAACTTATTGCTAGCGTTTTTGAAGTATTATTAAGTCAAAATAAAAAAGTCTGGACACGACAAATGCGCTAACGAAGTGAATTTTAATAAAAATGTTTTTAATAGCAAATATGTCTCTTTAATTCAAGCAGGCAACAATTTGGTCACCGGTATAACCTATATAGTAGGAACAATGTACCATATTTTATCAAAATAACTTGTTTGAAGATGTACAAAAATTTTCCGAAAATAAACTTAAAACGTTTCCGAGAAAACTCGTTTCCTAGCTGACAAACCTTAGGTGAATAGCAAATTGCGTTATTGAATTTTGAAGCGTTTAATGAAAATTCGCTATCAAAACGCACTTACTGGGTCTCGTTTTTTTTTACAAACATGCATCATATTTCGATGAAAAATGCAAAAATGCAATAAGGAATGTTAAAAAAAATGTAGGTATCACTAGCGACTTATGGGCCATCCTGTGATTGGCGAAATGATTTTATAAGATTTAGGCCTAGTTTGCGCTCATTTAAAAAATCACAACAGCTCTTGACGCCACATAAAGCACTGCTACGACAACTCGCTACTAAGTACCAGAAAGGTGGAACACACCACAATTCCCTCAATAAATAGCAAAGGCCTAAGCAAAGCTGGAGCATAGAGACATCTCAGAGGGTTCGGATGTTATATTAATATTCTGAGTTTAATAAAGTCTTAGAGACTTAATTTAATAGGCGCCAGCCATTTTTCGCAACCCGTGGCCAGGTTCAAGATGTCACTAGTACCTACGAAGGAAACTATGATGGCTTAGTGACTTAGAATCAAGATCAATAACACTTCTCTAATCAGCAAAACGTGAGCTCCAACGACACAAACACAAGCAATGGTATGTTCAGCAAATAATGCTGCCAGAAATAATATTAACCCATATATTCACAATACAATGAACGGTAGCACAGAAATATGCTAAGATAAAACAATATGCTGTATGGTAATAGCGATCGCTATAAATACAGTACAGTCCACCTCCTATATGGGTAACCACTGGTAGTTAATATCACCAGCTATTAATTAACACCAGATCACCGCTACGTGAGCTCACTTACCCTTTACAAATGGTATCATAACCTAAACAGATTCAACTGGTCTGCCTGAGGGGCCTGAACAATAAATTAATGTTCCACAATTAAATGTTCCAGAGTTAATATTACCTATGTAACAAGTCAGTCATCCCTCCAGAATAAAATTGCAAAAAGCGTGAAGCGTTTCCCACAAGGAAAATAAGAATGCACTTCACTGGCGGGGCGAGAATGACTTAAGTAAACACTTAGAGGTGACGCCTCTTCGTGGAGTTTATGTCGTTATGACCAACAATCACAATTAAACGACCCTATAGGTCAAGGATCATAAATAATAATAATAAATAATGAAGTAAACCACCCTATAGGTCAGTAAACATAAATAATAATAAACAATAATGAAGCAATCGACCCTATAGGTCAGTAATCATAAATAATAATAACAATTAATGAAGCTCAGTTACTAGCAACAATGGCACAAAATGTATTCACTCAGTAATTACGGCATGGTGATGACCTCCAGGTCCACAGACTGTACCGGCAGGCAATGACGTTAACAGCTGCTATATGTCACGTGAGTTCAACTGACATTTAAGATAAAGCGCACACAAAAGGGATATCTGCACGTAGGCAATAGCACAATACTTAATTCACACAATTAAACTGAAATACCTCGATGAGGTGGTTGTTTTAATACTCATCCGTGTGAGACAAGGAAGCAGCTCTACCAGCGTAACTCAGGCCGGTAACGGGACCAGATCCATCCAAATAACAGCTGCCTATCGACCGCAGCGACCCTCTACGCTCTCAATTCTCCCTTACACTGGAATGACAGTGACCCTAAAACATGAACAATACTACTCTGGCTGTAAGCACCAGCTGGCCCTGAAGGACGACGTTATTTTATCGGCTTAACGTGGTGATATTAATCTGCACAAAATAGACATGGCTACCATAACACTTGCCACTGCAACAGTCGAAACCAGAAGAAGGAGCTCGACGGAGAGGACTCCCGTCGTCTCTCAATACACATACGCTACCTTAAGTCAGTCATGCCAACCCATAGACATTGGATCGTCTTTGCGCTATGTAAGCCGTTCACGGAACACAGAAAGACAGCAGATGATCCCCAACACCGCTGTATTTTATCATAGACTTGCTAATAATATACGATCAGGGATACTGAAGGTATCACCCGCTCGATGATTATTATGGACGAACACAGACACGGACTGTCTCTTCCTAAATAACTCACTCGTATGACAACTTATTAAATAGAATCAAACTTAAAAAAATGATGACCGATTAACAATAAAAAACAAGTTACGACATCTGGGTCGTAACAGCTCATATACGGACACAGTTGGAATATTATTCTCATACCTGTGCTGCTGCCTCAAAGATAGCATTGTCCATCCTAGATTTAATTCAGAAAGGAGCCTTATAGGAGACTCATCTATCACAGTTAATCTCATGTCCTTCGGCCATAGGAGAAAGGCTATATATCGCTGCTTCCTCCATTCGAGATTGCTTCTTAGAGGTCAGTAAAATTGGACAAAAATAGGGCGATCGGTGAAGAGTTGGAATTTTTTACGCTTCTTTTACACTTGAGTAGATATATATCAAAAATCCGCGTGAGTGGGGGAGGTTGGGGATGAGCTCAAGGAAGGGGAGGGGGAGTTTAAATGCACCATTTTGGCCTCCATAAGCAGTACTATCTAAATGGAAAAGTTCTGGAGGTGGCTAATCCCCTTCCCATGTTCCAACGAGTAGCTATTTCCAAGAAGAACAACAAAGATCTACAAGACCTCTGGCTCCTTTTCCATTATATCTGAAAGAGAATGTGAAAAATAAAGAAGTCTGCTTTATATGATAGTTTTTCTGTTCACCCCGTTTCTACAAACGTCAAGGCTCACACTGATGTGATTGATGGTGGTTTCCTGTTACATCGAGTCAGTTGGGGTACGAGATCAACTTTCTCGGTGATATTCAATCAATATGTGGCTTACATAAAAAAGACTATGGTGAATTCTGCACAGTCGTTTTTGGCGGCTACTTGGACACTACCGACAGCACAAAACGTGCAGATTAGAAACGTCGCACCACCACCACCACCGCCTCGGTCGACATTCATTTCACCGAAGAGATGGCAGTGACGGCTCAGC
Source organism: Tillus elongatus (assembly GCA_964006375.1). NCBI lineage: Eukaryota > Metazoa > Arthropoda > Insecta > Coleoptera > Cleridae > Tillus > Tillus elongatus. Next base: position 58,613,691 of record OZ023262.1, on the reverse strand, counting down.
AACAACACTTTTTAGATAATGAAAAAAATAAGGACAGATTCCGTCTCGGAAATTGATTGCAGAGGGGATAGAAGTTAGAAAGGCTGACGCTAATGCGGATGCAACTATTGTACGGTGCGCCTTGGAAAAAGCAGAATGTGGTTGTTCAACGGCTGTCATCGGCGAGGAGGTAGATCTGTTGGTCCTGCTGATCGCTTTAGCTCCAAATTTATTTTATTTTTTTAATTTCAACAACACACCACGAGGGCTTACAGCCTAAATACTATCGTACCGTGGGTGTTATCAAGGAGGAAAGAGGCAGCTTGTTAATTCTGGACTTGAAGGTTTGGAGGTTCGGAGGAGAAGGAAAAACATGTGCCGGCAAGGAATTCCACAACTTGGAAGTCCTGGGGACAAAAAACCGCGCATAACAAGATGTTCTAAGTCTGGTGACCTGGACAGTAAAAGGGCGCATTCGCTCTGTTCCCCTGGTAGATCTGTTGGCGGCAGCAGGTGGAGGAACTATGGAAGAAAGCTCCTCTGAGCAGTGCCCGTGCAGATATCTATAAAAGAGAGAGAGGTCACCAACGGCACGTCGGTGGGCAAGGGATGGAAGTCTTTGGGTGAGGGTAGGGTCACCGATGAGACGTATAGCTCTCTTTTGAATGGAGTCCAGGATAGAAAGTGTAGAAGTGGCAGCGGCACCCCAGATGTGGGAGCAGTATTCGAGGTTTGGCCTTATTTGTGAAGTATATAAGGTATAGAGATTAGCTGGTGAAAAGTATTTGCGAGCCCGGAAGAGGAAACCTAATTTCTTAGCAGCCGCTTCTGCAATTGATGTGACATGTTGGTGCCAATTAAGATTTCGATCCACAGAAATGCCAACAAGAGAAAAAGACTCATTACTTTGAATAACTTGGTTGTTTATTGTGATTGCTCTAGGGCTGGTGTATCTCTTGTGAGAAAGAAAGCAAGACTTAGTTTTGGTGGGGTTGAATTGTACAAGATTTCTACTTCCCCAGTCTAATATTTTTTGGAGATCCACGGAGATAGAACCCTCCATGAGTCTGCGATCCTCATCTAATTGGGCTAAAGAGATAGGCTTAGAATATTGTATATTTGAATGGAGGGTGCTGTCGTCCGCGTAGCTGTGAACTGGGTTGGATGTGCTCGAGAGGAGGTCATTGATGTGGAGAAGAAACAAACTAGGGGCTAAAGCTGAACCTTGAGGAACTCCTGCATTAATTGGATACAGTTTAGAGGAATGGCCATCCACAACAGCAGATATGCTCCTGTTGGAGAGGAAATTTGCTGTCCACATACAGAGTTTTGGTGGTAGGCCATAGGCCGGAAGTTTATTAAGCAGCGCTGCGTGCCAGACCTGGTCGAATGCCTTTTTTTTTGTTTTCTCAGGGCTCGTCCGCGGCCTTGCCGCCCCGAAAGCACCGCAACCCTTGGTTGATTGTGCATACCCTTAGTCTTACTCCACCCATTCCAAAATCACTGTGCCTTGAACTAGTCTGCACAGCGATTGGTAGGGTGAAGTTTTATATTGCTCTGTCTCCGGTCTAGAGTGACCGTAGATCAGTTGTCTTTTCCGGTCCAGAGCTATACACTCACACAAGATGTGCTGGGCTGATTCCTCCCCCTCGCCGCAGAGTCTGCATGCGAGGTCCCCTTCGAACCGCCCCATTTTATGCAGGTGTTTTTTGAGGGCCATGTGTCCCGTCAAGAGACCTGTTGTGTTTCTGAGCTGTCCTCTGCTAAGGTTTAGCAGCTCCACAGCTCTCTTTGAACTGGGTCCGTCAATTATTGACTTCCCATGTCTGAGCCCTGGACAGTCCGCCCAGTACACCTTGTGTTGGTTTCTGACCCAGGACTTAATGGCTCCCCTGGCAGTGCTCTTTGACACGCCCAGAGCCGGTTCTGGTCCCATAAATGGTTCTGCTGACCCTCTCTTCGCGAGACTGTCAGCTTCTTCATTGCCTTTGACCCCCGAGTGACCCGGCACCCAGATGAGGGTCACCTCGGTCGAATGCCTTGGATATGTCTAGAGCAACAATCTGGGATTCACCGTGTTGTTCCATAGACTTGTTCCAAGAATGGGTGACAAAAGAAAGGAGGTCGGCAGTCGATCTGCGCTGACGGAATCCATACTGCCTGTCGTGGATTAGACTGTGTTTTTCAAGAAATTTTAGTAATTCGGTGTTTATATACTTTTCCATCACTTTAGAAACGACTGAAAAGAGAGAAATAGGCCTGTAGTTGCTAAGAAGCGCTTTGGATCCTTTCTTGGGGATGGGTTGTACTCGAGCAGTTTTCCAGTTACTAGGGAATATGCCTTTATTATAAGATATCTGAAACAGACAAGTCAGGACAGGAGCAAGCTCTGGTGCGCATTTTTTGAGAGCAATTGCTGAGATCTCGTCAATGCCAGAGGCTTTCCTGGTATTAAGAGAAGAGAGCATCTTTCGTACCTTTTTAGTTTTGAAAATGATATTCGTCATTTTATGCGCGACATTGGGGACTGTTGGTGGTTGAACATTTGGAGGTGGGTTGAGAGTAGAATTGCCTGCGAACAACGAAGCAAAAGGTTGAGCCTTGCCCAGGGCGGTAGAAACAATTTCATCCCCTGAGACAAAGGTGGGAACGTGCTTTTGTAGAAATTATTCCCAATAGATTTAGCAAGAGTCCAGAAGGGTTTGCCGCCGTTGGAGCTTAAGAGGACTTTGTTTTTAATGTGGTTATTAAACGAGTTTTTTGCCTCAGAAAGAATACGGACATAGCGGTTTCTTGCGTCGTTAAATGCTTGACGATTTTCTTGACTGGGATTGTGTAGAAGCGTTTTGTGAGCTTTGACCTTTTCAAGTCTGGCCTTGTCACAGGATTTAGAGAACCAGGGCTTTTGAGTGGCTGAAGAGGTTTTCTGTGTACGTGGGATAAATAATTCCATGCCAGCTTGGATAATTTCGGTGACGTTTTGTGAGATATCAGAGGGGTCAGGATGAGAGAAGCAGACAGACGGCCATGGAAATGAGAAAAAGTAGTCCCGCATTTTGTCCCAGTTTGCGGAGTTGTAGGGCCAAACGATACGTGGGTGTGATGTCTGTGTGACCTCGGGTTGCATTGCGCAGGAAGCAGTGACCATGCCGTGATCTGAGCGACCAAGGGGGGCGGTGACTGATATCTTATAGCATTCAGGTTGTGTAGTAAGAAGGAGATCCAAGGGATTTGAGCTGTGTGTTGGGATACGAGGAAAGTAAGTAGGTTGCTGAACCATATTGGCTAAAGAATTGCTGACTGCAAAGGCCTCCGCTGCTCTCCCTTGTGGATCGGTTTTTGAAGATCCCAGCCATTCCTTATTATGGACATTGAAATCACCAAGAATAGTGACCTCGGAGGAAGGATATTCAGAAATCAGATAGTCGGTTTTTTCAGAAAGGTAGTCAAAGAGCTGGACAAAGTTGTTGTCAGAATGTGACCGGTAAATGCAACAGATGAATTTAGTTGCAGCCCTGAGAGAGAGTTTTATCCATAGTATGTCTTTTCTTCCTGCTTCTAAATTGGGGAGTCTGGTGCAGGGTAGATTGCTACGGACGTATGCGCACACGCCTCCATGCAATCTAAAGGAAGTAAGGAGCTCATACCCCGGGAAATTAAGGTGATTAGTGGCTATTTTGGCACTGATTTGGGTTTCGGTCAGGAAGAGGAGTTGGGGCCTGTTAGCCTGGAGGTAATGGTGGACGGAGTTCAGGTTAGGATTTAGGCCACATATATTCGAAAAGGATATGCTAAATCTTGGTGTTGGCGCCCCCTGTACACCCCTCTCCCGGAGATCCGAATGGAGGGGTATTTTGCCTCCGGAATATTTTGTACAAGGAGGAGCCATCATCATTTTTGCTTATAATGGAAACCGACTTATACACCAGAACCGGAAACGTCAGTTGGGACTTCACCGGCCCCTTGATGCATGGGGTGGTACCTCCTCGGGCGTGAAAAAATCCTTTACTATTACGTAAAGGAAAATTCCACTACCACCTGCTATGGATTGGATTGCATCAATGTCTACCCCTTTAAAAATAAAATTAATAAAGGGACTATCAATTGTCCAATAGTTATGCTTTTCGACATAGTAGGAGGATACAAAACATCATCATTTTGCATCCTTGCCTATTGTCGGTGAAGTCTCCAAGGAACGAGAAATACAGTTTTTCAAACATGAGAAGGGAATGAGGAAAATAAAAGCTATTCTTCGAAGAAATTGGAGGAACTTGAATTGGCCAAGATCATTTTGTTTATTTACGGTGTTAGCGGCTGCGATAGCACTTCTACAATTTTCCGAAAAGGCAAGTCAATAGTTGCTAGATTACTCATAAGGGACAGCACGCTGCATTTTATCTCCAACGTATTTTACACAAAGACTTAAGCACATGAGGTAGTTGCAAACGCCGGGGACCAGCGTTACGCAGCATTTCTAAAATCCACCACAAGGGTAAAGCCAGGGCTCCCTTCTCTACTACCAACTAAAGGCTCTGCACTGCAACACACAGAGTCTACTTGCAAGTTCAAAAATGGGCCACAAACTGAAACCTACTGATTGGGGTTGGATGAAAGGTGCAGATGAAGATCTTCAACCCTTCACAACCTTAGATCAACCTGCCCCAGCTGCCATCCTTTCAACAATATTCTCCAGCTGTACCAAAGGCTGTGCTGCACATTGTGGATGCCACAAGGCAGGTATCCATTGCTATTCAGTGTGCAGTAACTATGAGGGCACGTGCACTAACGTTCCTTCAGTTAAAGACGACAATTCAGCGTATAAGACTTGATAGACCCACGTGACACCCTCTAATGAACTCTTGGGCTCAATACATTCAATTTACTGTAAGTTTTATTCAAATTATCTATCTTAAAGCATCTAAAGTATCAATATTGTACTGAACAAAACTATTATTCTGTTTTCAATGTTTAGGTTGCAGGTAAATATGCAGCATATGAAGACGATTCTGAAGACTTCATGGACCCCTCTAATTAAGTGTTGGACCCAATAAACTCAATTTACTCTAATTTGTATTCAAATCATCTATTAAGTCATTATTGTTAATATTGTACAGTACAAGATTAACTTGGTTTTAAATGCGAATAAAGCAGATTTTTTGAAATAATATTTTCTACGACAAAAAAGAATAAAACAATTTTTGTGAGCTTTAATTGTGGTGCAAGGGTAAAAACGATAGGAGTAATCGTTTTCTATATGTAAGCAAAAAAATTAAAAATGGTACCTTTGAACTCCCCAACCCTCCTTGAGCTCACCCCCACGCTCGAGGACTTTTAATTTATATCTATTCAAGTGTAAAGGGAGCGTTTAAAAAAAATCCAACTCTTTAGGAATTTTTTCCACCGATTTGTCTAATTTGACTGGGCTATTATAATTTGCATCGTCAGTACCTTTTAGTGATGGGCAAAACGGTTATTTTCAATTAACAGTAGAAGCCGTTAACGGTATTTAATAATAACCGTTGAAAATAACAGCTTCAGTTATTTATCTGTTATTTTGAACTGGGTAGTCGGTCGATAGTATCCTACATTCCCAAAGCTGTGAGCGAGAGCGAGCACACTAGTATAAATAACGTGTTAAGTGTTAAGTAATATGTTATGAAGTAAAGTTCGCTCTATACTGTATACCCATACCCATACATATTTAGCATTCCCAGTCTCATGTCCATTCATCCCGTTAAATAGTTAAATTTAACAGTTGCCGATGAAAACCGATGTTTATTCATCGAACCTAGTTGCAGTGGAACTGAAACAGATACGAGTCCGAATTCTAGTTTAGTGTAAAAAGCGTTATTTTGTACCTGTTATTTTTAAAAATCCATAACTGGTGGTTACCGTTGCGGCTCGACAACCGTTTAAAAATAACAGATAATTAAATAACGACCCATCACTAGTACCTTTGCTTGTGACGTTTAATCGGCAGACTTCGTCTGGTTGAAAATCACACACACATATAGTGTCAAATTACCCATTTGACGAGCGGTTTGTTACTATTAATCGTTCTTGTCTAGAGAATGCCCTCCCGGCATACATATTTCCGAACATATATTATCTCCAACTAATCAAGAAGGGAGTAAACACCCATCTTGTGACATAGCAATCGAGTTCATGATGTTCTAGACACATAAGCTTTGCCTTTCATAAAAAGAAAAATATGATATGTGACAAATCAAACGTTAAAATTAATTTTAAATATTTTGCCAGAAACCCTGGATTGTTTACCTCCGTGAAATCTCCATAAAAATAATTTTGGCGTAAATTCCCAACGCTGATCTAACCTACTGGTACACTCTTTGGAGAATGGCAATCTGCTTATTTTCTGACAACATCACTAACTGTGTATAAACTCGCAATGAAATCGAATCTGCGAGAAACCTAAGAAGTGTTACAAAGACGATTATTTGACAGTTAAAGTTAACAGTTATATATAATCTTTGTACGATAATTTTTGTAAGTGAAATCTTACTTACACTACATTGTCCTCCACCTCGTCTTTCTTCCCACCATCTTCTTTTCAACTCGTCAAGGAAACCTGACGATTGCAGTTCTAAAATTGCTAATGTTAGTCTCTTTCTGTATGGTGAGTCTAAAACCAAAATGTTTATCTTAATGATAATAAACAATAGAATTACAGTTATGATGTGCAACACATTTTTGCTAATAATTCCTGTAGACAGAGTCAACTCATGTTATTCTGCAGTTATACCATAGAACATTCACTATATAATAGATCAGTATGTCCGGTATTGATAAGGTAATTGCTGTCGACAAGATGAACATTTTAGTGAATATTTACTACTCGTGAGATCCCGACTTTGAATATTTAAAACGAACCGATTGTAAGGTCTTTGAAAATGTGTTGTGGTGATTTGGGTTCTCCAAGTGTACTTATCAGTGCTCATCACAGGTTCCAGTTTTCACATACTGGTTATTTCTAAATTAAAAATACCCCTGGCGAGGACTTATAACTTTACTATGGGCCTTGTTAAAAACACAGGTCTAGTTTTTAGTGAAAAATGTGAGATTGAAAAAAAAAGTTCCAATGAAGCTTTCAACAAAAAAAAACTGCCAGGTAAATTGTAATTCTTGGAACTTACTTTTAAGCAATGCTATGCCGTATCCCTTGTTGGCATCCATAGGTTGGCCGACTTTATTCAAAGAGCAGTGCCTTTGAACAGCATAGTCAACTGATGTTGTTTCCATGAAAAAAGCATACTTTTCTTCTTCTGCGCGTTCTACTCCAGCATTGTTACTATTTGGCATGTTCTCAGGATGATTGCTCATATATTCGTACACTGACTGATATAAAGGGTTCTGTGCATTCTGTTAATAAGAAAAAGATTTCATTATCAATTTGCTTTATTTCGAACAAGTTTTTGTGTTACTATTTACAAGTTATTGTTTAACTTCATTTATAATAACCTTTGTCATGGATGCCGCTCGCGCCTCCTAGCTGACAAGAAGATGATAATATTTAAAAAAAAGGCTGGACGCAGCAACTGCGAGATAACAATAGCCAACTCATACAATGTATATAAGAAGTACAGATCCCGATTCAACACCCAAGGTCGCTGACGAATGGGTTAATTAATAGCAGCGCAATTAGAAGAATAAACTATTCATAGATGGGTAAACAACTAGACAATCAAATCAGCAACCAGCCACCTACCAGGATCACCTTCAAGACTGTAACCAAGGTGGAAACCGCATCTCGGTCCACGCCCCACCAGATACTATATATGGAAGTTACCAGACCACGGACGGAGATTCCTACATTGTTGTTGCTCGAGTCTCTTTTAACTTGTCATAATTTATATTTATCATTTGTTTATTATTATTCATAAGTATTTTATGTAACTATAATCAATAAATTCTTTCAAAAAGTCAAGTGTGTTAACAAGAAAGTTAACTTGCGTTATGGAAGTGAATTTTCATAAAAATATTTATTAGCAAATATGCCTCTTTAATACAAGCAGGCATAAATTTGGTCACCGGTATAACACATGTAGTAGAAACAATGTACCATATTTTATCAAAATAACTTATTGTTTGAAAATGTACAAACATTTTCCGAAAATAAACTTGAATCGTTTCCGACAAAAAATCGTTTCCTAGCCGACGAACCTTAGGTTAATAGCAAATGGAGTTATTGAATTTTGAAGCATTTAATGAAAATTCGCTACCAAAACGCACTTACTGCATCTCAATTTTTTTTACAAACATGCATCATATTTCGATGAAAAGTGCAAAAATGCAATACGGAATGTTCAAAATAAATTGTAGGTATCACCAACGACTTATGGGCCTGTGCTTGTCAAAATAATTTTAAAAGATGCTGCTCAAGATACCCTATAAGCAACGTATACAATTTTTTTCTCGTATCTTACATAATAACAATTATATTGTGCTTTACTGTAGAAATGCTGCACTATGTATATATGTAAGCAGAAAGTAAACCCGGATATGGATTCTAGGGGGGCTAGTTTGCGCTCATTTGAAGAAATCTTTTTAGAATTCAAAAGTCGCGGTCTCCTCATTAACGAATTTTTTCTACGAAAATTATCTAAAAATTATAGAACGTTAAGCCATAAACTTAACTAAAAATACTGCCAAAGTATCAGAGAAAGGGTCTATTTGAAATGAATTTTCTGCAAATATTTTAGTACAATGAAGGGCATAACATAACATAACAACAATCTAATCAGACAACGGTAAAGTGAAATGAGACTAACAAAATTTGATAAAAGTGAAGTCACTAAGTAGGATTAGAACTCGTCATATCTTCATATATGTGTCAATTTCAATTCAATTCTAAAGGTCTATATTACATTATAACAAATTTACAAAAGATTACAATTTTTATATATACTACGTCTTAAAAATAAAGCTCCTGTTAAAATATATAACTTATCTCTAATTTGTTGTTTACAAAGGAAAAAAAAGTACTTCCTTATAGTAATTAATGTGTTTCCTGTTTAGTTATTATAATTATATTGTACAAGTTGTGCGGTTGTATATACAAAAACCTATTTAAAATAATTATTATTACTTGCTATGTTGCAAGTTGATTTTATTTGTATAACATACAACTTTCTAACCATGGCTAATGTGAATTCTCGTATCAAACGGTTATGGGCGTTTTAAATATTTTTAGATTTTGATACGGCAGTCTATGTTTGATTCTATAAGGTTTGTTATTGTATCTTATGTCTGTTATTTGTCTTGTCAATGGATTTATTTTCAATTTGTTTTCGTAAAAATTTGTGGATGTTTTGTTGATATAGTCTCTAATTGTTAGGGTGTTGGTCATGTCATGTAAGTGTTTAATTCTTGTGTATCTGTTTCTGTTCGTCACTAGTCGTAAGCATTTGTTTTGGTATATTTGAATGGGTTCAATTGTCGTATCTGTTACTGAGCACCACACTGGTGCGGCATAAGATACAACTGGTCTTATTATAGTCGTATAGATTAATTTTTTGTTTTCGCTGCTAAGTTTACTGTTTCTTGCCATTAGGGGGTACATGTACTTCATTGCTATATGAGCTTTATTTAGAACAGTTTTAATATGGTGTTTGAAATTAAGTCTGCTGTCCAGGTGTACTCCTAGGTATTTTACTGTTAACGAGGGCTTTATTTTTTTGTCTCCTACTTTTAGATGGTTATATATTTTGGAATCGTTTGTTTTTCTAGTAAATACTATTGTCTCCGTTTTTTCAGAGTTGCGTGATATTTTCCAAGTCTTTAGGTAATTTTGAAGTATATCAAGATGAATTTGTATCTGTTTATTTGCAACTTCTGCTGAGAAAGAATGGGCATATATGGCAGTATCATCTGCATAGAGAGCCAGGTTGGTCTTAGGGAACGTAGGTATATCGTTAATAAAATAGTTGAACAGTTTTGGTCCAAGTATGGAACCTTGCGGCACTCCTGCTCGGATTTGTTTTTCAGTTGATGCGCTATTGTGAATTTTGACTTTAAAGCGCCTGTCTGATAAGTATGAGTGTATCAGTCTAATAAGATGGTAGGGAAATTTGAGTTTTATTACTTTGGGCAGTAATCCGACTATCCATACTTTGTCAAATGCCTTCTGTATGTCTAGTAAAACTATTGTCGTTACTTTGTCTTCATTAAAATTTTGTGTTATGTCGTTTACTATTCGCGTTACTTGATGCACAGTGCTATGTTTTTCCCTAAAACCAAACTGACAGTCTATCAAAAGTTTATTTTTTCTTTCTATGGATTTAAATCTATTAAGAATGATCTTTTCTACTATTTTAGATAGGTTGTTTAACAAGCTTATAGGGCGATAGTTGTGCGGATCTTTTTGATCTTTATTGGGTTTGGAGACGGCAACAACGTGGGCTATTTTCCATTGGGTTGGGTAATGTTGTAGGATAAGAATTGCATTTACTATATACATTAATTGGACTATGGCTTTCTGTGAGAGATTTTTAATTAATTTGTTGTCTATTTCATCAGGCCCTGGTGCCTTATTATTGGGTAGGGTGTTGATAATTTGTTTAATTTCTTGTGGCGAAGTGATTAGTTTTGACCTAGTTTGTGTGTCCATTGTTTGTCTATTGTTAAGATAGTCTTGTGTTTTGTTTATTAAATTGTTTTGTTGTTCATCGCAGACTGGGTGTGTTTGGTGGGTGCTTTCTAATACGTCTGCTATTACGTTAGCTTTTTCTTGGTCTCTATAAAACGTTTTATTGTCATGTTCTAAAGGTGGCATGTTACTGTGTGGATTCTTTAGTGCTTTTGCCATTTTCCATAGTGTGTTGTTATTTGGTGTTAGGTTTTGCATTTTTTCTGTCCATTTTCTGTTAGTATAATCTTTTATCTTTTGCTTTATTATTTTGCATTTTTGGTCGATGGAAATTTTGTATTGTGGGTTTAATGTATTTTGCCATAACTTGCTGTCTTTGTTTTTGTCTTTAATAAGTTCTTTTATATCGGTGGGAAGGAAATCTCTTGTCGGGTTAATCGTTTTGTATGTACAGTGTTTGTTTTTAGCTTTTTGAATATTAAGAGTTAGTTTTTTACCTCTTCTTCAATTTTATCAATAGAATCAATAGTATTTGTTATGGTAATGTTTCTGTCAAGTGTTTTTCGGAATTCTGTCCAGTTAGTATTAGTGTAGCTTGAAATTATTTTTAGTCGGTCTTGTTTGTACTGATTGTTTAACGCGAAGATAATGGGATTATGATCAGAGTCTGGTTCAGAAAGGGAGACAGGGTCACTGACATTTATTACGTTTTTGTTAACTATTATATCTATTGTTGAGGGTGTGTTACCGTTAGGAGGGTAGTGTGTTGGTGTCGGTGTAAACATAATCGTCAAGTTATTGTTATTGCAGTACCTGTTTAAAACATTCCCATTTGTGTTATTGGTTCTATTTGACCAGTTGCTGTGTGATATATGTGTCGAATCGAGTAGACGTGTTAACGGTAGCTTCACAAAATTGGAATTTAGTGCGTGAAGTACAGTGAGTTAGTTTGCCTGCTTAATATTAGCGTGTAAATAGCACTTTTTCCATCTTATCTAAATAATCATTATATAAAATACTGTTCACGCAAAGTATAATTTGTGACATTAAAAACTTAATTAAGGAAACAGTTCGAGAATCTCTTATTAACGAAAAGTTTATTATTGAAATTGCAAATAAATTAGCAGATAAAATCCAGTCACAAAAACTTACAGATAACGTCGATGAACAAGAGAAAAAAATCCATGACCTTGAAGGTCAAGTATCAAGTTTGCAAAGTATTTATGAGAAGCAAGTGAAACGCTATAATTTAAGAATTTATGGAATGGGAAACAACGACATGACTGAGGACTTCGGAAATAATGTCGTTAATACATTGAATGATAGACTTCAACCAAATACTATATAATGACAATACAGGACACTCCGGCTGATTTTGTGTTTCAAGAATATCAGCGCCCCTAGAGGATAGTATTGATGTTACGTCGTTCGAGGACGTGTAACACTAGCTGGTGTTTAACTGTGTATAATTAGGTTTGAGCTGTGTTTTTTACAATGAATGTTAGTGGTTGGGTGTGTGCAATCTATGATTGTTCGAATTGTAACGTGCTAAATATATCAAAGACATTTCATAGGTTTCCAAAGGATGGCGAAATGTGAATATGATTTGAAGCCGAAGACAAATTCAGGATCACTTTTATGCCAATATGTACAGTTCGCAGAAGATAATTTATTGTGTAATATTTACCATCATGTACCTATTTATAAATAAACTTCTTAAACAGATGGTTGAAAGGCTTCAATCATAACTTGTCGTCCAGTGCATCAAAAAAAAAAAAGAAATATGAAGGCAAAAAAAGTTTTGCATTAATAATAAATGATATAAGAAAACTGTTTTTCTATCTTCTACTGTGTCCTTTTTTATTTCAGTATGGCATAAATTGTCACAATTTTGACACATTTAAAATTATTTTACTTGGTAAAGGCTTTTAATTATCTTCCCAAGACAAGTCTTTAAAGAGACAAGTAGGAATAGCAGATTCAGCCCTATAATAGATTTATTCACGGAAGTAAGGGTTAGTCTCACCTTTTATCTGCACAATTTCTTAATTATGTACTAAGTATATCAGTTACATATTTTAAAATATTAGATTAATAAGACAGTTTTCATGTACAGATATAGCAAATTGAGTACTGTGCTACCATTTATACCTAGAACAATTATTTATAGGTAAGTACAGATTGTAACTTAATATCCTTAGAAACAGCTTTCAGTATATTCCTATACCTACCTTTGAAATAGTAGTTTAACGACAGTTTCAAGCTGGTACAATAAATTATGATGAAATAAGATTATGAGTAAGAGAAATTTGCAGAATTATTCATGCTGCATTCATTTAGGTTTCAAGCTGATTGTTGATACAAATTCAATTTATAACTATATAAACAGAAAATTTTCACTGTTTTGTCATGTACAAGTTTTTATATTCATCTATAATAAACCATTTGTCTAAATTAAGAATATGCAGGTAAATATACAATTCAAATTACCCGCTCAGTTGTCAGTACTTCACGCGAGGTGGCGCTAGTGTACTTGCCACAAATATCACAAATGCTAAAGCATAGGAGTGTCCCGTATTGTCATTATATAGTATATGCTTCAACTGAGTAAAAGTCACACAGAAATTGAAGAATGTTATAAAGCGGGAAGAAAACCCAATGACGGCGCAGAAGACCGACTGCCAATAATTTTAAGGTTGGGCAGTTACAAATGAAAAAGATTGATATTGAGCAAGCGGAGATTATTGAAGGGAACGCGTATTGTAGTGAATGAAGATTTATCGCAGCAAACACATCAACTGCTAAAAGATGCCATTGGAAAATTTGGGAAAGGAAAAGTGTGGACATATGATGATCTTTTGTGCGTAAAATTTAAGAATAAAGTTCATAAAATTCAAAATACACAGGACTACAATGCGGTTCTTGTCGAGATGACATCTTAAATTATTAGAACGCGCATATTATAACTTTTATAAGTACATATGTTTGGAGTTTTGTGATCTGAGGGCTGTAAGCATTTTGCCAGTGTTGTCAAAAATTTTAGAAAAAGTAATGAATGTTGGAAAGTCTGGTTTTCGAGCAGGGTATAGCTGCGCTACAGCTATGCTGGATATTGTGGATGATATACTTTTAGCAAGTGACAAAGGGTTGATGACAATACTTGTACTGCTGGACTATAGCATGGCCTTTGACACGGTGAATCATGGAATCCTTCTTTCTATTTTAGAATTTATAGGAATGGGTAATTCTGCAATGGAAATGCTGGAAAGTTACTTAAGTGATCGTTCGCAGAGGGTTTTTTGAGAGGAAATCTTTCTGACGACATACCTTTGAAAACAGGCGTACCGCAGAGATCTATCCTAAGTCCTCTATTATATGCTATTTATACATGTAACCTATTCAGCCACATCAAGTATTCACAAATTTACTCATACGCAGATTACACCCAGGTGTACTACTCATTTATGCCTTCGGATATGACTGTAGCGTGTCGTCGGATAACAGATGATTTGAATACTATATCCCAAGTGTCCGCAGCACATAATTTGAAACTGAATCCGGCGAAATCCACGTTACTTTTATTTGGTAGGAAGGTTGACAGGCTCAACTATTTCAACTTGTGGATGTAGAAATCAATGGCTTGCGATTGCCTCTTCAAGAGAGTGGGAAAAGTCTTGGGTTGCTGCTGGATAGCGACATGAAATTCGAAAGTCATGTATCATGATGCATTATGCTAGCATTTTGAAGGCTTAGGAGAGTATATTCCTGCGGGCATTATTTAAATCGTAAAAGTGGGCTCTTGCTGTGTGATTCGTGGTGCTATCAGTTTTAATCATTGCCTATATATACATTGTCGTTTATTTTCTACTACTTTAGTGTAATTGTAAATGTCTTTATGTTCAAAGAACGGATTTGCGATGATCATGTTGTTTTCTCTGCAAAATTCAGTCAGCCTACTACCGTTATTGTTTCTGTAGTTTTCTCCGTGTTTGCCCACAATTCCTTTTGACTATCGCTATGGCTCTTTCCACTCTTGCATTAAGATATCCACTAACAATTTTCACATCTTTACATCTGTATATCATTACCGCATATCATCCTAGAATTTGTATGTTTTCTGTTGAATCTTCCTTATTTGGACCATATGCAACTATTATTATTATTATATTGTGTTTCACTTAACTAAGTTCCACTGACAGCAACATCTCATTTAAATAGGTCAACTATTTAGTTTTTGACATCCATTTATTTCTTATTATACAAACAACTCCCCCCTGGCTCTTGCATGTATACTCCACTATAAATCATAAGATGGCATCCGGTCAATTTCCGTGCACCTTGTTTCTTCTTCTTCGTCTCAGTTATTGTCAATATATCGAGATCTGTCTTTGTGAAATATTGCAGCAATTCATTTTACTTTCCATTTAGACCCCGTATATTCCATGTATTATTTGCTTCGATACTCATTAATCCGTACCTTCGCTGAGTCGTCATAAATGTACCAGTTCTCCCTAAGTTAGTAGCTAGTTTTTTTGATTCGGTATATTGGCAGCTTGTTCCTCCAGTTGGATGTTTTTATAGTACCATTGTCAGATCTTGCCACCTACGTACATCTTCTTGCAAGCTATTTTCGCAGTCTTCCCATCAGCTGAGAGCTCTTGCTGGGCTTTGTCTCCAATTATTTTTTGTATTTCTGTTTCCTGTTTTGTGTAATCATTATCTATAAAGATTTTTTCTTGTTTAACATTCGTTAACTCTGCTTTATTCTTCATTATTCCAATTTCTTTTTCATATGTTTCAACTTCGCCGATTATACCATTGTCAGATTTTTATGTACCTTGTTAATACGTACATCTACCGCTAGATCTTCTTTTATCATTTCCTCTATGTTTCTTGCTAACACTTCAGGAGCTCCGTTGATCGGTTTCTTGCGTTGTTCGCTTTCAATGATTTGAAATTTCCTTTCCATTATATCCAATTTTTTCACTTTTTTCTAAAGTAGTTCAATTGCTTTCTTTATCTCTTAATTTTTCTTCCTCGGTTCCCTCACCTCCTTTCTATATTCCCTATATTCTTTTCTGATTTCCCTAACTTCTATCAATAACTCTTTCAGTGTTTCCTCTATATCTTCCTGCTCTTTTCTACTTACTCTTACTTTTGTTGGTGATCTGGCGGTTTTTGTGCTTTTTACGCAAATACCTTCCTCTTTTTGGTCTGTTCTGATTCTTTTGTTATCACTGTCTCTTTCATATTTCCTGGATCCAAAATTTGACATTTGTATATTTGTATTTGTCTCAATATTTAGGCAACCATGATAACAATATCATATATTACAGACTGCCTATAGTAAGTGCATCAAGCGGCAAAGCACACAAACCAATATAAAAGTGATAAAGCTTATTCTTTTCTCATGTTTACATTAAAAATTAAATAATTTCACCTGAAAGTTTTTCCAATTACTCCAGTAATACTCTGTTGTCACCAATCCTATTGATGCACAAACGCGCAAAACACAAATACCTTTAAAATAATTGCCACACTTTGTGAAAAAATAAAACTCACAACCACCCAAATTTTGAGATTAATCGTGGAGTGCAAATTTCACTTGTATACCACGTTATCGCGTTTACAATCTCCCTGCTTTAAAATTTAATTAGAACATATATATATATATATATATATATATATATATATATATATATATATATATATATATATATATATATATATATATATATATATATATATATATATATATATATATATATACAGGGTGTTACAAAATAGTGGGCCAACCCGCTAACCACGGATTCCTCAGACGAAAATTTTATGACTTATCTTATAATATTTTTCCTCTGGGGGGGCCCGTTTTCGAAATACAGGGTGTTTAAGTTGAACTTAAAAAAATATTTTTCATTTCTAATTTTTATGTTTTTGAAGTTATCTCCACATGAAATTTTGCACGTAGTCTTATTTAAGAACAAGACGCCACCTGTGTAGATTAGGAGAGAAAAACCAAATTCCCAGGGGGATACAGGGGGGGTGGAACAAGTATTGACCCTCTAAACTTTTTTGTGCGCACGCCAATAGTTTCAAAACAAATTACTTTTGTTAGACAAACTAATTTTATAACTTTTGTTTCTCTAGTTGAATTTTGATAAAACGCCTAGTTTATGAGTTATTGTAAGTTGTATGGTCGGACCCAACAGGTTAGAAAAAACTTACGAAACCTTTTTTCATTTCTAATTTTTATGTTTTTGAAGTTATCTCCATCAAATTTTGCACGTAGTCTTATTTCACAACAAGACGCCATCCGTGTAGATGAGGAGAGAAAAATCAAATCCCAAGGGGGGTACAGGGGGGTGGAACAAGTATTGACCCTCTAAACTTTTTTGTGCGCACGCCAATGGTTTCAAAACAAATGACTTTTGTTAGACGAAATAATTTTATAACTTTTGTTTCTCTAGTTGAATTTTGATAAAACGCCTAGTTTATGAGTTATTGTAAGTTGTATGGTCGGACCCAAACAGGTGAGAAAGAACCTACGAAATCTTTTTCATTTACAATTTTTATGTTTTTGAAGTTATCTCCATGAAATTTTGTATGTAGTATTATTTCAGAACTAGACGCCATCTGTGTAGATGAGGAGAGAAAAACCAAATCCCAAGCGGGATACAGTGGGGGTGGAACAAGTATTGACCCTCTAAACTTTTTTGTGCGCACGCCAATGGTTTCAAAACAAATGACTTTTGTTAGACAAAATAATTTTATAACTTTTGTTTCTGTAGTTGAATTTTGATAAAACGACTAGTTTATGAGTTATGGTAAGTTGTATGGTCAGACCCAAACAGGCGAGAAAGAACCTACGAAACGATATCTCCATGAAATATAACATGTAGTTTTATACCACGACTAGACGACATCTGCGTGAATAAGAAAAATCAAACCCCTATATTTTTTATTCGGGCGCCGGTGGTCTATTAGAAACTAATATCGTAGGTTATTTGCGTTCTTCAACGCCGGTGACATGGCTCAACAAATAAAAAAAAATTGGATTTTTTTTTACTCATTTGCAATCAGAATAAATAATGTATTACACAAAAATTGTAGCTCATTCCATTGGCTTAAATATTGCTACTTGAATACATACATACTTGTTTCACACATATGTAATTAGAAGTAATCAAAACCGTTTTATAAGTATAACTTGTATTAAACTTAAACTGCCAGTCTAGTATTAACATGAAAACTAAACTAAAAATAATGAAAAATTGTAAGTAAAGCAATGTTATAGAAATAAAAGTATAATTAAATTAAATGCTCAATATAGCTACCACCCTCTTGGATGCACAGGCGGACTTTTTTGATAAGAGAAAACCGAATTTTTTTGAAAATGTTTGGTTTCATACGGTATTCCTCTGCGCCTTGTAGGATTCGTTCCCGCAGATGTTCTGCATCGAGTATGGGTACCCTGTACACAAATTCTTTCATATATTCCCCAGAAACTAAAATCTAAGGGGTTGAGGTCAGGGGAACGGGTTGGCCAGTTGACAGGTGCATTTGTCCCCCGACCAATCCAACGGCCATTGTTACTTAAATATTGTCGAACGTCTCTTCCGTAATGAGGCGGAGCACCGTCCAGTTGTAGCCACATATTTCGCCGAATTTCCAGAGGCATATTGTCAAGTAAATCTACGAACTCATTCTGTAAAAATGTTAGAAACACATCCGCATTTACTAGAGTTGGCAAAAAAACTGGGCCTAAGAGTAGGTCATCAATTATTCCTGCCCATACGTTCAATCTAAAGTTGACTTGATGACGAGTTTCGAGTAACATGTGACGATTATGCAAATTCGTAACACCATTGCGAGTGAAAAGCGCTTCATCTGAAAACATAATAAATCTCAGGAATTGCTGCTCACGACTGTTCTCCCGTAACATCCAGTTGCAGAAAGTCATTCTTGCTAATGCGTCTTGTGGTAAAAGAGCGTGTACTTTCTGAACATAATACGGGTACAGTGACTGTTGCTTCAGTACTCGGTTCACATCAGTTGAATTTATAGTGGCACGCTCATTATGCCTCATTTGGCAGGCTACTGCTCTTGTACTTGTTCCAGGTGTTGTTTCCACTATTCTTAGGATTTCTTCTTCTTGCCTGGTATTGAGCTTGTGTGGTCTCCCGCTGTTACCTGTACGCTGTTGTTTTATGGTACCTGATTCCCTCATGCGACGAACTAATGTTGAGAAAAATTTCCTCTTCGGGTGATGACGGTTAGGAAATGTAGCTGCATAGCGTCCAGCAGCATGACTAGCATTAGAATCACATTTCCCTACAAGCAAGATAAATTATTAAAAACTGATTGTACTAAAAAGTTACTATCATTAAACTCTTACCCATTATTAATACCATATCTGTCATGTCGGAAAATGATATGATAGTTGTCATATTGTCGAAAATGATAAGGTCAATTATCACAAAGTATACCTGAATATCGCCGTGAAAATAATATTTTGACAGTCAGCAACTTACCTTCTAGTATTTTTCAGAGCCTACGTGGATCCACAAAATTCGACGAACAACGAATATAATGGCATGTTTCTTTTTCTGAGGATTTGTGCATCAGACATTACATATTTTTTATAAAATATAAAATAAATAGGACTTGCAAAAAAAGAATTATATTAGAAAACGTTCCATTCATGAAAATAAAGTTTCCTGTTTCGGTCCGATCATTCAACTTGAAATAACTCATAAACTAATCGTTTTATAAAAATTTAACTAAACTGACTAAAGTTACGACATTGATTGATCTAATAACAGCCATTTGTTTTGAAACCATTGGCGTGCGCAAGTTTAGGGGACTATTAGTAATACCATCCCTCCTTTACCCCTTGGGGTTTGATTTTTCTTATTCACGCAGATGTCGTCTAGTTGTGGAATAAGACTACGTGCAAAATTTCATGGAGATAACTTCAAAAACATAAAAATTGTAAATGAAAAAGGTTTCGTAGGTTCTTTCTCACCTGTTTGGGTCCGACCATACAACTTACAATAACTCATAAACTAGGCGTTTTATCAAAATTCAACTAGAGAAACAAAAGTTATAAAATTATTTCGTCTAACAAAAGTCATTTGTTTTGAAACCATTGGCGTGCGCACAAAAATTTTTAGAGGGTCAATACTTGTTCCACCACCCCCCCCCTGTACCCCTTTTGGGATTTGATTTCTCTCTCCTCATCTACACAGATGGCGTCTAGTTTTGAAATAAGACTACGTGCAAAATTTCCTGGAGATAAGTTCAAAAACATAAAAATTAGAAATGGAAAAAAGATTTCGTAGGTTCTTTCTCACCTGTTGGGGTCCGACCATACAACCTACAATAACTCATAAACTAGTTGTTTTATCAAAATTCAACTAGAGAAATAAAAGTTATAAAATTATTTTGTCTAACAAAAGTAATTTGCTTTGAAACCATTGGCGTGCGCACAAAAAAGTTTAGAGGGTCAATATTTGTTCCACCCCCCTCCTGTACCCCCCTTTGGATTTGATTTTTCCTCCTCATCTACACAGACGGCTTCTTGTTCTGAAATAAGACTACGTGCAAAATTTCATGGAGATAATTTCAAAAACATAAAAATTATAAATGATAAATATTTTTTTAAGTTCAATTTCAACACTCTGTATTTCGAAAACGGGGCCCCCAGAAGAAAAATGTTATTAGAAAAGTCTGAGGAATCCGTGGTTAGCGGGTTGGCCCACTATTTTGTAACACCCTGTATATATATATATATATATATATATATATATATATATATATATATATATATATATATATATATATATATATATATATATATTACCTGTGCTTTTACTAACATGGAATCTATATTTTTTGATCAAAATTAAAATGTGTCTAGGACTAAGTCATTAAAGGGTGAGAACGTCTTTATATAAGCTTATATAAATGCTTCTAATATGAAGCTCTAGAGCATCTTTAAATAGTTTGTTACCTTAAAAAACTTGTAAGTTGCCCCTCCGCCTTTACATCCATATGCAATACCTCGTTTTTCAGCATTTTCTACCAAACCCTCTAGGCTTGTAAATAGTTCTATTGGATTTTCTGTTGCTAAAAATGCAGCTAGATTTGCAGTGTAGGATGCATTCATAATTAAAATGAAAAAGGCCCAGAATCCGGCTATCATTCTAATAGTCGTCCCCCTGAAATTCCAATTTATTTATTTAGTTCCTTTAGCCAAATTACCAAAGTTTTCAAGTTGTTATTAAGGTCAACAAATGCGGCTTAATGTTTTACAAAAAAGTTATAAAAATTAAAAGCTAGATAGACACATAATTAGTTATGACAATTAAAGCGATTTTTGTGTTAGGAAGAGAAAATAACCTTATGTGTTTTAAATATACGAGCTTAATGGGTTTTTGAAACAGCTATATCACATTTTCTACATCAGATTGTATCATACCAGATCCATAATATGTTGTATCAGGGTTTTTTAAAGTTAAATGAAACAGCGTCGGCTTCAAAGACTATTTATTCGCAGACTAACACGTACAAAGCTATTAAACATTATAATACTATAAAGTAGCTTGGCGGGTTACATAATTTCATCTTATTTATTTATTTATACTCATACAAACACTGGTCAGAGTACTTACAAGTAAGAGCTATTGGCTAAACCTACACATAAATACAAAAAAGACAAAGACAACAACAAAAATGAACCCACGAGACAGTAACCGAGACATCGAAATTGTCACTCAATAACACAAATTTAATACTTTTAATACTAGTATTCATTAAGTCTATATCACATTTTTGTAATATCCCATTACACTCATGTAGCATTCTATTCACAGGTGCACAGTTATATAAGGGCGAACAAAAAGACAATTGTTGGTTTCTTATTCTTAAGTTAATTTTTGGAACAAGAAAGCGAATTTTATTAATTAAGGAAATTCTTCTATATTTTATGTTGTTAATAATATTGAAAATGAATACTACACTACTCAGTTTTCGTCTCACACTTAACCTTACCATGCCACAGTCTACCAACATTCTGCAATATCTGACCCCAAACGGATAGACACTGTATTTTCTCACAGATATACCAATAACTTTTTTTGTACTCTTTCAATCATATCTTCATGAGCTTTAGTTTGCGGTGCCCAGATAATAGAGGCATACTCTAACTGAGGTCTTACCAAAGTATTATACAACCTTATAACTCACCCAATACTCTTAAAATATTTGGTATTCCTAATTACACAACCGAGAAGCTTATAAGCTTTATTTACAATATTTTCATAGTGCCGGGTAAACTTTAGATTCGTCTGCAGACTAACTCCAAGATCTCGACATTATTTTTTACTTACTAAAATAGAATTGCTGATTGAATACTCATATTCAATATACTTTACCTTACGTGTAAAACTCATTACTTGACACTTGCTGATATTTAACAACATATTATTGTCAATAAACCATTGCACAATAGAATTCAGGTTAATTTGAAGACTGTCGCAGTCATTAGGTTCTGATATACGTTTAACGATCTTAAAATCATCTGCAAACAAAAGACGTTCGGAATACTTCACACAGTTTGGCAAGTCATTTATAAAGATGGCAAACAGTAGATGTCCAAGGTTATTACATTGAGGCACTCCAGAAGTAGCCACAAACTTCCCTGATAAACTGTTACCAATTTTAACTTGCTGAGCTCTCAAGGCAAGATAAAATGTATCAATTTACACGCATTCAAAGAGAAGCTAAAGTCCCCTAGCTTCATAACAAGTAAGCCATGATCTACCTTATCAAAGGCCTTAGCACAGTCTGTAAATATGACATCTAATTGCTCCCCTCCATCCACAGCACTGGCCGCCGCTTCTATCAGGATACACAGGTTGGTAACAGTTGACATGTCCGGCAAATTTGTTCAAAAAAGACTCCAAAATATTGCCCCGAAGTATATTCTCAAAATTTTTTGCAAGCGAGTTGAGTACACTAATTGGTCGATAATTTTCAACCAAGTTAAAATTTCCTGATGTAAAAACAGGAGTTATATTTACATATTTTAATCTATCGGGAAAATATTGTTTTTTTTTTTTACTAAGATTGAAAATTCTCACCAACGGAGCATACAGAAAATGTGAACACCTCTTGTAAATACACGATGGTATATTGTCACTACCTGTAGCCTTCTTACATCTTATGTATATTAGATATCTGATATAATGTAGCAGCTTCCACAAATCTGCAATAGTAAAACCTAGCAACTCTAGTTACTCCAGCAAACACACATGTAACATATACATGGCAAATTAAGACCAATAAAGTTTCAGCGTAATGCATATTTGTAACACATAAGTTACATATATGTACCTTTCAGACACAAATCAATTATAGATCATAATTTGTAATATTGACATGTTTCAAGTGTGATACATGATGGTTATGTAACAGTGTTACATTACATTACATATATATATATATATATATATATATATATATATATATATATATATATATATATATATATATATATATATATATAGATAGATAGATAGATAATTTATTTTCGCCTTCTTGCCATAATACATGGATAAGCTCGTCACAATAGATATAAACAATATAACAAGAACACAAATATATAATACAGTACAGTATAAAAACAATTATGCTGTTTAGTTACAAAAAAAAACAAAGATAAAAGTGCACAACGTGAAAAACACAACGCGTGAAACAATGAGATAAAAACATCTGTATACACTTATATAGACCGCAATATAATAAAAATACACATGAACAATATTAAGCAACAAAACAATCAAGTACAAAAACATCAAAAAAAAATTTCCAGTTAAATCATCTGCCTCACAGAGCACGAAACAAACTCATCGACCGCATAAAATGATCGCTCACTTAAATATTTTTTTAGACCGGCTTTAAAAGTTCTTATGTTTCCAGTGGACTTTACACTTTCCGGAAGCAAATAGTACAAAACAGTACCCGCATACACAGGGGATTTCTTGTACGCCATTATTTGAAAATGCTTTAAATTAATGTGACTGCAGTGCCTAATGGAATACGAATGATTGTCTGAATGTCTAGGCAACATATGTTTTTTGCCATGTATGAAACTCAATACCTTATAAAGGTAAATTTCTACCAACGTCTTAACTTTCTTTTGCTTAAAAAGTTCTCGGCATGACTCAGAGTTGTGCATATCAAAAATTACCCTTAGTATTCTCTTCTGAAGCACAAAAACCCTGTTAACATCTATGGACTGACCCCAGACAACAATGCCGTATGACAGCAATGGATACACCTCCGAATAGTAGACAGAAAGCAAATGTTGGTCACTTAAGGAGTTCTTAAGATTGTATATATATATATATATATATATATATATATATATATATATATATATATATATATATATATATATATATATATATATATATATTACAAGGAGATTGATATGTGCGATGACTTAATATATCAGGCATAGATAAGTAAAGGTACAAGGTTACATAACAATGTAATAAATGTCTTACATTAATATCTATAGCATCGTTATATAACATATACTTTACAAAGGGACGACAATGAACTATGTAACTATATGCCGTAATTTTGGATCATCAAGTTACACTCTTACATAACATATGTGAAAAATAACCTTATAAACATTTGAATTAAATTTAGTGGTTTAAAAGTAAATGTTCTTATGGAATTAATCATTAGTAATATACACGCTTTTACAAATCAGAATGAGGTAAAAGCAAAATAATTCATTTGCAACTACTTTAATTTGTCACAGAAATGGCAATAATGATCTAATGGTTTAAGCACACCGTGTGCGTCTACTTCTGTTTTCTTCTGTAGCCATCTGTCATTACTGTGATTTGCACATAGATAAGTAGGTATATGTTCGGTAGATTAGCGACAAACTAATTAACAATTAATTTAGTTCTTATAATTGCAGTGGAGGCTCGTGAGTGTCGCGGTAGAGGAGGCAGTCATTTTTAAAATTTTCAAAGTCACACGTTTTAGAATAATTTTTGAAATTTGATACTTTTTCGAAATAATTTATTCATGAATTACCGGGGGTATAAATAAACAGGAATAAACACATAAGGTTTATTAAATTGTTAAATATTGTTTATAGATTATAATAAATAAACCTAAATGAGTGATCCAATCCAATGAGTGGTCTATGACGAGATGCAAAACGCAGAGGCAGTGTTGCCAATTGCATTCGTTTGTGAAATTTCCGATCAACGATTCAACGAATTTTAATTTACTCGGTGTACTTTGATTTTTTTTAACATATATATTCCGGGATTAATACGTTCAAGTCCAAAATCCGGGACAAGACATTTAATTCACAGTGCAGAGATAGTCAATAAGTACACGTTCTTTTGCATACCTAAACGTCACCGAAACTATCCAAGCTGGTATGCGATTATTTATTCCACGTGCACAGAAAACCTATTCAGCCACTCAAAAGCCCTGGTTCTCTAAATCATGTGACAAGGCCAGACTTGAAAAGATCAAAGCTCACAAAACGCTTCTACACAATCCCAGTCAAGAAAACCGTCAGGCATTTAACGACGTAAGAAATCACTATGTCCGCATTCTTTCTAAGACAAAAAACTCGTTTAATAACCACATCAAAAACAAAGTCCTTTCAATCTCCAACGGCAGCAAACCCTTCTGTACTCTTGCTAAATCTATTGGGATTAATTTCTACAAGAGCACGTTCCTACCTCTTGTAAGGCTAAACACTTTGCCTCGTTGCTCGCCGGCAATTCTACTCTTAACCCACCTCCAAATGTTCAACCACCAACAGTCCTCAATGTCGTACATAAAACGACGGATCTCATTTTCAAAACTAAAAAGGTACGAAAGATGCTCCTTTCTCTTAATACCAGGAAAGCCTCTGGCCTTGACGAGATCCCAGCAATTGTTCTCAAAAAATACGCACCAGAACTTGCTCCTGTCCTGACACGTCTGTTTCAGACATCTTACAATAGAGGCATATTCCCTAGTAACTGGAAAACTGGTTGAGTACAACCCGTCCCCAAGAAAGGATACAAAGCGCTTCCTAGCAACTACATGCCTATTTCTCTCCTTTCAGTCGCCTCTAAAGTGATGGAAAAGTATATAAGCACCGAATTACTCAAATTTATTGAAAAACACAGTCTAATCCACGACAGGCAGTATGGATTCCGTCAGCACAGATCAACTGCCGACCTCCTTTCCTTTGTCACAGGTCTGTGGAACTACACGGTGAATCCCAGATTGTAGATTGTAGACATATCCAAAGCATTTGACCAGATCTAGCACGCAGCGCTGCTTAATAAACTTCCGGCCTATGGCCTACCACCAAAACTCTGTACCTGGACAGCAAATTTCCTCTCCAACCGGAGCATTTCTGTTGTCGTGGATGTCCATTTCTCTAAACTGTATCCAATTAATGCAGGAGTTCCTCAAGGTTCAGCTTTAGCGCCTACTTTGTTGTTCCTCCACATTAATGACCTCTTCTCTAGCATATCCAACCCAGTTCATAGTTATGCGGACGACAGCACCCTCTACTCAAATATACAATAATCTAAGTCTCTTTAGCCCAATTAGATGAAGATCGCAGACTCATGGAGGGTTCTGTCTCTGTGGATCTTCAAAAAATATTAGACTGGGGAAGCAGAAATCTTGTACAATTCAACCCCACCAAATCACAGTCTTGCTTTTTTTCTCATAAGCGATACACCAGCCCTATATATCCATCACAATAAACAACCAAGTTGTTCAAACTAATGAGTCCTTTTCACTAGTTGGCATTTCTGTGGATGGAAATCTCAATTGGCCCCAACATGTCACATCAATTGCAGAAGCGGCTGCTAAGAAATTAGGTTTCCTCTTCCGGGCTCGCAAATACTTTTCACCAGCTAATCTCTATACCTTATATACTTTAAAAATAAGACCAAACCGCGAATACTGCTCCAACATCTGGGGTGCTGCTGCCGCTTCTACACTCACTATCCTGGACTCCATTCAGAATACAGTTATACGTCTCATCGGTGGCCCTACCCTCACCCATGGGCTGCTATGCCTTGCCCACCGACGTGCCGTTGGTGACCTCTCGCTCTCTCTCTCTCTCTCTTTTATAGATATCTGCACGGGCACTGATCAGAGGAGCTTTCTTCCATAGTTCCTCCGCCTGCTGCCTCCAACAGATCTACCAGGGAAACAGAGCGAATGCACCCTTTTACTGTTCAGGTCACCAGACATAGAACATCTTGTTATGCTCGCTGTTTCGCCACGAGGACTTACAAGTTGTGGAATTCCTTGTCGGTACATGTTTTTACTTCTCCTCCGAACCTCCAAACCTTCAAGTCCAGAATTAACAAGTTGCCTGTTTCCCCCTTGCCGACACCCACGGTACGATAGTATTTAGGCTGTAAGCCCTCGTGGTGTGTTGTTGAAATATAACCTAACTCTACTTAGCCAGCGAAATGCATTGTTTTATTGTTAATCAGAAATAAGAACATAAATGTAAGCGTAATAATATTATGTATATTTTACTTGTCGCCACCAAGTAATGCGTGTCGCTGTTGCCCAGCAAGAACCAACGCGGAGGTGTAGAATATAACTTGCCAAGGGGTGGGGCGTGGTGTCAGGAATCAGGGAAATCGGGAATTATTTACATATTTACAAAAATAACTACACAATAAATTTTAAATGACAATAAGAAAATAAAAGTAAATAAATAAAACGGAAACAAAAAATAGGTGGTGTAAAGCATCTGTTATTGAAATATTTTTGTAAATTAATGGAACTTGCCAAGAGGTGGGGCGTGCGACGTGGTGTCAGCAATCCGCGAAAATGGGATTCGGGGATTATTTACATATTTACAAAAATAACTAAACAATAAATTCTAAATAACAGTAACGAAAATAAAAATAAAATCTCGGGACGCAGCAAGTGCGTTATGGTAGTGAATTTTCATAAAAATGTTTTTATTGCAAATATGTGTTTTCTTTTTAAGAAAGCAGACATCAATTTTGGTTACCAGTATAACCTATATAGAAAAAGCAGGCATCAAATTTGATTACCAGTATAACATATATAGTAAAAACAATGTGCCATGTTTCATCAAAATAACTTGATTGTTTGAAAACGTACAGAAATTTCCAAAAGTAAACCAAAAGTGTTACTGAAAAAATCCGTTTCCTGGTCAACCTTATAGGTTAATAGCAAATTGAGCTTTTCAAATATGAAGCATTTAATCAAAATTCGCAACCACAACGCACTTGCTGCCTCCAGAATTTCTTAACTTACAAACATGCATTATATTTCGATGGAAAATGCAAAAAAATAAGGCGTTTTCGACAAAAAAAAATTATTTGTATCACCAACGACTTATGGGCCACCCTGTGATTGTCGCAATAATTTTTTAAGATGTAGCTCAAAACACCGTATAATTAATGTATACAATATTTTTTCATATCTTGTATAATAACGAATATATTGAGCTTTATTGATTTTTTACGAAAATTCGACAAAAATTATATACACCATTAAACAATAAACTCTATAGCTAAGGCTACTGCCAAGCATCAGAGAAAGGGTCTATTAGAAATGAATTTTCTGGAAATATTTTAGTAAAATGAAGGACAATGACTGTTGAAACTAAGAGTTCGGTGTATGTAAAACATTCTTCTTGAAACATTTTCTTTCCATAGATCGTATTAGATTCAAGTTATTTGCCTAAATGTTGCGAATTTTGACGTTTTCAATTGTCACTTTGACGTTTTGAGGAAACCCCCAATTTATTTTTCTTTAAATGCCCATAACTTTTTTGTCTTTTGACCTACAGAGCTAAATTTTGGTAGGTGGCACACCTATAATGATATAAACCAGATTACCAAATTTGGTTGCCCTTACTTTGTTAATTTTGGAGATATAAATATTTTGCGAAAGAAAACACAAATTTTTCCGGGAAAACCTCGGCGGATTTTCCTGGCTAACAAAATTATCCAAGCGACTTGCGAAAGGAATGTACTCACCAATTTTGACGTTTAAAATCGCAATTTTGACGTTTTGAGGAAAATCCAAATTTATTTTTCTTTGAATGCCTGTAACTTTTTTATCCTTTAACCTACGGAGCTAAATTATGGTAGATAACTTGCCTATAATGAAATAAATCCGCATATGAAATTTGGTTGCCCTTACTTTGTTAATTCCGGAGATATAAATTTTTTTCGAAAGAAAACACAAAATTTTCCGGGAAAACCTGGACCGATTTTCCTGGCTAACGAACTTATCCAAGCCATTTGCAAAAGGAATTTATTCACCAAATTTAACCAAAATCGGCCCATTATTTTTTGAGTTATCGGTGTGATACATATATATATATATATATATATATATATATATATATATATATATATATATATATATATATATATATATATATATATATATATATAAATATATATATATAAACATATAAAAATTTAAACCGACCCCGGATATGTGTTCTGGGGGGCCTAATTAGCGCTCATTTGAAGAAATTTTTTCAAAATTCAAAAGTCGGGATCTCCTCATTAGTGAATTTTTTCTAAGAAAATTCACTAATAAATAAATAAAACGAAAACCAAAAATAGGAGGTGTGGAGCATCTGTTACTAAATTTAACTGATAAACTAATACGTTCCTAAATATTTTTATAAATTAATGGAATCCGTAGTCTATCTTTTTGCTCGGCAAAAATATCGATTACGTTATCGTAAAATGAAGAGTGCTGTGTCAGTTCTTTAACAAGCATTTT
This sequence comes from Tillus elongatus, assembly GCA_964006375.1. Lineage (NCBI taxonomy): Eukaryota > Metazoa > Arthropoda > Insecta > Coleoptera > Cleridae > Tillus > Tillus elongatus. The sequence goes on along the minus strand of OZ023262.1, from coordinate 58,584,257 downwards.
TTCTATGGAAATCATTGATATGTTTTTAACCTGTCTTGACTAATACTATTTCTGGAAAATGTTTTGATGCGTTTAAGTGCAGAAAAACTTTTTTCTACTGAAGCAGATGTGACAGGAATTGTGACTATTAACGTAAGCAGTTTATAAAACTCGGTTAGACAAGAAATTAAGTCATTTTTGTAAATAAATGAAATCATTTCGATAGGCGTATGGCAATCTTGAAACAGTTCTGTATCTGTGTATACAGTGCTCAGTTCGTTTTTTAATGCAATTGAATCAAACAAAGGATATTGTTTTAATGATAATTCAGAGATATCCTTTGGGAAGTCTTTTGAATACGAAACAAAATTGTCTTTCTTTATTAAATCAAAAAATTCTAGTTTGTTTAAATCCGAAAATCTTACTTGCAGTTGATTAATTATTGTGTCTCAAATTTCATTAAAAATTTGTTTATTATTCTGTTTTAAATTTTGAATACTTTATGTTGTCTTTCTTTTCTTTAGTGCCGTTGCATTATTTTCAAAATCCTCAAATAAGGAGTTGTAAATTTGATTAAAATGAATTTCATTATCTCTAAAATCTTGCAAAGTAGTAGTTAATACAATCAGACGTTTCTTAGCGTGAGTAATATCTGTGCTTTTATTTTGTAAAATTAAAAACACAACATCGGTATGTTCAAATATAAACTTAAAAGTGTGTAAAAGAAAAAGAAAATGGGGATCGTTAAGATGTCGATTTAGGCCAATAGATTCTCTCCGAGTTTGTTGATCTTGTTTGAAATCATTGTGATTCAAAATATAATCAATAACTTCTATTAATTTGTTTCTGTTTCACAACACTGTATAAACTATACTAGAAGTAAAATTCCACCTTACCAGCGCTCACAGTTGGAGCCTGGCCTTCGAGCACGTGATTTGAAGCGCATTTTAATTGGTTTGCCAGGGCTAATGTTTGTATGCATTCAAATAAATGTGTTCAATTATGGACATACAGTTGGATTCGTAATTATTTACTCTATCTAACAGTGTAAAAATCAAATATGGCGCCCATAAGCAAAACAAAAGTTGCCATGAAAGACAAAATCTAGTAGGCGTAGACAAATTCTAAGCCACCCGTTTGATAAGTCGTAGTCAGTTACGGAAACCTACCAACACGCGACAGTCGATTTGATAAAATATTAGATATTAAACAAATAAGAAAAGCTAGTTTTTAAATATTTTTTTTGAAAATATTTCAGGAATGATAGGACCTATTTAAAAACGCTCTTCAGATTATGAATAGGCATTATATGGCGCATATTTTTTTAGTGCATTTTCTTTAAAAAATTCACTAATGAGGAGATGGCGACATTTGAATTTTGAAAAAATTTCTTCAAATGAGCGGAAACTAGTATCCCTGGGATCCAAATCCGAGGTCAGTTTTAGACTTTATATGTATATATATATATATATATATATATATATATATATATATATATATATATATATATATATATATATATATATCTTTATTTATGTGTCACACCGATCTCAAAAAAGAATGGGCCGCTTTTGATAAAATTTGGTGAGTACCTTCCTTTCGCAAGTCACTTGGATATGTTCGTTAGCCAGGAAAATCAGACTAGTCATTTCCGGAAAATTCTTCAGAAATAATAAAGCTATGCTACGCGGTTTATATAATAAAAATCAAACTATGTACCAAAAAAAAGTTATAAGCATTATAATTTTTCTTCTAAAACGTCAAAGTCGCGATTTAAAACGTCAAAATTGACATGTTCTAGATAAAGAACCTGAAACTAATACGGAAAATGTAGCAAAAATTCCGTAAGAGGTGTGTTCTATAAAGTCTTAATTTTCAGCTTCAGTCGTCATTGTCCTTCATTTTACTTAAATATTTTCAGAAAATGAATCTTAAATAGACCGTTGCTCTGATGCTTTGGCGGTGGTTTCAATTATAGGGTAAAGAAATGAAGAAAAACATTATTCCCCTTTTTAAGCACATTGCGCGCATGGAGCAGTGTGAGATTTGGCATAGCTAAAGTTCATATAAAGAAGGTGAGCAGAAATATAAAATGTATGTATAATTTGTGTTACAAATAGATTAAACAATGCTTTGTGCTAATTAGGCAGTAGGATTGATTCCCAGTGCCAGGTTTGAGCTGACGGTTAATATATTAATGTCAATGTAAAACACATATTACTCTACGGCCGAGCAGATGTATATGGATGCGTTCATACTGAATACTGAATACTAAACTTCAGTTCCTAAAAAAGTAACTACAAATTTAATGGAACTAGTTGAACTTTACGTTAGGGTTTTAGTGAATTTTCACTAAACATAATATTTTATCTTTGTTATTTTTCTTTAAAAAAATCGGTAATATAAGGAGAAGCAATTTTTGCATTTGGAAAAAATTCTTCAAATAATCACGAACTATATATATATATATATATATATATATATATATATATATATATATATATATATGTATATGTATATATATATATATATATATATATATATATATATATATATATATATATATATATATATATATATATATATAGGGTGGGGCATTGAAAACGAAAAAACGAAACAGACCGATTTGCGTCCAGAGAAATGTTTTTTAAGAAACGCTGAAACACGTCAATTTTAATATTGAGGAAAATATGTTTTGACACAAAACTCAGCTTTGTCACATCAACCCCTTAAAGGTGGTGATAACAACCCTTATATTTTAAATAGGGAATATGGGTCGAGTGTTACCACATTTGAAAGCTCTTTATTTTCTGAATTCAGCACACTAAATTTTTTGGAAGTTTTATTAACTCGTTTAAAAATTATTCACACTCGACCCATGTCCCTATTTAAAATAGAAGGGTTGTTATCACCACCCTTAAGGGGTTGATGTGACAAAGTTGAGTTTTATGTCAAAACATGTCCCCCTCAATATTAAAATTGATGTGTTACAGCGTTTCTTCTTAATATATATATATATATATATATATATATATATATATATATATATATATATATATATATATATATATATATATATATATATATATATATATATATATATATATATATATATATATATATATAATCGGAAAGTAATAGGCCGACTTTGATTATATTTGGCGAGTACCTTCCTTATACAAGTGGCTTGGCTAAGTTCGTTAGTCAGGAAAATGGGACCAGTTTTTCCTGGAAAAGTTTAGGTTTTCTTTCGGAAAATTTTTATACCTTTGGAAATAACAAAGCTATGGCAATCATATTTGATAGGTGGCTTTATATGTGAATCACACACGGAAATAGATACATTAGGTATATATGTAATTTGAATATTATGAATTTTTTTAGGAAATTTTCGTGTAAAAAAATATGTAAAATTACAATGTACGTTATTGTAAAAAAAATATTTCACATTTTCGTGAAAAATTCTTGTTTAGCAAAGTTTTTTTTAAAAAAAACCCATTATTTTCCTGTTACATTACTTTAACCAATTTTTGTAAAGACAATGCCAATTCTCATTAAAGAAATTGTCTGCAAATTTTCATGAAAATATTTTTTTTTTGAAATTTTTGTCAAAAAGCTTTATGTGGATAATTATATTTTAGCAGGTGTGTAAATAGCTTGAAGAGGTTCGTTGCCTAGGAAAATCGGAACAGTTTTTTCGGGAACATTTAAAGTTTATTTTCGGATAATTATTGTACTCTTTCAAACAATACATTTATTTTAATGTAATAAGCTACACTGTTTCTACTATGTGTGGGTTATAGCAAATTACATGCCTTCTATTTAAAAAAGGAATATTTGCCATTAAAAACATTTTTATGAAAATTCACTGCCATAACGCACTTGCTGCGTCCAGACTTTTGTGTAATTCGACCGACTGTGTATCTCATGGTTTGGTTGGTCCCAATAGTAAGTCAGTTAAAAGTGACCACCGTGTATAGAACAATTTTTTATTAAGCGAACAGTGAGACCTGCGATGACAACTCGTAAGTAAACTATGGAGAACCCATCGCCCACAACACATTTTAAAATTGGCGATCATTTCGCTAACAAAGTAATTTCTTCAGGTCTAAAAAGCTATTGCGAATCAGCCTCTCCAATTTGTACTTTATACGATATTTTTAGCACAAAAAGCTTGTTATATTAAGAGGGTTATTAGTTCTCAGCTATTATTAAAAAAATAAATTAACAACTTACTTCGGCTCGAGTTCTGTTCCTTGCTGCATCAGACTTCCGACAGTGAACCAAAAGGAATTCTTAATATGAAACTGATTTTCGAGATATTCTGGCTCTTCTATGCAAGGATAAGGATTCTCCCATTCACTTGGACTTAGCCTGGCCAATACAAATAATGATAAAGATACTGTGAATACAGAACCCAAAAGAGCTAGCCATGTCTCTATAGCAAACGGTGCCGCAAATGAAAAGAAACTTGGTGATTCCTTTTTAGGCTTTTGGAATAAAATTATTATCCCTAAAAGAAAAAAAGTCATATTATTTTATTAATTATGTTGTACATTTTCTTTTAAAAACTTATTGATATGCTATATCCGTGAGAATTGGGAGCAAATATTATTATTCCAGAACGATAGAGCAGTTCCGCATAATCATCGTTTGGCCTGCGAGCTATTGCCAACTCGCATCCTCACAGACTTGCTATTGTGCAGCCAAACCTTCTTTGGAGTATAAAAAAAATCCTCACAGACCGACGAAATTTTTGTATGATAATTATAGAAATAATGGAAACCAAAAAGCTGACTGTTTCTATTACTTTTTGGCATAGAGACTTAATCTACAGGGTGGCGCATTGAAAACGAAACAGACCGATTTGCGTCCAGAGAATTTTTTTTAAAAAACGCCGAAACACGCCATTTTTAATATTGAGGGGGACATATTTTGACATAAAACTTAACTTTGTCACATCAACCCCTTAAGGGTGGTGATAACAACCCTTATATTTTAAATAGGGAACATGGGTCGAGTGTTACATCATTTGAAAGCTCTTTTTTTCTGAATTCAGCACACAAATTTTTTTGTAAGTTTTATCAACTCGTTTAAAAATTATTCACAGTTGGAGTTGCAAGAACGTATTTCAGACATTGTCATACGAAATGCACTAATTAGTCAATTTTTCGTTAAAAAAACTAAGAAACAAAATCAAAAATGTTCAGTTAAGTAAGTGTTCAAATTGTTGTCCACCAGTTTCCACACAAAAGTACACATTTTGTTCAAAACGAGCTCTGACATTCTGGAGCATTTGTGGAGTTATTAGACGGCATTCTTCAACAATGCGTCGTCGTAATTCTTCCAGAGACTCCGGTTCTGTTGCGTAAATTCTACTCTCTAAATGGCCCCATAGAAAGAAGTCTAAAGGAGTTAAATCCGGTGATCTAGGGGCCTCTCAATAGAACCTCTACGCTCAATCCATTGCTCTGGAAACTCTCTGTTCAAAAACTTCCTAACACGTAGTGGAAAATGTGGAGGAGCTCCATCTTGTTGAAACACTAATTGATTTTCTTGATAGCGATCATATTTATCAACAATGTCAATTAGTAGAGGGTAAACGATATCTTCTGGTAACTCCAAATACGTTTCGTCACTCAAATTGCCATCAAGAAAAATTGGTCCGATTAAACGGTCTCCAAAATACAAGTCCAGACATGCAATGTCTGTGGAGTTTGGACCTCGTGAAAATTTCTTGGATTATTATCTGCCCAATAACGACAATTATGACGATTGACTGTAGAGTTTAATAAAAACGTACACTCGTCTGTAAAACAGATATTGAACAGAAAGTTCCCGTTATCAGCTATTCGTGCAGTCATAACTTCACAAAACTCCAGCCGCCGATCAAAGTCATCTTCATTCAGTTGTTGTACAAGATGAATTTTATACGGGTGAAATTTATGATGCTTCAATATTCGCTGAATAGTTCTTCTTTTGATGTCTGAAACAGTGGCCAATTTTCTCGTGCTCAAAGTTGGGTTTGCAGTAATTTGTCCTAAAACTTCAATCTCAGTAGTCTCATTTATAACCGGAAATTCACGTTCAGGATCTCGTTTTTTGTTGGCTACTGAACCACTTTGTCGAAACTTTGCAACTAACTCCAAAATGTATTTTCTGTTAACATGTCTGTTCGGATGTCGTTTATTAAACAAATTTGCGGTACGGTTGGCACAGTCATCGTTTTTGAAAAAAAAAGGGTAATTATTTCAACTCTTTCTTCTACAAAATACACCATTGTGAAATTAATTTTCGGTAGTACTATCAAGTATCAAACCGACCGATAAACTGAAATAATAAACCGCATTTCTCTCATTCCGATAAGAAATGCTCTGATAGTAAATTTTTTGTTTACAAACCAACAAAACATTGACCATCAGCACATTTATCATCGGAATGAGTGAAATGCGTTTTTGTATATTCAACTTTGAATAATTTTTAAACGAGTTGATAAAACTTCCAAACAAATTAGTGTGCTGAATTGAGAAAAGAAAGAGCTTTCAAGTGGCGTAACACTCGACCCATGTTCCTTATTTAAAATATAAGGGTTGTTATGACCACCATTAAGGGGTTAATGTGACAAAGTTGAGTTTTATGTCAAAACATGTCCCCCTCAATATTAAAATTGACGTGTTTCAGCGTTTCTTAAAAAAACAATTTCTCTGGACGCAAATCGGTCTGTTTCGTTTTCAATGCGCCGCCCTATATATGTTACTACAGTAGCACTAGTATAACAGGTCTAGTACCTTATAACAATAATTCTGTATGAAATAAGGTCTGAGATAACACAATCACATAAGCTTACCTAAATTCATAAAGGGTTCAGTAAAATCCACAGCTTCTTGTCTTTCTGAGGTAATAGTCAAATCGGCAATTGCAAGGTCTGCCCTCTGAAATAAGTTTTAACAAATAAATCTTATTGTTAGCACCCTAATGTATACATATTCTTTAACATTTTGTTTAAAAATGTACATTATACATTTACTAAGAGTCTGGACGAATCAAGCTAGTTATGGCCAGGGCTCGGATTATATGCAATGCGCATATTTTTCGCATAAGTTACATATTTTAGTGTATTTTGCCTAAATTGCATATTTCCATATATTTTGCATTATTTTCATATTTTACAATTTTTAGGGGTTTCCGTATATTACAAAAGCCATATACTTGTTTCAATGTAAGCAACTGCTAAGGTAAAATTATAGGCCGTTCCAATGTAGCTGGCAGAAAGGAGATTCCAAATTCCTGGCATTGTATAGTTCAAGCGCTTCACTCAGATATAAGACTCGTGGAGTAAGGTATTCAAGAGGACAACATACCAACCAAATTTGATCAAAATAACTTGGTTATTTTTTTGAGATACAAATTTATTTTTTTCCGGAAAAATTATTATTATTATTATTATTATTATTATTATTATTATTATTATTATTATTATTATTATTATTATTATTATTATTATTATTATTACCTTCATTGCTTAAAATCATACAACATGTTTATTCAATAAGTCTAAGACTTGTGGCGAATATTAACATAATTTTATATACATAGTTGCATCCAAAACTGCTTGACAACACTCCAAATTCAACAACGTTAAAATTTTGACATTTCAAAAAATCTGTTTTCTCTTCCATTTCGTTCTTCTAATGTTTCACCTGATACCTCCATTTACAATTAATAATAATCACTCCATAATACTTTTCCAACTGCAAACCTTTCTCAACTGCCCATATGTTTGCCGAAATTATAAATTTTGTAGGAGACTAAAAATGACATTTTAATTTGACATATATAATAAGTTTTTAAAAGAAAATGTACAACTTATATATTCATTATTAATGCTTATGTTTGCCGAAATTATAAATTTTGAAGGAGACCAAAAATGACATTTTAATTTGACATATATAATAAGTTTAAAAAAAAAGTACAACTTATATATTCATTATTAATGCTTAAGTTTCGATTTTAAACAAAGAATTAACTTATTTTTAAATTTTGCAATATTTACACAATTTTTGACAGTCCTGATTGCATACGTACTGTTCCTGTGTGAAAGAGTTAATTTAATAACATAACTTATTTTATCGGTTAGGGTCTTGGACAACTAATATGATCAAATAACTTTGTTGTTTTTGGCAATGATTTAGTTCACAAGTTTTTCATATAAACTAAAATTATTAATCAAAAAACAACATATTCTCTCATTAACCAATTAATTTTTAGTTTCATCAAAATCGGTTAATAACTTTTTGAGTTATCATGTGGATACATACACACACACACACACACACACACACACACACACACACACACACACACACACACACATATATATATATATATATATATATATATATATATATATATATATATATATATATATATATATATATATATATATATATATATTATTTATTTATTTATTTCTGAAATACATTTTACAAGGTACAATACAAATAACCTTGTGGTTGTATCAAATGTACAAATTTAAAGCATGGTATTTAAAATTTGCAGTCTCACCATCGATACCTCTCTATTAGCGACTTTTTAAAAATGAAATACGCTCAATTTTTTAAATAAAAATTCGCTAATAAGAACAAAACAGAAATGTCACTACCTAAAAAAAAAAGGTAACAGTACACGATGCTCCCAGACGGTCACCCATCCAAGCACTGACCATGTCCCAGGTTGCTTAACTTCGGCGATCGCACGACAATCAACTCAACTCAATAAACTTTATTTACAATAAGAACAATATTTACAAAAATAGATGCATATTCTTGCTACAGGTTATAAATGTGAAACTCCTATAATTAATATATTTTCACTGTACAATCTACTAATGTGTATACAATTTTTACTTATGATAATGTGTGAGAAGCTTAGAGCTGTTATAAAGTTACATAGTAATATGTGTGGAATTATCAGGAAAATGTAGCTGTTTAAAAAACCTGATCCAGATGATTAATTGTGTGGGTGATTGTTTTGGACTTGTGTCCTTCTGTATAAGTAGGCATGTTAGTTGGAGACAAAGTCCTCCTTGAATAATTTCAAATGCTGGTATATTAATTTGTGTTTAATTTTAAAATTACTGTTTTGTCGGATGTTGGTTAGGTTTTCAGTGAGTGTACTGTTATTAATAGAGAAATTGTAGAATTTGTCAGAAATTGTATCTATTTGGTCTTTTAAAGTGGGTAGATTTGCTACGGAATGGAGGGTGTTAATTCTTGTGTATCTGCTTAAACCTGTGATTAGTCTGAGACATCTATTTTGAAACCTTTGGAGAGGGAGAAGTCTTGTTTTCGAGGCACCACCCCAAACCTGACATCCATAGGTGAGTGTCGGTCGGAGTACCGCTGTGTATATTAGTTTTTTATTTACAAAACTCATGTTTCTATTGATCAGTGTGGGGTATAAATAACGCATTGCAGAGAAAGCATTATTTTGTAACGAATTGATGTGTTTGTGGAAATTTAGCCTTTGATCGAGGTGTGCGCCTAGGTATTTCACATTATTTGTTGGCTGTATTTGCTGCTGCGATATTTTTAGTGGTGTAAAAATTTTAATAGTGTCAAGTTTTTTGCTAAAGATTATATTCTCGGATTTAGAGGCGTTTAGTTTAATTTTATATTTGTCGTAGTATCCTTGTAGTATGTCTAAATGGATTTGTATCTGTTTGTTGGCGACATGTCTGGAGAACGAGTGTGCGTATATAGCAGTGTCATCGGCGTACATGGCCAATTTGGTTTTCTCAAAATGTGGAATATCTGCGAGATAGTAATTAAAGAGTGTTGGACCTAGTACTGAACCCTGGGGAACTCCTGCATTGATGTTTTTTTTGTGTGAGAGGCAGTTATTTATTTTGACCTGGAATGTTCTGTTGGTGAGGTAGCTATGTATTAATTTTATTATGGCGGGTGGAAATTTGTATTTGATGAATTTATGTATGAGTCCTTCTAACCACACTCTATCAAAGGCCTTTTCTATGTCCAAAAGGACCATTGCTGTTTCCCTATTTTGATTAAAGTTTTTTGTTATATCATTGGCTATTCTTGCTACCTGCATTATCGTGCTGTGAGATTGTCTAAAACCAAATTGGCAACTAGGTAATATCTTGAGTTTGGACTCAATGTCGTTGATTTTAAATAATATTATTCGTTCAGTTATTTTTGCAATTGTGTTTAGTAAACTGATTGGTCTATAACTATTTAACTCTGAGGGAGTTTTACCTGGTTTATGTATAGGAATAACTATGGCTGTTTTCCAAGATGTGGGGAAATGGTGAAATTTTATTATTGCGTTAATTATGTGTGTAAGTTGCTCAAGGGATTTATGTGATAAATTTTTAAGCAACAAATTGTGAATTCCGTCTGGCCCTGGAGATTTTTTGTTTGGTAAGTTCTTAATAATCATTTTAATCTCCTCTCGTTTTATGTGCAAAGAATTATGTTCAGTTTCGTTTAGAGTAAGTGGCGTATTTAAAAAGTTATTCACTGCGTCTGTTATGTGTTCTTGTTCTGGAGTTATGTCGTCTTCAATTTTGTGAATATTTTCAAAGTGCTCAGCCAAAACCTCAGCTTTATCAGTATCACAGAGAATGTGGGTATTATTTTTGATTAAGGAAGGAATGTGTTGGGATTTTTTTCTCAGTTTCCTAACGATTTTCCAAAGAGAGTTGTCATCTGGTTTGAGTTCTGTTAGTGTGTTAATCCACTGTGTGTTTCTGTAGTCTCTGATCTTTATATTAATTTCGTTTGTCAGTCTGTTTATGTCAGATTTTACATGGGTGTTTCCTGTTTGCTGCATGTGTTTTCGTAGTCTGTTTTTATTTTTAATTAGCTGTTTTATTTCATTCGGTAGGTTGTCGTTTGTTGTGTTAATCTTAATGAGTTTTGAATGTTTGTCTCTGGCTGCTTGGATAACTCTGGTTAATTTTAATACTTCTTTTTCTAACTGTTCAGTGCTATCTATGTTGGGGTTAATTATTATAGAGTTGTCCAGTGTTTGTCTAAATTCTTTCCAGTTAGTGTTTTTGTAACATGTTATGTAAGAGTTTGAGTTATTAGTAAGTTGTCTTGGGAGAACAAGGAAGACTGGGTTGTGATCAGAGGATAATTCAGGAGAAGAAAACGGTTGTTCAGCGATGTTAATATTTTTGTTAACAAATAGGTCAATTGTCGTCGGGGTTGTGTTATTAGTAGGAAAATGTGTGTGTGAGTCAGGGTACAGTAGTGTTATGTTGTTATTATCTATCTATCTAGGAAAAAAACCGGAGGGGAATAAGCCAATCATAGTGGAGTTTACCTCGTTTGATAATAAACAGCTTGTAATGACAAGAACTGGAAAACTCATCGGAACTAATATCTATGTGTGATTCCTAACCTGGAAAACAGTGTGAATGTAAACAATCTAAAATGTGAACTCAAAGTTAATAGAAAGGAAATAGAATGCCTTCGCATATTAAATAGTAATTTGGAGAAATCAATAAATGATAAAAATCTTATCATTGAACTATTAACCGCCGATAAAAAGAACTTCTTGCAAAGTGAAGGTGGCAGCGTTGCCACGTTGCCGAAAATTTCCAATGAAGGTATGACAAAGCATGTGAAATATAGGGATCCCAAAATGTCAAATGAATACGATGGGAGAGTATCACAAACGCTTGAAAAATTAAATGACGATCACATAATGCATAAAGTAGAGAAAACCCATAATATTAAACAGAAGAAAAATATGGTTATAGGAACTGGTTCGACGCAGAATAATACAGCTACTTTTCAAGCTGTCGCTAAAAAAGCTGTCATTCATTTGGGAAGAGTGGGGTTGAACACAAAAAAGGAAACTATTTTGAACCATCTTCAGAAAACTTTCAAGCGAAGTGATTTCACTGTGGAAGAATGTCCGGTGAGAGACGGCGCAAAAAGTATATCTTTCAAGGTAGAAGCAGACTTTGCGCTGTTAAGTGAAATTTATGATGCTCAAAATTGGCCCACTGGGGTAACAGTATCCAGATATAGGTTTTTTCGAGGAAGAGATAATGCAAAATTCGATGCATAAAAATTCTCAAAAAAGTTGTTTTGCTTTGATTAACCTGAACTTACAAGGACTGCCTAGGAAAATAGATTGCCTAGAAAATTGTTTAAAAATGGAAGACTGCTGTATAGCTTGCTTTACAGAACATTGGCTGACTAATGACAACGTAAACAAAATCATAATACAAGGCTACAGAATAGCAAATTGCTTTACGAGACAATCAACTTCTCGTGGTGGTGCTATGATATTGGTAAGAGAAGGAGTGGAATATGAATCAATTGATCCGATAACTAACCTGTCTGTTGAGGGTTGTATAGAGATAGCTGCAGTTAGACTTCCAAGTCTAGACATGACCGTTCTATCAGTTTATCGCCCCCCGGGAGCTGACATGCAAGTTTTTATGGAAAAAGCTGACATTGCACTTGGTACTTTAATAAATAGTGGGGTTAATAACCTTTTCGTCGCTGGAGACTTTAATGTGAATATTTTGGAGTCAACAATGGAGAGTACCAAGCTGCATCATCTGTTTGTGTCCTATGGACTTTATAATCTATTTTCAGAAGCATCTAGAATAACAAAGACATCTGCAACTTGTATAGACAATATTTATTCAAACATAAACCTAAACAACTGTCTAGCGAAAACTGTGAATTTACACCTGTCGGACCATCTTGCGCAAAAGCTCCTGATATATAAGGACAACAAACAAGAGGATAAGTTTCATAATGTAAGGGATACAAATAACAGTCATAGTGTTCAGCTCTTCATACACCAGTTGCAAAACATTGACTGGAATTCACTTCTGGTACCAAATGCTGAAGAATCTTATGTTCGTTTCCACGAAGCTCTAATGGAAAGCTTTGAAAATTGCTTCCCGGTGAAAAGGAAGAGGGTTATCTTTGTTAAAGAACGCATTTTCCGGAGTGAAATTATCAGAAAACTTAAGAATGAGGTAGATGCTGCATATACAATCTTTAGAGTAAAAAGAGATGATAATTCAAAAACTCTTTATGAAAGCCTAAAGAAACAACTAAGGACACAGATTGACACTTCTATTAGAAACTATAACAGAGATAGAATTACAAATGCTGATAATAAATCTAAAATCATCTGGAAGTTGATAAATTCGAATATAAAAACCTCGAGGATTAACCAAGGAGCAAGTACACTAAGTGCGGACTGTCTAAATTGCCATTTTTCCAGAATTGGTGAGGATAATTTGGTGCCAGTAGAAGACACGTCAAAAAAGTGCCATTCCTATATAAAACGTGTCAAACTGCGGAGCAATGGGTCAATGTTTCTCGAGGACACATCCCCACGTGAAATTATGCAGGTGGTGTTGATGATGAAAAATAAGTCAGCTTGTGACATCTTTGGATTAAACATAGTACTTTTAAAAAGGATAATCCACGTGATTGCAGACCCACTGAGCAAAATTGTCAATATGTGCTTTGCTCAGGGTATATTTCCAAATCTATTAAAAATTGCAAAGATAATTCCTTTCCCAAAAAATGGCGACATGAACGATTGCAACAATTATAGGCCAATTTGTATTCTCCCTATAATCTCGAAAATCTTGGAAGCACTTATTAAAGAGAGATTAGCAAGCTATATTGATAGGCAGGAAATTCTAAACCATTCACAGCATGGATTCAGAAGAAATAGGTCAACAACTACGGCGATGACATATATAGTTGATTTTGTCTTGGAAGCACTTAATCACAAAGAAAATGCCGAGATTTTGTGCGTTGACCTTAGTAAAGCCTTTAATATGGTAAACCACCAGATCCTTATCTCTAAGTTGGAATATTATGGAATGAGAGGCAGAATAGGAACACTTTTACAATCATATTTAAGGAACAGGGTGCAGTTGGTTAGCTGGCAAAATACCAAATCAAATTTTAAACAGGTAGACTTGGGAGTACCACAGGGCTCTATACTGGGGCCAATGCTCTTCCTATTATATATTAACGATTTGCCCGAAAACATTAGGGCAGACAGAAATTGCATCTTCGCAGATGACACGACATTAATTAATAAAGCAGTTCCAGACCTTATAAAACACAAAGGTGACCAATCCATCCAGCAGGTGGAAGCATGGGTTAAGGCAAACAAGTTATTGCTTAATGCAGAAAAAACATCAAGACTTGTCATAACTACCAGGGACTATCTACAGAACTCAGGCGAAAATATTAAAGTTTTAGGCTTTCATATTGATGGTTGTTTAAGCTGGAAACCCCACATAGACCATATGTGTAAAAAATTATCTTCAGCCATCTACTCAATCCGTAGAATAAGATACATCATAGATGAAAGCGCCGCAAGAGTTACTTACTATGCTCACTTTCAAAGCATTGCAACCTATGGGATTTTGCTATGGGGATCCTCGCCACATGCAGAACGTGTCTTTATACAACAGAAAAGAGCAATTAGGGCGATTGCTAACGTTCCTCAGGACCACAGTTGTAGAGAACTATTCCAGAGGTATAAAATACTTACCCTACCAGCAAGTTATATAATTACTTGCCTTCTTTACATTTATGACCATCAGGCCAGTTTCATCTCCCATGAACAGGTTCACAGTTACGAAACTAGAGGTAAAAGTCAGTTTGTGATTCCTCATCACAGGATAAGCCGCACGCAGAGGAGCCATGGGTATACTGGAGTTAGGTTGTTTAATTCACTTCCAGTGGTGGTCAGGGAATTGCCTAGAAGACAGTTTGCATCTGTGATAAAAAGAAAATTAATAGAGAGACCTATATATTCAATTGAAGAATTTAATTTTTAATTAACTGTTGTGTGTTTTTGTCAGCTCATTTTATATTTTGTTTTATTTTATGTATATTGTCACCCACTATTTGTCATGTGTAAGTCCAGTATACAATTATTTTATTATTTTATGTGCGACGAACCATGTAAATGTTGATGGTTAAATAAATGTTATGTTATGTTATGTTATGTTATGTAAAACATGATCTAACTCAGCAACAATTAAAAGATCAGAGTGTGCTACGAAAGCACCTAAAACTTGCTAGGGCAAAAAACCAAAGGGCGTATACGAAAACAGTTATAGAGCAGGAGATCTGGACGATATTGAAGTAGCCACATCACCAGTACGGGAACCTAAGTCAAATAGCGCACCTCCCACGCCAGCTTTACAACATCAAGGATCTGGTCCTAAAATCCCAGAACCAAAAAGTATTGGGTCAAATACACCAAGAAAACCCACTGCAATCAATATTGTGAAAAAGACGCTGAGAAGCAATTCTGCAGACAAGTCAGGGGAGCAGGGCAACAAGGTGAATATTCCCAAACAGTCAGCCAGATTGAAGTGAGGCTACTTCATTTCTTAAGAATGGTGATTTTGTTGTAAGTTCCAGTTTTGTCATAAATAGTTTGGGGTAACATTTTACTCTGGTTTGTACTTGCAGTTTATATTTTAAGTGAAATTTATTTTTCTTAAGATTTGTTTTTATTGAATCAGTGTGGTGTGTGTATTTTTTAGGAGATTTTCACACATTACATAGATATTTGGATATATGATATAGATTTAGGCCTGAATATTTGTATTTTATAGTTTTATAGTTTTTCTTTTCTCTCTCTCTTTGCTAGTGTATTTTGGTTTGTGGGCAGGCGTTGCACTGCTTCAGCATGGCGGACTATATTCGAGATTTTCAGGTTGACACCACAGAAACTAATATCGTGGATACCATTCAAGACTACCGAACGTTATTGATAGATAGTACTAATGACTTTAAATTGTGTCACCAAAACATTAGAAGTCTAGGTAGAAATTTTGATAATCTAAAATTATTTTTAGATAGCTTTGGTGAATTTAGTTGCATTGTTCTTACGGAAACATGGCAGTTCCATGATCTGAATCTGTATAGGCTGGAGGGGTACAACATATTGTACAGTGGGGGAAGTTTAAATCAAAATGATGGGGTGGTCATTTACATAAAATCTGAGTTTAAATATACGTTCAAAATTATTGAATTGAAACCTATGAAAGCGATACAGGTTCAAATAAAGCATTTGGGTAAAACTATTATGGTGACAGGCATTTATAGATCCCCATCAACATGCGCAGATGATTTTAGTTTAACATTGGCAAGATATCTAAAAGATTGCGAGAAAAATAGTGATATTCATATAATAGCGGGTGATATAAATATAGATATTCTTTCCAATAATAATGTGTGTGAAGAGTACCTGAATGTAATGAGCCAAGCGGGTTTTATGTCCGTGATTCATGGAAACACTAGGGTAAGTGGCAACTCGGGAAGTTGCATTGATCACATATTTGTTAATATAAGACCAAATATTATGAGTAAAATTAACCCTTTTATAATTGAAACAGACATAACTGATCACTACTCACAAATTTTACAGGTTGCTTTTCTTGAAGAAGAAAGTAAAAAGTATATTAAGATAAGAAAGCCTGTACTAAATAAACACAAATTAGTCAACAAACTTCGGGTGGAGGGATGGTACGGTGTCTATAATCAGAGTGATGTTAACGACGCGGCGCAAACTTTTGTAGAAATTTTGAAAGAGTATATAAGTGAGAGCACATACACAATTAAGCAGGGCAAAAGAAGCTTAAAAAAGACAAAGTGGGTTACAGCAGGCATAATTAGATCAATTCAAACAAAAAACCAACTATACAGAACTATGAAACATGATCCCACAGATTATAACACAGCAAATTATAGAAAACATAGAAACCTTTTAAATACGATGATTAAAAGATGTAAATACAATTATTACCAAGAGAAGATAAATAATAACATAAACAATTCGAAGGCCATGTGGAATAGTTTGAGAGATATATATTCGGAAGACAAAAGTGCTGAAATCAAAGAAATTAGAAGTGAACAGGGCGTAATACTGACGGATTGTGAAGGGGTCTCGAATGCTTTTGTAAACTTTTTCACTAATATAGGTGGTAATCTAGCTAAACAGATTAACAAATGTAACATGGTAAACGGGTACCCTAGGAGGAAGACTTCACGAAATTCATTTTTTCTGCAGCAGACAAATGAGGAGGAGGTAGTCCAGGTAATAATGCAACTCAGGAATGGTAAGGCGCCAGGTTACGATCAAATAACAGGAGAATTATTAAAGGAAATAGCGGTATATATAGCTTACCCGCTAACGTATATTGTCAATAAGTCCTTTGAAGTTGGTACCTTCCCAAAGATATTTAAAGAAACAATCATAAAGCCATTATTCAAGAGTGGTGATATACTCGAACTGACCAATTATAGGCCTTTATCATTAACAACAAATTTCGCAAAAATAATTGAAAAAATTATAAAGAAAAGGTTAACAGATTACTTGACTAAATACAGCGTTTTGTCGGACAGTCAGTTTGGATTCAGAGAAGGTAGGTCAGCTGAGAATGCCATGGCTACCCTGACTCAGCATATATACAACGCGATAGCTAACCGGGAACCATGCATGGGTGTCTTTATAGATCTAAAAAAAGCATTCGATACCGTGGATCACTCAATGCTGCTAGACTGTCTGGATGCAATAGGCATTCGAGGCATTCCATACGAATTATTGAAGGACTACCTGTATGACAGAACACAAAGGGTACGGATCGGTGATGCGTTTAGCGAGTATAAATCTGTGAGTTTTGGCGTTCCGCAAGGTACTGTGTTAGGGCCCCTGTTATTCATTATTTATCTAAACGAATTGCTTCTGCTTGACCTTGATGGTATTGTCATAAGTTTTGCTGATGATACAGCTATATTTTTTAAGGACAATACTTGGTCAAGTTTAAAAACTAAAGTAGAAAAGGAACTTTCTAAAATAATGCATTTTTTTGCTGACAGGAGGTTGACTGTAAACATTGAAAAAACATATTTCTTACCATTTGCGTCGTATACTAATAGTATGCCAGATTACTGTGAACTAAGAGTGGAGAATAATTGTCAGTGTCAAAGGACAAAAATAAAGATGACAACTACATATAAATACTTGGGTATATACTTGGATCAGAATTTAAGATGGGATAGTCAAATATATCATTTGACAAAGAAGGTACGATTCCTGACCTGGAGGTTCAAGAGCTTTCGCCAGATATTTTCTGTACAACAGCTGTTTCTTTTGTATAACGCTCTGGTTAAACCACATTTAACATATGGGATACTTCTTTGGGGTGGTGCTACAAACAATTATATATGCATGCTGGAAAAGGTGCAAAAATGGATCCTCAAAATAATACTTAAAAAGAATATTACATATCCAACGGAGAGTTTATATACTGAGTCCAGTGTGTTCGATATTAGACAGTTGTTTTGCTTTTCGCTTTTAAGTTGGCAGCATAGAAACGTAAATCAAAGATTATGTATAAGCCATGAGTATTTTACTAGAGGAAGTCTTCAGGCGGTTTGTGTGCCTAGAGTCAGGAAGACGCTATGTCAACGAGCGTTTTCTTATCTTGGCCCAAAGATTTATAATACAATACCGAGCGAATATAAGAGAATAAATGGAATTAACTTGTTTAAGGCAAAAATCACAGAGTGGATCAAGGCTAAATCCAGAGTGGAGATTCACAGTATCATAGATATAAAAAATGTTTACTATTCTCAGGAAAAATAGATATATTGGTGTATTTCATTGGGAAAATCAGTTTGCGTACGGTTAATAAATGATTAAGCGTCAGTATTTGAATATATGTGTGTGAATGGCCGGTGAATATGACTGATCGTGTGTGTGTATATTAGTGTGTGGAATATAAGTATACAATTGGGCGAGTGAATGCGTTTGTGGATGTGTGTGTGTGCGTGCGTGCGCGGGCGTGTTTGTGAGAGAGTAAGTGAGGCGTGCAAGTATATGGGTGAGTATGTACGTATGGATGTGTGTTCGGGATGTTAATTTATAAAATGTACTAGTCTTGTAGTTATAAGTTTGGAATTAGGCTTAATACGTCCTTTTGGTGGTGATAAACTGTGGTTCGCTAGTCTTGGGGCAGTGTAGGCGACTGTCTCGCAAGAAAGAGAGGGAGAAAGGTGAATTGTGGTCCTGGGGATGGGGGGCATACAAGCATTGCTTTATAAGACCTTCAATCCCGGGGATTATACTACATGCCAGGATTATGCGTCTGGTTTTATATGTGTGTGTATATATGGCATATATATATGCGCATCACGCGTAGTTTTTGTTTTGTTTTAATGTGTTCTTTGTTTAATGTGTGCACAAGTCACAGACTTAGCACAGTTTTGTAATTTATTTATTTGTCCATTTTCTGATGTATGCTTAGTCTAAAAAGTTGTTTTGTGATATCTTTACTATTTTGTACGGAGAAGTGAGCAAATAAATATTATTATTATTATTATTATTATATTATTATCTACGTAGTTGTAAAGAGTGTTACCATTTGAGTTATTTGCATGGTTATTCCAAGACGTGTGCCTAGCGTTGAAGTCACCTCCTATAAGTACTTTGTTTCCTGTGTTTAGGAGGGCGTCAAGGTCGCTGTAAGTAAAATTTGTTGGTGGGTGTATTGTAAATACCAATTACAACTGTTCCATCAAAGAGTTTTATAGGAATGTTTGCGATAGAGCTAGTTATAGTTGATAGTTGTGTGAACGGTATGCTGCTATGTATGATAATTGCTATACCGCCTGAGTTTCCAACACCGTCCTTTCTTAATGTTCTGTATCCTTTAATAAACAGTTTGTCTGAAGATTTTAGTTTTGTTTCATTGATAATAACAATTTTTAATTTATGTGTATTTATGAAATGAATTAGTTCTGGGATTTTATTTCTAAGCGTGGTATCGCAGTTCGCTTGACATGTTTATTTATGCAAGGTTTATATATTCATTATTAATGCTTAAGTTTCGATTTTAAACAAAGAATTAATTTATTTTTAAATTTTGCAATATTTAGACAGATTTTGACAGTCCTGATTGCATACGTACTGTTCCTGTGTGAAAGAGTTAATTTAATAACATAACTTATTTTATCGATTAGGGTCTTAGACAACTAATATGATCAAATAACTTTGTTGTTTTTGGCAATGTTGATAAGTTTTTCATATAAACTAAAATTATTAATCAAAAAACAACCTATTCTTTCATTAACCAAAAACAAAAATAAATTTATATGACATATGACGCTACATAAACCGCGTCATTTTGCTATTATCTACGCCCTTGTAGCGTTGGCATCTTAACAATTGACAGTTATTTTATTGGTAATGTGTCATTTGAAATTTTGTATTGTATTGTTTTATTTGTTTGATAACTTTGACGTGTTCTACGCACATTGTGTATTAAATAAACAAATAAAGTGTTATATTATTATAACAAAGTAAAATAAAGGCATCTTCAGAAAAATTTGTTGTGTGCTTACTTCAATCGAAACTTCAAAATGTGATCAAAAAATATATCATTTTGTCTTACTCTGTTATCTAAATTGACTTACCCCATAAACTATATCGCCAACCATCCCAGTCCATTGACCAGTTGAATTTCTGCCACCGTTGTCAGTATCAGGTCTGGCTATATAAATCGGTTGAAATCCTTCAATTTCTGCCAACTTGTCAATAAGATCTATTGCATAACCTTCAAATTGATCATTGCCTTCTAGATGTTCTGGAGATTCCTTCCACATAGCGTATGGCTCTGTCTACAATTAAATAAAACATCATTAGATCCGTGCATAAAGTGTTCTGACATCCAAATGCATATTTAACAATTCAAACAATTAACCTTTACTATTTCTACTACGACCCTCCACGCGACTGTCATAAATAATGCAAAGAGCAGAGACTGCTAGTTCCCAGTAATATTTCTCAATATTGTTTTATCCACGGGGGAGAAAGAGCTTATTTTCTATTATGCCTGAGTTGCGGGCGGATTGATCCCACCATCGTTAATTAACTGGATTCGTTAACTAGCGCTGAAGCATATGCTAAAATGCGGACTGTATTTGAACTGTAGGTACACTGGGTTCCAAGGGACTCCAAAATAATAATAATTCGATTCTTTATATATATATATATATATATATATATATATATATATATATATATATATATATATATAACAGGCGCTTCCAATACTGTGCAATTCCTCTATATATCCCTTACTTTAAGAGCTATCCGAAAAAGCTTTCAACAAAATTTTCTTTCGATTATCTAAGCTATATCGGGAAAATACATTGAGCTTTGTGAAACTTTTAATTACACTAGCACTAGCTCTCAACTTTATTATTTCAAATGGAATGTTAGACTTTTAGTGAATTTTCTTTAAAAAATTCACTGATGAGGAGATCCCGACTTCAAATGAGCGCTAATTAGGCCCCTAGAACATATATCCGGGGTCAGTTTCGATTTTTATATGTTATATATATATATATATATATATATATATATATATATATATATATATATATATATATATATATATATGTATGTATATATATATATATATATATATATATATATATATATATATATATATATATATATATATATATATATATATATATATATATATATATATATATATATATATATATATATATATATATATATTGTTAAAGATAGGTAATCTAGGAAAATTATAGTCCCACGTTTTTGGGCGCTAATTGATAAAGATAAATTATGCTAGTGTTGTTTTAAATCTAATTTAGTAGGTATATAGAATTGATATAGATTTAGTTTTATAGTTATATTTTTGGTATCTTAGCTTTTAAGTTTTATTTGCCTGCAAAGTTTGGTGAAATGTGTTGAAAATGTGTGTGCTCACCAAAGGTTTGTGTGTAAATTACACCTTGGTGTACTAAATGCCTTTTTTTTTCATTGCAATATGCCACTAAAATATGGACTGATGAAATGTATAACTTACTCTCAACTCAGGGTGCTTTTTTTCAGCAAGTGGGTCCAGGTTCCATGAAGTTAATATTATTTCCAAAAGTATGATCAAATTTTTAATTTAGAAATTTGAAATATATTACCCTATGATCTTTGCTTAAAATACTTATAGATATATATGTATGTATTAAATAAAATAAAGCAAAAGTCCTTATCTGCTCACAGAAATTGAATATTTATTGAAATATTGAAACTAATAAAACCTAATCCTTATTTACTACTTATAATATGGTTTTTACCATTTAATTTAGTGCTTTGTTTTTCTTCTTCTTCTTTGAAACAATAGGAAACCCCCACAAGAAGAAAAAACTGATTAATACTATTTATTTAAATTAGCGAAGACTTGTATATGTATTTATACTCTAATTTCATGCACTTCCTAGATCAAGGCGACACCTATTGGCATCAGTGTTATTTCTACTACACTGTATTATGGGGACAGTCAATATACGAGACCTTCACAAGCTGCTTACTGTTGGTTAGAGCCCAAGATATGGCCCTGCAAACGTCTCGATATTTTAATTACTAGCTAAAATGATTGCCTTCTCGCTGAACCCGCTGTATTTTCTCCTGATTTACGAAAGTTTTTTGTGAGTTATTTATCACCCCTTTCAAAACTGTGGACGTGTCTCACTATAAGTGTAAGTTTTTTATTTACTTTACTCACAGTTTATTTCCTGGCCTGTTTCTGAACTTCCGTGTCGTGACTTCTCTCGATTGTTTACTTCAATCTAGAGAGAATCTTACTGTTTTCAAGCTTTTTTCCAAATTTTTTCAATCTAATCTTTTAATTAAAATTTCCTCGTCTAATAATTTAATAATAATCTCCATCTGTTTATTTTTTTTTCCTGTCACCCGCGTTACTAATAAAAAAACTGCTATCTGCCTTCTTGCAAATCCAAAATTATAACAAATTTTAACACAATAATCCTTTTTTAACATCTCCCCGGATATGTGATTTAGCATTGTTGATTCTTGACAGATTAGCTAACCTACATTTTAGATTCTCTGTCAGTTTGACATGTGGTTTTTATCTGTTAACCTAACTATAATTTTGTTGTCGGTTTGACGTTTGTCCTAAATAAAAACAGCTGACTTACATCTAGGTTATGAAATGACATTTCATACAATTTAACAAACAATAACCTTACAGCTAATAAACAATAACAACTTACATTTCCTAAAACTAGGTTAACAAACATCATTTTAAATTACATAACAGCTAGTAAACAACAATAATAAATACAACATATTTACATTCTCAAGAGTTTTTAGAGTTTATACACATAGATACTTTATACCTATATGTTATATCACTTCCTGCAGTCCATTCTGTCTTTGATATAACTTTCACTCCTTATAAACTAATTTTACCATTGCCTCATTTTCTCTGACATATATATATATATATATATATATATATATATATATATATATATATATATATATATATATATATATCTCTGTAAAATTTAGTTTCTCCCTGCCATACAGTGCAAAAACATTGCATACACCAAAAGTAAGTTATTTTGATGAAACATGGTACATTGTTTCTACTATATAGGTTATACTGGTAACCAAATTTGATGCCTGATTTCTTTAAAAAAAGCACACATATTTACTATAAAAACATTTTAATAAAAATTCACTACCATAACGCCCTTGCTGCGTTCAGACTTTTTTATTATACTTCTAGATAGAGATTGTAAAGTAAGTGACTTTGTGTATCATTATCTATAGCTATCTTTGATATTTGTGAAAATACTACGATTTTTTTTAGCTCCAATTTATGTTTTATCAAATGTATGCTGTGAGCTGAATTTTGAGTTTTGCTGCCTTAAATTCGAATATCAATAGACGACATTCAACTCTTTGAAATAGTTAAAGAATAATTTAGCAACATTGTAAAGCGTGTATTTTTTTGGGTTACAACATATCTAACATTGATGTTGCATAACTTGTGTTTCTTAAATAGAAGACATATTTTTTATGGATTGGTGATGTAGACCATTAAATTCGTCATCGACGTAGTATGAGCTTCCCTATAGCGATAGTTGGTAGTTTTCAAATTATAGTGTTTTGTTTACTTTCGCTTGGTAATGTCACAGTACGAGGCATAGACCATGGGAACAATGTCAGGTGGCAGCTGAACGTTTCCTTGACCAGAAAGTCAGCAGTTTTTACATCTCAATTGCTTGAGCTTACTTGCGCCTAATACATGTTTGTTTTAACAATAATTTCAATAGATTTGTTAGAAATAAAATGAGCTGTTCACAAGGCAAACTATTCCAGCCTATCCTCGTGACTAGATAATGTGTCAACACGAAGATTTACAGAATGCAACTACATGCAATAATTGATATATGGGACGTATTTATATTTTTACCTTACAAAAAGTAAAACATAATTTAATAGAGTTAATTGTAATTATGCGAACCAGAAAGTGACGTAAACCATAATAACATAACTATAATAATAATAATAATAATAACAATAATAATAATAATAATAATTGTTAAAGGGAAGCGGAGGTTAATTATAGGAATAAAATCTTCGACGAAGCACATATGTATGACATAGATAACGGTATATTGATAACTATATTAAAGCACAAAACTTAATAATAATAATAATAACGATATAACAAATTGAATTAAAGACTTACGTAGGTACGGACATATTGACTATTAATGTTAACAGTGTTTTGTAGTGTATCAATGAACAATATTTATAGTAATCCTATTTAGTTTCTAACCTACCTAACTGCTGATTTCATCAGTTTACGATACCTTGTACGTTTGTTAATTTGCGTTTGTTTATTTGTTGACATAACAAATGCAATAGCATCAGTGCCAATGTTATTCAACAACGCTGACCTCTAATCATCACAATGTGTATTCTTTAGTTTAGATTGATTTCTTAATACTAATTTACTTGTGATTTTATTGATCTTACTAACTATGTTTCTTATACATCTTCTACTGCCCTTCTGTAATTGCTATGGTTCTCTGAACAATAATAATAATACTCCACGGTCGTAAGCATAAAAAACTAATCTAAAAAAAACGATACATTAGAATTATTCGAAATGTTACCCGTTGACCTGAGTACATAATCTAACCCTCCTTAAGAAGTATTTTTGTATATTGATCAATAGTTGTGAAGCTATTGCCCTGCATGTGTCATATAAACTAATTCTTCAGTATTACAATTCATTTTTAATTAAATAACTCAAAAGTTAGAACATATGACTTGTCCCAAACACTTGAAATCTGAAAATGGTTATAGTTTTGGCTAGATGACGTTTATCTGTCATCTCACAATAAATCTCAGTTGTACCATTCTCTGTGCCTCCTCTATCTGACAGAATACAGTTTTTACAAGCGAAACTAAAACAAACCACTATAATTCAATTTGGAAAACACGAGTTATGCCACTTTAAAGTTAGATTTGTTGTAATCCAAAAAATACACCATGTACCATGATGATAATTTATTTTCCAATCATTTCAAAGAATTGAATGTCGTCTATTGATACTTCGCATTTAAGGCAGCTACACTCAAAACTCGGCCCACAGCATACGTTTGAAGTAACACATAAATTCGAGCTAAAAAAAAGAATGTCGTAATATTTTTACAAATATCAAAGATAGCTGTAGGGAATGATACACAAAGTCACACTTATTTTCCAATCCCTATCTAAAAATGTAATAAAAGGTATAACTTTTCATTTAAAGAAACAAAGGTGATAGCTACTTCCGGTGTAACCGGAACATTAAATGCGAATTTATTTCAAAGTTTTGACGTGTACATAGAAAAAAAAACCAACATGTCTATGATCAGGACAGATGACAGATAATAAATATGATTAGTTTGCTTTGGATTTAATAACCGGAATTGATAGAAATAATAATTGAATCGCTCTCTTCAATTTGGATCGTCGTAGAGGATGTTAGAACAGTTCAGCAAAAAAATTAAATGAAAATAAGTATTTTCATTGGCAAAGTAGAGTTTTAAATGTGTGGAAAGTTCAAAGTAATAATTAGTGTACCTTTTAAGTAGAAAGGTAGTTTAAAAATCAGTGCTACAAGAAGAATATAGATATCCATATAATTGTTGTCGCAGAGGACGCCAAATTTTCAAATCCGAAGCGTGCAAGATGGCTGCCTGGTAACGAGACGACAATCAGCGGTTGTCAAGGGAAGCAGAAGATTTAAGGTATCGAATTCTACATTACCTAGACAGGCCCGAAATGTCATTGCATTTCAATTTTTTTGAAAGAATAAATCGAAATAATAATATTCAAACACAGACTATGTGAATGATAATTGGTATCAATAAATGCACATTAACCTTTGATTTAGATAATAATATAAATAAGAAATTTATTCATATTTTTAGAGCAGTTTTGAAAAGCGCAAACAAATTTTCCTTTGATAAAAAAAGAATTTTTATATATAAATAGAAGAACTCGAGCAACTTTTATAATTTAATTAATAAGTAGGGGTGTTATAATTTGTCACATGATTTGTTAAATTTTTATACATGCAAACTATTTAAGAATTAAATCAACAAAAATAGAATCAAAAGCAGTGTTGTTATTTGAGGAAGTTTATGAAAAAAAATTATATAGATACATATATTTGGTTAAATCATATAAAATAAAGTGGGTTCACTACATACCCTAGAAGTATGGAGTCAACAGCTGGGCAAATTTAAAAAAAAATCTCGGGACGCAGCAAGTGCGTTATGGTAGTGAATTTTCATAGAAATGATCTGGCGCAAAATAATTTATTATAACTTTTTTTTCTTGTAACATAGAAATCTAAATTTTGGTGTATAGTTTACTTTTTATATCGTAAACCTACTTACCAAATTTGGTTATCATAGATTTTTTATTTCTTAAGATAAAAATTTTTTTCAAATGAAAACTCAAAATTTTTTCGGAAAACCTCGTCCGATTTTTCTGATTAACGAACTTATCAAAGCCATTTAGAAAAGGAAGGTACATGCCAAATTTTATTAAAATAGGCTTATTATTCTTTGAGATAAAAAATTTTTTCGAATGAAAACTCAAAATTTCTCCGGAAAACCTCGTTCGATTTTCCTGACTAACAAACTTGTCAAAGCCATTTACAAAAGGAAGGTACATGCCAAATTTTATTAAAATCGGCTTATTACTTTTTGAGATAAGAATTTTTTTCGAATGAAAACTCAAAATTTTCCCGGAAAACCTAGTCTAATTTTCCTGACTAACAAACTTGTTAAAGCCATTTACAAAAGGAAGGTACTTGCCAAATTTTATTAAAATCGGCTTATTACTTTTTGAGATAAGAATTTTTTTCGAATGAAAACTCAAAATTTTCCCGGAAAACCTCGTCCGATTTTCTTGACTAACGAACTTATCCAAGCCATTTATAAAAGAAAGGTACATGCCAAATTTTATTAAAATCGGCCCATTATTTTTTGAGTTATCGGTGTGATATATATATATATATATATATATATATATATATATATATATATATATATATATATATATATATATATATATATATATATATATATATATATATATATATATATATATATATATATATATATATATATATATATATATATATATATATATAAACATATAAAAATTGAAACTGACCTCGGATATGGGTTCTAGGGGTCCTAGTTCGCGCTCATTTGCAAAAATTTTTTCAAAATTTAAAAGTCGGGATTTCCCCATTAGTGAATTTTTTCTACGAAAATTCACAAATAATCAAAAGGTTATCAATATAATTAGCACCCAACAAAAGACTACAAAGAGAAATATACCACTTTAAGAAGTAAGTAGAAATCAATTTAATTAATTCAATTAATATAAGGCATTAAAATAGAAATTAATAATTATAAAATCATTATTCAAATCAAAATAATATATATATATATATATATATATATATATATATATATATATATATATATATATATATATATATATATATATATATATATATATATATATATATATATATATATATATATATATATATAAGAACATTGAAACTGACATTGGATATGTGTTCTAGGGGGCCTAGTTCGCGGCGATTTGAAGACTTCTTTCAACATTCAAAAGTCGCGATTTCCCCATTAGCGACATGTATCAAATTAAGAACCACTTAATTTTTCAATTCTGTTTAAAACTAAATTTCGTTGTAAAATGATTGTGATTGTTACTAAGATGGATTCATCTACTTTCTGGTACATACAGAGAGGTCATCATTTATCTCACTGTCTGACTATATTTAAGCAATTTGCTTTATATGTTCTTTGGCGACCATAATTATATCACACTGATGAGCTCTAATAAGAGCAGAACCGGTATGTATCTCGTGTAAAGGCCAAAATACATCTAACAAACAGTTTTAGAATTGTAATTGTTGAAGTTGGTGGAACAGTCAAACTTACCAAGCAGATGCTCACTCTAAATGTTTTATTTCTTAAGCTGCCCTGATCATCTTCAATCGGCTTAATTCTCTCATGCGTTATTTTCAGCCTCGGACTTCTAGATGAATTCCATTCGCCAACTTTAACTATACCTTCTTCCATAAGCTCAACAATCTGTAGTTGAAAATCTGTTCTTAAACCTTTGCGGTCGAATTGTATTGGACCAGTCAGTCCATTAAAGCTGCTCTAAAAAACGAATATACTTTTTTAGCATCGTTGACAGAACAAAATATTTTCAGTATGATTAAAAAATAAAGTCTGGTTGAGTGAAATAAAGTGCCTAAAGTTTATAATCTGTTTTTATATAAGCGAATTTTTTTGGAAATATTCGTTTAGGACATCACGACTTTCGGAAATTTTACTTAATTGAGCGTGTACAAGGATCTATTATAGAACTTAGCGGTAGAAGTTAGCGTTCTGAAAGTTGACAATTATAGTGTTGCTAGCTATTTTTGTAGACGTAATATGGTTTCGGGGCGGTGTTATTATTTAGGTTAGAAGTGATCTAGAGTTTGTTGAGTTAACTGTAAGGAATGTTTCTCTGAGTGAACAATTGTTTCAGACAGCCTTTTTGCAATCGTAGTAAAGTTTAAGGAAATATAGGCTGTGTTTATCGCACTAGACCAGAGTGTGTATCTGCCCTGCCACAATACAAAACATGCTTTTTTAGCATGTTAGAAGAGGTTTTTATCCAATTCAATGACAAACGAGCTCCTGCATGTACCTGTGGTGCTTATAATTTAAATTTTTAGATAAATATAGTGCGGATGTTGTGATATTGCAAAATTTAATAACTTCTTATGGTTTCTTTGACTGTTTAAGACATATTTCACGAAGACAGGGTGCCTCGGCATCTTGTATTGATAACATATTTTGTAAGGTAGGTATACTCGGCTGACATTAAAACTAAAAAACTCGGGACGCAGCAAGTGCGTTATGGTAGTGAATTTTTATTAAAGGCTTCAAATTTGAATAACTCAACTTTCTATAAACTTTAATTTTAATACGTAGTAAGGTCTTTCCTATGGCAACATATCCACTAAATTTCATTAAAATAACTGTAATTTTCGGAGAAAAAAATTTTTTTTGAAAGAAAATTTAAAATTTGAATAACTCAATTTTCTCTAAACTTAGAAAGTTGAATTTTGGTACGTAGTAAGGTTGTGGCAACATATATAGTAAATTTCATTAAAACAGCTTTGTTACTTTCGGAGAAAAAATTTTTTTTCGAAAGAAAACTCAAAATTTTTCCGGAAAACCCCGTCTGATTTTTCTGGATAACGAACTCATCCAAGCCATTAATAAAAGAAAGGTACTTGTCAAGTTTCATCGAAATCGGTAAATTATTTTTTGAGTCATCATATATATATATATATATATATATATATATATATATATATATATATATATATATATATATATATATATATATATATATATATATATATATATATATATATATATATATATATATATATATATATATATATATATATATATATATATATATATATATATATATATATATATATATATATATATATATATATATATATATATATATATATATATATATATATATATATATATTAACATTAAAAATTAAACCTATTTACAAATGAACTTTAATAAGATATTATGCTGTGACAATACCTCTCTAAAGCACCCTAAAATATAATCAAAATGTGCACAGTTATATATGTTTTATTTCTTTTTCCCTTAGTCTTAATACACTACATATTTTATGACAATCATTTTATTTACTTATTTGATTTCATAAATAGTCGGTTAATAGTGACTTGGAATGAAGTAGACACCACATCTTCAAACATATTAAGAGAATATGAGTAAATCAACAGCAACTGGGCATGAATTCGGTCAGTCCCCCAGCCACGTGGTTAAAAAACACTGGCTGTATGAGTGGTTACAACTCTACCTCTAAAAAGACTGTAACAGCAGCAGAAGCAGAAGTCAATGGAAGCCGTGTGTTGTGTATTCGGGAAGAAACTATTGACTATTAATAACAACAATTGACTAAAAACGCTGCGAGTTGTAAGGATAAAAAAAATTATACTACAGAGGTGATAAATGATAATAAATTACAATAGGGTTATATATAATCGTAAATTCAGTATTATTGACATTTCTCTGAAGCCTAAAAATGAATTTCATGAGTCAATGACAATAAGAGAAGCATTGATTAACCAACAGCAACCACATACTTGAACTATGATTTAAACATAAATGTTTC
The DNA here is from genome assembly GCA_964006375.1 of Tillus elongatus. Classification (NCBI taxonomy): domain Eukaryota; kingdom Metazoa; phylum Arthropoda; class Insecta; order Coleoptera; family Cleridae; genus Tillus; species Tillus elongatus. The sequence continues at coordinate 58,553,558 of OZ023262.1, read as the reverse complement.
AAATTTAAATAGCTCAATTTTCTGTAATACTAGAAAGCTGAATTTTGGCACATAGTTAGGTCTTTCCCAAAGCAATATGTAGACCAAATTTTTTCAAAATTTTCGGAAAAAAAAATTTTTTTTTGAAAGAGAACTCAAAATTTTCTCGGAAAACCCCGTCCGATTTTCCTGGCCAACGAACTCATCCAAGCCATTAATAAAATAAAGGCACTTGCCGAGTTTCATCGAAATCGGTTAATTATTTTTTGAGTTATCAGAGGGATATATATATATATATATATATATATATATATATATATATATATATATATATATATATATATATATATAAACATATAAAAATTCAAACTGACCACGGATATGGGTTCTAGGGGTCCTAATTCGCGCTCATTTGAAAGAATTTTTGCAAAGTCTCACCATCGATACCTCTCTATTAGTGAATTTTTTTAATAAAAATTCACTAAAAATGACAAATACAATGAGATATCACAACACGCAGCTATTTTCGTATAGTATCCCGGTTATTGATCAGACTTCTGCTAAATCTGTGTACAAAAGGTAATTAAGTCAGGAAAATATATCCCTTTTTGTATATCTTTTAAATTATGCATCCTAGGAGCTGGTCTATTGGGTCTCAGTAGCCGCAAAAAAATTGATGTTTCGTTCTTTAAGTTTGATACCTTGTTTCATATTGCGTTTCCGGTTGCCAGAAAAAGATCCATGCCTAGTAAGATTGCTCCCGAACCATGGATATCAGCGGAACATGTACGAGAGGTTTACTTGTTTTGCGATTTTCCACTTCGACTATATACTGTTACAGATCCGCAATGTAAGGAGCCAAGAAAAAGTACTATGAAAATACAATCGCTAAGGCTTCAAACAAAAATAAAGCTATGTTGAAAGCAATTAAAGAAAATGTCATCGTGGGAAAGATGAACAGCGAGGTGGCTATTCTCAATAATGTGTCTAGTGACGGAGTCGTTTTGATAGATCCTAATATAATTTCTGACAGTCTCAATGCGCACTTTGTCGACTGTTAAAAATATGACGAAAAACTGTAACATAAATTGTGTATTGAGAAATAACTCCAATCCCCATTCTATGTTTCTATATCCTATCTCAGAGGACGATGTATTAGAGATCATGAAATCAGTTGCAGTTAAAAATTCATCAGAAATATATGAAATACCATGTAGTCTTCTCGGCAAGGTAGCTCATCTTGTGGTAGCTCAAATAACTTAGCTTATAAATGTGTCACTTGAAGTCGGTTGTTCCTGAGCGTCTGAAGGTGGCCACTGTTGTCTCTCTCTTGCAGAAAGGAGATTTACGTCTTTTGGACAACTACATGGCGATTACGCTGCTTTCGGTTTTTATAAGATCTTTGAGAAGACATTTCTGCTAAGACTTGGGTCCTTTTTGGAGAGATACAATTTGCTGTCTCCTTGACAATTTGGTTTTCGTAAGCGGTTGTCAACTCAGGATGCGATATTTAGCACTTACCTGTCAGTCTTGGACTACATGAACATTGGATCATTATGGCATAAGAGAAAATGCATATTTATGGCTAAAAAGCTACCTTTCTGAGAGAAGTCAAGCTGTCAGGGTGCGTCAGGCAGGTAAGAACTATATGTCTGGTTTTTCAGTCGTGCCAAGCGGCGTGTCGCACGGCAGCATATTGGGCCCTGTTTTTTTTACAATTTTTGCTCACAATATTGTTTATGATCTCTCACAAACCACTTAACTTTGTACGCAAATGACACCACTGCTACAATCTCAGGGGAAAGTTTCGAGGAGCTTGGTGCTACAGCTAATGTTTGTATCTCAGGTGTCAGATTTAGCACGCACAAGCCTGAAATCCTACTTTTTCTCCAGTTGGTGTGCATTCAAGCCTATATGTGAGATCTGACAATGGTTCAATAAGACAGGGCTAACCTGTAAAGTTTATGGGCCTCCATCGGTATTCTAACTTATCATCGGGTGTCCATGTTGACCATGTGGCGGCCTCTCTTGCAACCAGCAATTCTGCGTTGCAGCTAAGCGATTCTTTGTGTGCTCAGGCCTTGTTGACACGCTACTATGGTAGTCTGTCTCCTGGTATACGGTTTGCTCTGTTGAGGCAGCTGTGTGCATCTGGGGAAGGCTCTCTTGATTCAGAAGAGAATTGTCTACATCATGTTTGGCCTGCCGTCTTTGGGATCTTGTAGACCATTTTTACACAGTATGTCATTCTATCAGTAACGTGCCTATATATGTTTGAAGCAGTTTGTTATGTTAGAAAAAATTTTGCAATCTTTAGTAACTGCGTATGAAACAAGACATGCTAAGAATTTGTATGTTCGCCCTTACAGGATTGAACAGATTAATCTGGCACCTCTCAACACTGCAATACGCTCACATAATTATTTACCTGATTTACCTGGCATTAAAATTTTGAGCAGCCTCAGGCAAATTAAGTTTACTTTGAAATCGTTTTTTAAGGAGCATTCTTTTTATTCCGTAGACGACTATTTTAATTTTAAATTTCAACGATGATTAGTTGTTTTTTATGTTTTATGGATTATTTTTGGATTTTACTTTTTTTATTGTGTTTTGTTTATTTTGGTATTTATGCAGTTAACGCTTGTAATTTTAGAATGCCAATTGTTGACTATTTCCTATAACTTGTAGAAATGGATGAAGCAATTTTAATAAATGAATAAATAAATAAACTCCTATTGTAATGCTTCACTTTTACAGCTAGTCAAATAATCAAAATTATTATCAAAACTGTATTAGAATCTGGTCCAATAATTGCATTAAATATGCTTAATTTTTAACAAAATTGTGATAACGCAAACCTACCCCGATGTATAGAAGATAGAGTAATCCCGATATTTAAGTCAGATTGTCGATCCAGGATCGAGAATTACAGGCCCATATCGATTCTTTCATTATGTTCAAAAGCACTGAAGTTTTTGCTCTGTGAGTATATATATATATATATATATATATATATATATATATATATATATATATATATATATATATATATATATATATATATATATAATACCAACTGATCTTCGAGATAAACTCATCATTCTTGATAATGTCAGTCAACATTGGATCAATGGTTTACAAAAGGATAAAAGTGGCCGAATAGGACAAATACCAACTAGTAGCCGAATATTCGTTGTATCATTATTAATAACGATCGCATGGGGCTCAGCAATCGTCGTGGTCTATACTAAAGACGCAGTATCTGAATCTGTCACAGATATATTTGAGGAATACACCAGTACAATTATTGTTTTTGCAGTATCATCGCTACGAGTGGTGTTTATGTGGATTTTTAAACAGGTCTGCAACTTTACTGTACTATGGTAACCGAGATGGAAAATCCAAAAACTGAAGGCGAATATAATATTGGGGTTATGAGGAAAATGTACATACTTAATTTTTTCAACGTTTATACTATTCTCTTCTTCCTTACATTTGGTGTGGGGTGCTATGAGCAGCGAAAGAATAATATTGATTAGAATACTTATGAATTCAGTAAAATTTGGAAAATTTGAGGTGTACAGCTGGATGAAGGTTACTTTCGAGCAGCTTACCCCCTACATGATAGCGATTACAAGTGGACAGATAGTGGCCCTTATAGTTCGATACAGGTAGAGACAAGCATATATATATATATATATATATATATATATATATATATATATATATATATATATATATATATATATATATATGTATATATATATATATATATATATATATATATATATATATATATATATATTTCAGAATAGGAACAGAGCGAAATTTCATTTTTTTTTGGTTTTCTCTCGCACAAATATAATACATATACCTAATAAAAACCAACGACCATCTAAGTACCGGTCTGATTATTATAATTACTACGTAACAAAAATCATGAGGAACATAGAACTGTGAAATTCGTTAAAACCTGTAGTGTAATAGTATAAATGTAGAACTCTCACAGATTTCTCATTCTTTTGTGAGGAATTCTTATGTATCCCCGAACGTACCACTACAATAGGAACGCTGAGAGGGATCCGTATCCGGGTATGTTTATGTAAAATTCATGAATTTTAATTGCTTATATGCTTTTATCGTTTCACACTTTACCTCATCGAGTTGCATGGGCGGCATGGCAGAAAGGAACAAGAGAAACATTTCCTGAAACAACCCAGCGGTTAAATATTCTGTATGAATATATATATATATATATATATATATATATATATATATATATATATATATATATATATATATATATATATATATATATATATATATATATAGTTTTGTACTATATACAGACTTGGAGACTACTTCTCTGGCTTCACTGTTGGGTTAGATGTACTCGAACGTTTCTGTGACTAGTTTCGCTGCTTGACAGCATTCTCAGACAGATTAAAATTGAATTAGTACGAAATAATGACAACTACAAATAAAGATCTGTTGCTATGTTATGATATGATGTTTTGATCAAAAAATTCATCAAATTTAAAATAAAATGAAATGAAACACAGATGACGGATGGGGCTTTCAAAATGTTTACGTGATGTATGTCAATATTTAACATAAAAATAGAACTAGCGTATAATAACGATAATAACAGTTATAACAATAAAATAACTAAACAATAACAGTAATAAAGCAGTCTCTATACAACGAAAGTATCGACATACATCAACTCATTATCTTATTACAACTTTTTTGAAAGAATAGTTTAGTTTATCTTCTTTGACTTATTTAATTAGAAAGAAGAATATCCAAGAAAGGGGAATTCATTAAATCAGTTTGCTCATTTAAAACAAGGTAGCCATTGTAGCGTGTGTGCTTTTTGACTTCCAAAGCTTCAAAAAAGTCTAATTTACGTTTGCCAATACAAAAATGTAGTGGTTGTATGCGGTTATTTACTCTAGGTTTATGTTCGGTATCAATAATATGTTTTGCAAATGTAGATTTGTCAGCGTGGTTATTTCTAAACGCAGAAATATGTTCCTGGTATCGGGTGTTAAAATTTCTAGAGGTTTGGACTATGTAGATTGCATTACAATGTGTACAAGCTAATTTATAAATTCCAGCTTTTGTCAAAAAACAAGATTTTTCTTTAGCGTTAAATAGCAAATCACGCGTCGTGTTGTACGATTTAAAAGCTACCTTTGTATTTGTAGAGGTATTTAAAATTTTTGAAATGTTTTCTGAAATGGTACCAAAATAAGTTATGGAAACGTACCTGTTGTCTTTTTTGTCTCTAATATTTGGATAAATTAAATTAATCGCTAATTTGTATTCTTTTCTCTCGATCATTTTATCTATTATTTTGACAGAGTAGCCATTATTAAGTCCTGTTTGCTTAATTATTGAAATTTCTTTTTCAAAATCGTTTTGTGTCATATGTATTGAAAATGCACGATGTGTCATGAAGATCTACCCATGGGTAGTCCGCTGTCACCTTTATTAGCCAACATATTTATGGAAAACTTAGAAAACCAAATTTTAACATCAGAACTTTCTCATAATATTGTCTTTTGGTACAGATACGTAGATGATATTTTAGCTTGTTTACAAGGTAGCCATACAGAATTAAATGAATTTTAAAATTGTATTAATAACTTTCACACAAATATTAAGTTTACTTTAGAAGAAGAAGTTAAGAGTTGTATAAATTTTTTAGACTTAACGATTAGAAAGTTAGAAAATAATTCATTTGACTTTTCAATATATAGGAAACCAAATTACACTGACACAACCATACCATACGATTCATGTCACACTTTTTCATAAAAGCTGTGTCAGCCTACCTACTACCTACTATGATACGATTTTTAAAATGTATTTTAGATTAATTATATATGTTTTCTCCACGCACAGCATTTTATATGTTTTGTGGATCAGTATTATTCACTAGTTACAAATTTCTTGGGTGCTCATATTCTATTCATAGTGAATAAATTATATATATATATATATATATATATATATATATATATATATATATATATATATATATATATATATATATATATATATATATATGAGTTGGTTAATAAGGGGGTAACAGAAAATATCCACACGTATATACATTGACATAATGATTACATACTACAAGCCAACAAAAAGATTTAAATACCCCATACGGACCCCACAGACCAGAACACTGTATAACCCAAGGAAAACATACTGTATGGTATATATAAAACGCAAGTGGAATATACAAACAATTCTACAAGCATATAATAAGACCTCGTATAAAAGCGTGTATTGCTAACAATTAATTCCATAAGAACATTAATTTTAAAATCGCCAAATTTAATTTAAATATTTATAAGGTATATTAATTTCTCACTGGTACAAATATTCGTCCGTAATAGTTGGTACATATTGTTGTTACAGTGTAACTTGAGTCATCTAAAAATACGGCATACAGTTATAGTTCATTGTCATCTCTTTGTAAAGTATATGTTATATAACGCTGTTATAGATATTTAATGTAAGACATTTATTACATTGTTATGTAACATTATACCTTTACTTATCTATGCTTGAGATATTAAGTCATAGCACATATCAATCTCTTTGTAAGATATATGTTATGTAACACGGTTACAGAACTATCATGTAACACACTCTAGATGTCTCAATATTACAAATGATTGTTGCATAAATACATTACGTTGAAACTTTCTTGATCATAATTTGCCATATATCAGTTACATGTGTGTCTGTTTGGAAGTATTATATATCACATTGGTGAGATCTAAATTAGAACACACTAGTCAAATTTGGTCCCCGCTATACCACTGCTATAAAAATGTCATAGAAAGGGTTCAGAATAAATACCTAAAACATATTTCCTATAGGTTAAATAATGTCTGTCCAGCGTGAAACACACCTTTTCAGCAATTTGAAAAGTTTTCGCTGAAATGATTTTAGTGTTTCCGTAGAAATCATTTTTTGTAATATTTTTGCGATATTTCGGTAATGAATAATAAATGTTTATTAAGTTATTGTAAAACCAAGTTGTCGAATTTTTGTGGAAAAGCTAATTTAGTGTAACAATACTTAAGGCAATTTATGTAAAGGAAATTATCATATATTTTTGTTCAATTTTGGTCCTAAAGCTGTTTGTGAATAATTATATATATCTTGTCAGGTGTGTAAATAGCTTAAAGAGGTTCGTTGGCTAGAAAAATCGGACCCGTTTTTCTGGAACTTTTAAAGTAAGTTTCGGAAAATGTTTGTACTTTTTGAAACAACAAAGCTATTTCAATGAAATATAGTATATTGTTAGCGCTATATATAATATACTATCAACCAAAGGTCCTTCTTATAAAAACAAGATATATTTTTCATTAAAAATATTTTTACGAAAGTTCGCTACCATAACGCATTTGCTGCGTCCCGAACTTGTCCATTTTGAGCCACCCCACCATAGATTCATGATACGCTATATACTTAATTGGAGTGTTAACATTTGTCATTCTACTCCTTAGAATTTTGGTATCTTTAATAAAAAATCGATTGTAATACTTACACTTTTCATAAAACTAAGCACTGAGAATCCATCTCTCCAACTTTCTCCATCTTCACAATTTGGGTCATATTCAGTGTGATAGTTTGATAAATCAAGCTTACTCAAAGCTTCAGCGTACATATTTACACCATCAATTAATAGTGCTACGCTGGATTTTAGTTTCATTGACAGAGGCATCGAAAACTCAGCTTCATCATTTACTGCTTCTTTGAGTACGTGTTGTGATACTCTTTGCACGAGTTCTGAATCTGGATCAACGATTCTTACCTGAAATGAGAATAAATGTTTCATTCATCAGACTGTTGTTATTAAGATGATTATTTGCATTAAAAGTTATGTCTTTCACGTTTAAAATACTATGTGTTTATAATCTCCTCAGCTCTACCCACATATCTTCTAGTTCCTTAAACAACGGGTGTGTCGAAATGAAACGGATAACTAACCTGCTATTTAACTAAGTAGCTAACAAGTAATTATAACAACAATAATAATAATCGATTCCAGGTGTACTGGCAACGGACCGTGATTATAGCTCAAGGACTTGTCCAAAATAGTGGATAGGTTGTGCAAACAAGTGACGCTGATTGATGTGGCCATTTCAAATACAAATAATTTGGAGACAAAGTACAATGAGAAACTCATCAAGTACAGAGACCTTGGGATGCAAGTAAAGAGACAGTGGAGGGTATATAGTGTCCGAGTGATCCAGATAGTAATGTCGTCAACTGATGTGGTTCCTAAGAATCTTTTAGACAATATTAAGACACTGGACCCAGGAGAGCACTTTTACAAGGTTATGCAGAAAGCGGCAATTCTCGCAACAACCCAGATTGTGTGGGAATTTCTGCGAAATGAGTAGGTGACGCGTCGTCGTTCAACACTCGACAATTTAGAAAGTGCCACATCTGATTTTAATCTTTTTGGTATTCAAGATACCTGGTATGAGTGAATTTCCATTTGAAGAAGGGTGAAAGACCTTCGGGCTAAATTCATAATGATAACGATTAATTATTTGTGAAATATACAAAAATGACAATATATATATATATATATATATATATATATATATATATATATATATATATATATATATATATATATATATATATATATATATATATATATATATATATATAGTGTAAAACAATATCTTTCAGATGAGCTATCACAAGCCGCTAACGCCTACTTAAAAAATTGGGAGTTGCAGCTGTTACTCGAACGGGGTTGTATGTAGGGGTGAAGTTTTCACTTTTTTAATTTATGGATGGCGAGGGAGGAACATTAAAAGACAGACGTGGATCCTTTGGTCTGTGTTGGATGCACTTCCTCATAGAAGTGCTACCAACAAAACTTCTCCTCCGGTTTTCCACATTTCAGTTTTCGGTTGTGTAACGTAACTTTAAACTGACATGTGTATTGTTATACTATTGATCTTATCCATCTCTTAAATTCCGGTTCATCCTTTCCTTTCTGTCTTCACACTGCTTCTATTTGCCTGTATATTGTATACCACCCCTCTCTGGTATTTAGCATGGTACTCACGATATTTTAACCTCTCACTGGTGTTCCAACTATCAAGATCATCTTCTTTGATTTAGTGTGTTGTGGCGTGTCTACTGATCCGCAGTACCAGTATACTTTTGTGTGTTTTAGCTTAAACATCTATAAGCAGCTGGAATAACAGCCGTGTCCACTTATGTGTTGGGTCACATGGTAGTCGACCTCTCCATCCTTCCATGCCTGCGACTCATCTATGCTTCGACATCTCGTATTCTGCCGTCCCCGTATCCTGCTCCCATATATTCTGCCACTTGTGAATTGTTCCATCCTTTATTTGTTCGCTTTCTGCTACCTGTAAATATGTCCTCTCCTACTCTTCAACGAGGAGTTATGTTGCTTTCAACCCCTTAATTATCATTTCCACCAAGATAGTCAAGTATGTACTGCCACCCGGATTGCCTTCCTCTTCTGCAGCCTGGTAAATATATTTCCATATTTTCTATACTTTTGTTTATTTTTTTATTTCAACAACACACCACGTGGACTCACAGACTAAATACTATCGTACCGTGGGTGTCGACAAGGGGGAAAGAGGCAACTTGTTAATTCTAGACTTGAGGGTTTGGAGGTTCGGAGGAGAAAGAAAAAACATGTGCCGGCAAGGAGTTACACAACTTGAAAGGCCTCGGGACAAAAGGGTGCATTCGTTCTGTTCCCCTGGTAGATCTGTTGGGGGCAGCAGGTGGAGGAACTATGGTAGAAAGTTCCTCTGAGCAGTGCCCGTGCAGATATCTATAAAAGAGAGAGAGGTCACCAACGGCACGTCGGTGGGTAAGGGATGACAGCCTTTGGGTGAGGGTAGGGCCACCGATGAGACGTATAGTTCTCTTCTGAATGGAGTGTGTAGAAGCGACAGTGACACCCTAGATGTCGAAGCAGTATTCGAGGTTTCGCCTTATTTGTGAAGTATATAGGGTATAGAGATTAGCTGGTGAAAAGTATTTGCGAGCCCGGAAGAGGAAACCTAATTTCTTAGCAGCCGCTTCTGCAATTGATGTGACATGTTGGTGCCAATTGAGATTTAGATCCACAGAAAGGCCAACAAGTGAAAAGGATTCATTACTTTGAATAACTTGGTTGTTTATTGTGATGGGTCTAGGGCTGGTGTATCTGTTATAAGATATAAAGCAAGACTGAGATTTGTTGGAGTTTAATTGTACAAGATTTCTACTTCCCCGGTCTATTTGACACTCCCCAAAATTGGTGCTGCATTTAGCATTGTGAAATTGGCTACAGAAGCGTGTATTCTTTGTTTTGTTGAGCAGAGACCTCCAATGCTAGACATCACTTTGCTCAGAGCTGTAACGATTTTCTCGGTTTCTTTTGTTACCTCGATCAGCACTTTCTTACTTACCCCTGTTAGATTAACTGAGCTGAACCTATAATCTTCTAAATTCAGTGTATGCAAATCAAGGTTAGTGATAAATATGTTGTACTTTTTCGTCATCAGTCCAACTTGCTGTGCTTGTCGCAAGACTTCTTCCAAATAGTTATAACTGCAGTCAATGAGTAAGTTGTAGACACCAGAGTTGCGAATTTCCTTTAACTGCGTTCTAAAAAATAATACAAATTATTTTTTGAATCTTGTAACTAGTAGAATTATTTCAAGGGTCACAACTACCACACTTCACATCAAACATGCTATTACATCCATTTTACTAACCTGAATACGTCGTCGTGAATTGTGTAGAGGTGTCTCATTATGACATACATTTCAAGTTTTTCTGCATATTCCAACAACGGCGCCAGCCTGATAAAACTATCAATATTTTCATAAAGGACAATAAATTTCGTCCATCCCCATGCCTGTAGGATATCAATGTAGGCTCTGGCAAGTACAGGTGGATAGGGGTGCATGTTGAGAGTAGTACCTGGAAACCATGTTTCAGAGTTATTAATATACAAAAAAATATGTTTATTTATTTACATAACCCACCAGGAGTCACGTTATTCTTTCAAAGATGGTTGGTCACGCTGCGCATAGAGATTCATGTGATATATCTTTATTTCTAATATAACAATAGCCAGAGAAATAGTGCTGCAAATTGAATCATAACTTCCACATAGCTGTGATAATTTATTCTCTTCAGAAAGACATTCTCATGTAATGAATTTAGGGCCCATGACTTGACCACAAAGAAAATATGTATTCCTGTACCCATAAATTTTGAAGCGTTATATTGGATTATTACTCGAGTTTTATTGAAAAAATGTAAATTTTCAACAAATCACCCATTATTTATACCCTACCCCCTGAAGCGATCTTACCCAAAAACTATTCGAAGCGTTCCTTTGTTGGGTGCTAACTGGATACCAAATTTGAAGATGATATGTCGATTCGTTCGAAAGATATTGCGCCTATTAACGGACAGACGTACATGCCGACAGATTGACAGACCTACCGACCGACAGACAAAAAAATTTTACTTCCACAATCAAGTTTTCTATATGTTTTGAGACTTTTTGCGCCGTTTTAGCACAAAAAATTCGAAATTTTTGTCAACAATAATCCACCCCCACACACATTTAACCCCTAATTTAGTTTCGGTACAGAATACCAGATGCTTGATGAATTTAAAAGTTTTCTAATAAATAAACCCTAAAACGTTATATTACTTGAGTCTTAACGAAAAAATATCGATATCGGAATTCGTTCTAAAATTATATATATATATATATATATATATATATATATATATATATATATATATATATATATATATATATATATATATATATATATATATATATATATATATATATATATATATATATATATATATATATATATATATATATATATATATATACATATATCACACTGATAACTCAAAAAATAATGGGGTGATTTTGATGAACTTTGGTGTGTACCTTTCTTTTGTAAGTGGCTTGGATAAGTTCGTTAGCCAGAAAATCGGACCAGTTTTTCCGGGAAAATGTTTGGTTTTCTTTCGGAAAATTTTTGTATCTCCGAAAATAACAGAGCAATGACAACCAAATTTGACACGTACGTTTCTACTGTCAAATTTACCCTACACACCAAAATTCAAATCTTTAAGTTAAAACAAGAAGAAGGAAAGCACAAGAACAAAATATTTTGTGTGATTAACAAAACCAATTGAATATTACACACAACGGTTAAGTTTTCTTGGTGCAAAAGTGTCAAGAAGTAGCAGAAAAACTATTTTGAAAATTTTATAATTTTTCTTCTTGAAATGTCAAAGTCGCGATTTGAAACGTCAAAATTTGCAATTTTCAGACAACGAATTTGAAGCAAATACTTAATATTCACAGAGCCTTAAGTTTCAGCTTCAATCATCACTGTCCTTCATTTTACTAAAATGTTTTCGGAAAATCCATTTCAATAGAGAGGGTCTATTAAAATGGATTATCTCTAAGTGAAGATTGGAACCTGTGATGAGCACTGACAAGTACACTTGGAGAATCCAAATCACCACAACACATTTTAAAAGACCTGATGATCGTTTCACTAACCAAGTTAGCGTCATCAGAGGATAAAAAATTCTAACTACTTTAAAAACTGACATCACCTTATATACTGGATCTTAGATAAAGAGACTGAACTGAAATGGGAAACTAGACGCAGGCAAATTCTGCAGTGTATTGTATTTTTATCGCCGCACGAGGTCTTAGCACTATCCCTACTAACTTATCTAAAATGTGTCCATCTCTAATAATTTTGGGAAGGTTCAACGACAACTAAATTAACATAGTTTGCTTTGTCGGATATCTGTATTATTACGTTATCTTCAGAACGTGTTAAAACGTGGGTATTTTATTTAACGAGGCAATCGATCTGGTGACTCGTGATCGGCGGTGGTGACACGTTCATGCAATTCTTGTTGTAACTATATTTCGCAATATATATATATATATATATATATATATATATATATATATATATATATATATATATATATATACTCTCGAAGAAGAAGAAGGACATACAAATGTCGTACGAATATCCATCAATCTGGATATCCATGTGGATATATAGTGGATGATGTATGGATATACATGTGGTCACGAAATGGATATCCATAATACATCTAATGGATATGGCTTTTACATGAAATGGATATTCGATGCTAACCCACCTCCATTCTCTTTCTAATTCCATCCCCTCAATGAAACACTAATATAAGCAAACAAATATTTTATTGTGTTCTAGAATTATTTAAATAACTTTACTTTCTTAATCTATGATCTGGCTCTGGTCTGCATTCTTGCTGTAAAGAAAAAAGACGCTGCCTATAATCAAACTCATAAGACAATCCAATAAATAATATAATATGAACAAATGTTTATAAACATTACTTTAATTATTATAGCTATAACTACAACACTTTAGTAGTTATTTCAAAATAATAGGTATTAGTTGTTAATGTTGAGTATCACGACGGGACTGACTATATACCCAATAGTTTTAATCACCCGTAAGTGATCTACTTTCATAATCTAAGTAAATACGAGGAATATCCACCAGTAAAATAAACAATTTTACATACACATAAACTTCCGTTATATAACTAGACAATTTTCGCTGATTTCAATACGAAGTAAAAAATATTTACTTAAATCAAGAAGATATTTTTTTCTAGTTTACGTTCACTAGTCATGTTATGATCAACCAACCTGCTCTTTACAGCAGCTATAAATAATATTATAATTTACGTAAATAGGTTAAGTACTCACCTGTAAATTATTTACTGACCGGAAGTCACAACAAAACTTATTAATAAAAACAACACACACTTTATTCAGATAAATATCTCTATATTCTAACTCTAGTGGTAGGCTGTTGTTCATTTTTCATTTAGCAGTTGATGCAAAATGGCAAGATGCGATTCTAAATTTTGTAACCTCAACTTTAGTCCAAACTACTTCAAACCAAACAAATACGAACGTATTTTCGTCATTGTAGCCAACAATTCAAGCATCCAATGCCCCAAGGTGAGTTATCAAATGATCCCGCGTTTATTGTTCGGGAGAGCATTAATGAATAACAATATGATAATAGATTCTTCTCACGAAATAACAGACATAAACTATAATACTCTCTGCATTGAAATAAAAATAATTTTATTATATGGTTATAATCGCAATGAGAATTTGGATGGAAATTTATTGTTGACGCTACGTTTAACGCTTTCCGGTAATTCTTGTGTTAGAACGGGTTATTTTTCTTCCTTTATCTTTTATAAACGTGAATAACAGTTTCAATAATTTATCAATGTTGTTTCCTGCAGGTGTGAACATATTAACGGGACATCAACTCGATGTCCAGTGGACATCTAATAGATGTCTTCTGTGTATCCATGGGATATTCAATGGATATCCATCGGATGTCTGATGGATATATACATACTTGAATAAAGTATATACACCCAGAAATTCTACTGCATTCGTGATTAGATTTTAATGAATAAGAAATGCTCATATGTTCACATTATTTAGATTCTATTAATATTTTTCTGCTCCAACAATATCCATTGTATATCCATATGATATCCATCATGACCATGGACGTAAAATGGATATTATGTATAATGGATATCCATTGGATGTCCTGTGCTGTGTGGGCACCTCTTTAAGCTATTTACACATCTGCTAAAATATAATTATCCACAAAATGCTTTTTGAAAAAAATTTATAAAAATGTTTGCAGGAAAATGTGCAAGCAACTTCTTTAACGAAAATCCTCATTTTCTTTACTAAAGTTGGTTAAAATAATGTTACACGAAAATTATGCTTTTACGAAAATTTGCTAAAGAGTTCTTTATCACGAAAATGAGAAATAGTTATTTTTCTTACAATAACTTATACATTTATTATTACCAACACTTAAAAAAAATGTTATAAAATTGTTTGTTTAAAAATACAAAAATTATTTTACATAATCTTTTGTACACGAAAATTTGCTAAAAAATTCATAATAATCAAATTACATATGTACCTATGTACCTAAATTTTCGTGTGTTATTCACATTCTATAATATAAAGCCGCGTACAAAATTTGGTTGTCAATGATTTTTAATATCCTGAAGTATAAACATTTTCCGGAACAAAACTGGTAAGATTTTCCTGACTAACGAACTTAACGAAGCCACTTGTAAAAGTAAGGTATTCACTAAATATGATCAAAGTGGGCCTATTATTTTCCGAGTTGTCGGTGTAATATATATATATATATATATATATATATATATATATATATATATATATATATATATATATATATATATATATATATATATACAAACATATAAAGATTAAAACTGACCCCGGATATGTTCTAGGGCGCCGAACTAGCGCTCATTTGAAGAAATTTTTTCAAAATTGAAAAGTCGGTATCTCCTCATTAGTGAATTTTTTTAAAGAAAATTCACTAAAATTGTTAGTTGGTTGTACACAGTCTCTATTTTATAAAATTTTGTGTTATTTGGAGCTGTCGAGACAACATACTACCTGGTTCCGCATTAAGATGGCGACCCTGTCGTAAATCTCACAATGACTTTATAACACCGTCAAAAATCAGAAGTCCAAATAATGCTTGTTTTTTAACATAGTCTGTCATCTTTTTCACAGGATTAATTACCACGGGTTGTCATTATTTGCTGATTTGTGTTTATCACTACTATGTCTGATATATGTTTTCATCAAAACAATATGTCGATGAGTGTTCGCAGGTCTTTTACTGCAGGAAGTATTTTTATTGTATCTTCTGGCTTCTTTGTGATTTCTTTTAAGAGTGAATGCTTATACCATTTAAATGATATATCATTATCGGCGCTACCTACTTATCTGTTTGAAGTCGTTAGGTATTAGGTAGGTAGGCTAGGTCATCTCCCACCGCATCGTTTATTTCACTATTTCATTAGAATTATAATCCGTTGTTAATTAAGCTGTTTATATCGTTAAGTATTATTGTGTTACGGACTTGGCACATACTTCATACAGATAAGTAGGTAGCGCATATAATAATATTTAATTTAAACTACTGTTTGTAATTTGAATTAAACGTGTAATTCCGTTGTTTTTCGTTTTTTACTGCCTATTTTCCAGTCGGTTTAATTATTTGTTTAAGTTTGTTAATTTTTACATTTTTATTGTACATACACGTACGTAGTGAGTACGATATTAGAAAACTGCTATAATATAATCAAAGTGCCGTATTACAGTAGAACTTTAAGTTATATAGATGATAAGATGATTTCCCTCGATTTCCCTGAGATCCCATCATCAGATCCTGACTTGGTAAAAATGGGACAACCTCAGGAGTATAGCCTTTCAACCAAAAAAAAAATAAAATATTTTTAGTTGGTTTACAATTGACGAAAATACCGGTTAACATACATAAAAAAATACATAGAGACGAACATAGAACCTCCTCCGTTTTTGAAGTCGGTTAAAAAATATGTATTAACAAATAGTCAACTTACTTGTGCTTAATTTTTGTGTCCAATTCACCAATATTTGAGGTATTTCTTTAAAGTCGCAATACGCATTGGATCCTTCAATGTTACCCCAAGTAGAAGGACCGAATACCCCTAAAACTCCTTCACCTATTAATGAACATGCTGCTTGTGAGGCTTCATAAGGGTTTCCCCATTCTACTGTTTGGATAACAGGAGTAAATATGACACCATTATTACCTTCTTCATTTAAGTTGTTTACAGCGTATAAGAATGCATCACCGAGTTCTGTCCCATCATCAAATATGCCGCCTGGAAAATAATAGAGAAGCAAATTAGAGTAGGACATCTTAGCTAAGCTCACTCTGCTTTAATTTTATTTTTTGTATTTTTGGTTTTTAATGCCGGTCTAATTCCGTAACTATAGTCAATCATAGAGCAGTTTCGCCTCACAATCCTGGAAATTTTGCTAAACCCCTTGCTGTTCTTAGAAAATGAATTCGTTGTAAAAAGGAATAACTCAATAATGAAACACATTCTTCGTGTATACAGCACACACCAATTTATTGATTAGGTAATAATGATAAGAAGGCAGATTAAGGCCTTAAAGTTATTTCCTTATATATTTATTAACCTCTTGAAAATGACTCCAGAACATGAGCCGAAACGTCGAATTTTAATGAATTCTATATATATATATATATATATATATATATATATATATATATATATATATATATATATATATATATATATATTCTAATGAACATAGCGTAAACCGGGAGGTAATAAATGATTAAATTAACAAGAAGTCTGCCCACAAGCGCAGAATTACTCTATTCATTGCCTAACGTGAGACGGTATTTGGAGAAACCGCTGTCAGAGAGTTGGATGACTGCGTAAAAGGTTGTTCAGTTTTAGTGAGTTTTCCTAGAAAAAAATCCACTAATGGGGAGATCTCGACTTTTGAATTTTGAAAAGATTTCTTCAAATAAGCGCGAACTAGGACCCCTAGAACCCATATCCGGGGTGTTTGAATTTATATATATATATATATATATATATATATATATATATATATATATATATATATATATATATATATATATATATATATATATATATATATATATATATATATATATATGTATCATAACTCAAAAAATAATAGGCCGATTTTGATAAAATTTGGCATGTATCTTCCTTTTGTAAGTGGCTTGGATAAGTTCGTTAGACAGGTAAATAGGAACAGGTTTCCTAGGAAAATATTGTGTTCACTTTCGGAAATTTTTGTCTCCAAAAAGAATGTCTCGATGCAGCAAGTGCGTTATGGAAGTGAATTTTCATAAAAACGTTTTTAATAGCAAATGCGGGTATGTCTCTCTAGTGCAATCAGGCATCAATCTGGTTACCGGTATAGCCTAGATAGTAAAAACAATGTACGATATTTTATCAAAATAACTTATTGTTTCCGAGCATACCGGTTTCCTGGCCAACAAACCTTAGATTAATAGCAAATTGAGATGTTCAAATTTGAAGCATTTAATGAAAATTCGCTACCAAAAGACACCCCAAGCAACAAGTTAAGGCATGTTAACCACCACTCGAGTCCAAATAACCTAACCAAGTTATAATTTAGTTATAATTAACCAAAATGTTGGCTTGATTCTCATAATCACTACAAAATTAACAATGCAGCTCCTAATTAGCCTATTTTTGACTATTAAAATTACTCCAAAGTTAGTAGCTTACCAGTAACTAAATTGGGTAAATCTTTCTTCAGTTTTACCTACAAATATACTTGAATATAATTTTTAGTTTCAATTCCACAATTGGTAATTTTTAGGCCGAAGTGTGCCCTAAATTGGACTGAAACTGACTAATAAGTCCAGATACCTAGAATACCCATTTTAAGGTAATTTATTACCTAATATTAACTTGTAATACGTCTCTGTGGTATAGTAAATTGGAGGTCTTACTATGAAGTCCAGATTACATATATATTACCAATCTAACTGCAATACAACACAGGAAATATGTTGGGCACTAAGATAACCTAAAATGGCCTTATGATTGGCCATATAGTAATAATTACTGCAGAAGTGGTCTTCCAAGTCAAATTGTCTACATCAAAGTTGAAAATACAAATAAAATCTGACCTCAAATAAAAAATGTCCTCAAAGTTCAGAGTGTACAGCAGAGAAATCAATTTGTCAATGTTGAAGGTGTTTCAGTTGATGAACTTAATTAATAAAAGTTTTATTCTTCAGTCGCAGTCTCTGTGTAAATCCTAAAAACGTATGACAACTTCATAAACTACTACTATATGGAAAAAAGCTGCTGATTTGAAATCAGCACGTTTACCCCTTCGATATAATACATCCCTTTCATGCCAATGGAATGAAGCATTGGCAACACGGTCTGCTGTCATATGTTTATTTACTTATTTTTGTTCTATTGATGTCTATAACATATTATGGAATCAAAGATCAAAAATGCTATAAAATCATTCCTATATGTCTCTCCTGTGTGCACGTACATAAGTAATATATATATATATATATATATATATATATATATATATATATATATATATATATATATATATATATATATTTCAATACATGAAAATGTATGATTCCTAATAAATTGAAATTAATATACCATATAGTTGAAATTCCTATAATAGGACAAAATGCCTTCAAGGTTTGATTAGTTTGCCTTGTCATTGGGAATTGTGACTTATAGGTAAAAAAAAATATAGCAAAATCAACTTTCAGGTCAATAATGTTACAACGGCAGCCATATTAAACTATGCTTGCGGCACCCATCTTGATTGTATTGGAAAACTAAAAACAATTTTTTGTTGAATCCAGTGTAATTAAATTTTAACTCGACAAAAACATAAAATAAGGCTTGCATACAATGATGATAGAATAGTTTTGTCCTGTTTACCTCACCAATCCTCAAAAACAGAATTTCAAGAATATTAATTAGTTTTTCATTTTAACTAATTTTACTTTTTACAGAGGCGCTTGAATGATATCAAAGTATCAGAGTTATGTTAACAGAAAAAAAAAACATAATCGCAGTTGTTTTTCCTTTATATAATGCGAATTATTGATCCAAATATTTAAGTATTTTCTTTGATCATTCAACATGTTGTCATTTTTTAACAAAGATGGACATACCTAGTTCCTAATATCTACTGTTTGTTAATACACACATAACCACAGGTCCTACAGAATATTGTCACATGCGCAGTTCGTTGTTAAGAATTTCACGGCACTCGCGCCCAGATGTCGGATTTCAGTAAAACGTTGCACGTATTTACCAATAAATTACCTCCATTGGCCCAATGTAGAATTAAAATGTCCTAAATATAACTAAAACGCGTTATTCGAAATGCCTTGCTGGACCTACTATCGACTTCCCTATTACTTTTAGTTTATTCCCCACATTGGTAAAACACACTTAAATTTTACTTGAAAATGACCTGTGGTGAATTGGTCGTCGACCTATTGTTAGGGCGATTTTACCTCAATTTTACTTTAAATGTTGCTTGGGACTTAATGCGTCTCGATTTTTTTTTCTTACAAACATGCATCATATTTCGATAAAAAAATGTAAAAATTCAATGATATAAGGGTGTATTAAAAAAATTGTAGATATCACCAACTACTTATGGTCCACCCTGTGATTGCCAAAATAATTTTATAAGATGCAACTCAAACACCCTATAATTAACGTATACAATTTTTCTCGTATCTTGTATAATAACAATGCGTCACCCCGTATATATGTAAACCAATAAAAACTGAATGTAAACCCAGACATGGATTCTAAGTGGCCTAGAAATCTTTTTTAATTCAAAAGTCGCGGTCTCGTCGTTAACGAATTTTTTCTTCGAAAATTAGCTACAAATTAACCGTTAAACCATAAAGTTAACTAAAACTACCGCCAAAGCATCAAAGAAAGGGTCTATTTGAAATGAATTTTCTGGAAATATTTTAGTAAAATGAAGGACAGTGACGGTTGAAGCTGGAATTTAGACGTTTGCAGAAAACTCTTCTTGCGACATTTTCTTTACATAATCCATATTTGTTTCATGTTCTTTGCCTAAATCTTGTCAATTTTGACGTTTAAAATCGCGACTTTGACGTTTTTTAAAAGAAAATTCACTAAAAAGCTATGGTATCCAAATTTGGTACGTAGGTTTAGGGCATAAAAAGTAAACTATATACCAAAATTTAGATTTCTATGTTTCAAGAAAAAAAGTTATAAAACAATATTTGATGCCAGATCATTTCTATGAAAATTCACTACCATAACGCACTTACTGCGGACGGAGTTTTTTTTGTTCTCCATTTATTTAATACTAAACCAAATCTAGTCTGCATCTACTATAAAATATTTTCCTACGGCTACTTACCGAGAACGACGGTTTTCGTAAGAACACTTTTCAGAAGAATAACATGAATTACAGACAGCACGAGAATGCACATATTAATTGGGAAGCCACGTTAATTATGCTCATTCCCTTGATACTGTCGTAGTATTAGGTCTGTATCACACCTGTTGCTGTGTATATATTATGCACTTACTATAAATACATACATACATCTAGTGCAAAATAGTTCATTGTGTCTATCACTATTTGCCAGTTATTTGAACACCATATTTTTATACATTACTCCAGACTTACTTTATGCATTTGTGTGTATTAATTATATTATCTCGTGAATATATATATATATATATATATATATATATATATATATATATATATATATATATATATATATATATATATATATATGTTCAGAAAGATTTCCGCGGTCTTTAATGTGAGACATGCTTGGTTCTCGGGTTAAACCGCGTCCAGAATTTATGGAAACTCGACGTTTCGGCTCCTGTTTTGGAGCCATTTTCAAGAGGTAAAGGAAATATGTAAGGACACTCTAAGGCCTCAATCTGCCTACTCCTTAGAGTGGTGGACAAAGGTGGGTAAAGGAAATATGTAAGGACACTCTAAGGCCTCAATCTGCCTGCTCCTTAGAGTGATGGACAAAGGTGGGTAAAGGAAATATGTAAGGACACTCTAAGGCCTCAATCTGCCTACTCCTTAGAGCGGTGGATAAAGGTAGGTTGGGTTGTTGTAGCTCGATTACGGGGCCTCAATCTGCCTACTCCCCAAATCTCGCCGGAGATCGTCTGTGAGGTCTTAGTGTGTTCAACCCTAGGCCTTAGAGAGATCTGGCAGTTCGTTGCAAGTCTTGTCTTATATATGTCGTTCCGTCTACTTGTTGCGTCATCAGTGAAAGTAGTGGGGTCACCGTCAATTAAGTGGGGGGCTTTGGTCACGGTATCTAGAGGAAGATTAAGAGGGTCACCGGCATTTGTTACGGCAGATAATGATGCAATAAAATTGTCTGTGGAATTTATTTCCTTTTTGTGTGTTTGTAAAGAAGATATAATAGGTTTCCAAGTAGTCGAAAGGCGAAGACCATCATCTCTCTTATTTAAACAATCGGGACGTTTTTCAATCTCGATTGCTTCGCGGATAATTCTCGTTTTGAAATTGTAAACCGGTGCTATTGTTTTGGCATTATCGAAGTCTATTTTGTGCCCTGTATGAATATGATGCATGACCAGCGCCGATGAGGGGTCGGATTTTCTAACTGCGAGGGTGTGTTCGTATATTCTATTGTGGATGCGTCTGTTTGTTTGTCCTACGTAAGTTCGGGAACAGTCGGAACAAGGAATTTCGTAAACTCCGTGGGATTCGTTTGGAATCGTATCCTTGGGAGTTTTTATAAGATTTGACAGTTTTTGGTCTGTTGTGAATACGGTTTTGATATTATGGGTTCGGAAAATTCGGCTGATTTTGTCGGTGACACCTTTAATGTATGGTAAAAACGCTGTGTGTTGTTGTGTGGACGCTGTTTGTCCTTGTTGTGGTGTAGTGGTTTGTTGTTGTGCGTTTCTAATGTTTCGTAGTATGTGATTGTTGTCGTATCCGTTTTCTAGCAATGTCTGTCTTAAAAAGTTTAATTCTGTCTGTTTGTTGTTGTTGTCCGTTAGTCTAAGGGATCGTGTTACTAATGTTCGAACCACGGAATTTAGTTGCGATGGGTGATGGTGAGATTGGGCGTTAAGATACCGATTAGTGTGGGTTGGTTTTCGGTAGACAGTGTAAGAAAATCCTCTGACTGGGTTTTTAGTGATGCGTACATCTAAGAAAGGCAAAGAAAAATTATTTTCCATTTCCATGGTGAACTGGATTTGGGGGTTGATGTTATTTAGGTAAGAAAGGAATTCGTCTAGAGATTCTTTGCCGTGTGGCCAGACAGCGAAAATGTCGTCAACGTATCTTAACCAACACGTTGGTTTAAGTTGGGATGAATTGAGGGCTTGTGTCTCGAAGTTTTCCATGAAAATGTTGGCCAATGCAGGAGAGAGGGGTGAACCCATTGGAGCACCTCGAACTTGTTTGTAAAATTTGTTTTGAAAAAGGAAATAAGTGTTAGATGTGCAGTGTTCTACAAGAGCTAAGGTATCGTGGGAAATTTTGTGTTTATTTTTGAGAATGTCAAGGGTTTCAGATAGAGGTATATTGGTGAATAAGGAAACTATATCAAAGCTAACTAGGATGTCGTTTTGAGAAATGGTGTTGTTTTGAAGAAGGTCGATGAAATGGGTGGAGTTTTTGACATAGGATGTAGCGTTTTCTACTAATGGTTGGAGAGTTTTGGCTAGATGTTTTGCAAGTTTTTGTGTGGGTGAACGGTGGGCACTTACGATGCGGACGCGGTTTAACCCGAGAACCAAGCATGTCTCACATTAAAGACCGCGGACATCTTTCTGAACATTTAATTCGCCTCTACGGGGAGGAACTTTTATCTTCTACCAAAATTTTCACCAAACTCCTTATCCGCAAATCCCGTCTCCTTTGTGACCTCACCTTTCTAAAAGCCTGCCGTGATCATCATGTGGTCCCAAAATCTTTTCAACTTAAACATCACACCAAATCACATAACGTTTCCAACATTTTAAAACGAACAGGCTTTGCTCTCCTTAGAAATTCCATTCACGAGACAAGACGACACATTAACACTACCAACACACTGCTTTACGACACGTACATAAAAATACACACATACAAAATACACCCTACACTCTGGGACACTCTAGACAGACTCTCACATAGTAAATCAGAACATGTTACACAACAAAAGACGGACGTACAAAAAAGAAAATTACAGCAGCTTCTAGACAACAAAAATCTCACACAGCACACACATAATGCCAATCCTCCTATAGTAGTTCACAACCTTTCAAATTCCACCATAAGTGACGTCGCCATCAAAGTCCTATCCAAAGGTTTTAATTTTGCACCAACCCCTAAATTCATCCCAATAGAAAAGATAATTTCTCAATCAGAAAATGCAATAACACACTTACCGACTGACGAAGCTGAAATTACGAGACAAGACATTGCCAGGATATTACGTTCTGCCAAACCTCCATCTTCCAACCTTTCTCCTCACGAACGACAGTCAATCAGAGACCTAAACCGAAACACAGAAATTATAATACTACCAGCAGACAAAGGCAACGCTACAGTCATACTTGACAAAACAGACTATATACAAAAGATGGACAATATACTAAACAACACAGACTACAAACAAATCCCTAACGACCCTACAACTTATCTGGAAAAGAAAACCAAAACTATCATCAACAACTCCCAACTCAACCCTGACCTCAAAAAAGAACTAATCCCCCGCGAAAAATCATCTCGCATCCCTAGAAAATATGGTCTACCGAAAATCCATAAGCATGATATTCCCCTTCGCCCCATCGTAAGTGCCCACCGTTCACCCACACAAAAACTTGCAAAACATCTAGCCAAAACTCTCCAACCATTAGTAGAAAACGCTACATCCTATGTCAAAAACTCCACCCATTTCATCAACCTTCTTCAAAACAACACCATTTCTCAAAACGACATCCTAGTTAGCTTTGATATAGTTTCCTTATTCACCAATATACCTCTATCTGAAACCCTTGACATTCTCAAAAATAAACACAAAATTTCCCACGATACCTTAGCTCTTGTAGAACACTGCACATCTAACACTTATTTCCTTTTTCAAAACAAATTTTACAAACAAGTTCGAGGTGCTCCAATGGGTTCACCCCTCTCTCCTGCATTGGCCAACATTTTCATGGAAAACTTCGAGACACAAGCCCTCAATTCATCCCAACTTAAACCAACGTGTTGGTTAAGATACGTTGACGACATTTTCGCTGTCTGGCCACACGGCAAAGAATCTCTAGACGAATTCCTTTCTTACCTAAATAACATCAACCCCCAAATCCAGTTCACCATGGAAATGGATAATAATTTTTCTTTGCCTTTCTTAGATGTACGCATCACTAAAAACCCAGTCAGAGGATTTTCTTACACTGTCTACCGAAAACCAACCCACACTAATCGGTATCTTAACGCCCAATCTCACCATCACCCATCGCAACTAAATTCCGTGGTTCGAACATTAGTAACACGATCCCTTAGACTAACGGACAACAACAACAAACAGACAGAATTAAACTTTCTAAGACAGACATTGCTAGAAAACGGATACGACAACAATCACATACTACGAAACATTAGAAACGCACAACAACAAACCACTACACCACAACAAGGACAAACAGCGTCCACACAACAACACACAGCGTTTTTACCATACATTAAAGGTGTCACCGACAAAATCAGCCGAATTTTCCGAACCCATAATATCAAAACCGTATTCACAACAGACCAAAAACTGTCAAATCTTATAAAAACTCCCAAGGATACGATTCCAAACGAATCCCACGGAGTTTACGAAATTCCTTGTTCCGACTGTTCCCGAATTTACGTAGGACAAACAAACAGACGCATCCACAATAGAATATACGAACACACCCTCGCAGTTAGAAAATCCGACCCCTCATCGGCGCTGGCCATGCATCATATTCATACAGGGCACAAAATAGACTTCGATAATGCCAAAACAATAGCACCGGTTTACAATTTCAAAACGAGAATTATCCGCGAAGCAATCGAGATTGAAAAACGTCCCGATTGTTTAAATAAGAGAGATGATGGTCTTCGCCTTTCGACTACTTGGAAACCTATTATATCTTCTTTACAAACACACAAAAAGGAAATAAATTCCACAGACAATTTTATTGCATCATTATCTGCCGTAACAAATGCCGGTGACCCTCTTAATCTTCCTCTAGATACCGTGACCAAAGCCCCCCACTTAATTGACGGTGACCCCACTACTTTCACTGATGACGCAACAAGTAGACGGAACGACATATATAAGACAAGACTTGCAACGAACTGCCAGATCTGAGGCCTAGGGTTGAACACACTAAGACCTCACAGACGATCTCCGGCGAGATTTGGGGAGTAGGCAGATTGAGGCCCCGTAATCGAGCTACAACAACCCAACCTACCTTTATCCACCGCTCTAAGGAGTAGGCAGATTGAGGCCTTAGAGTGTCCTTACATATTTCCTTTACCCACCTTTGTCCATCACTCTAAGGAGCAGGCAGATTGAGGCCTTAGAGTATCCTTACATATTTCCTTTACCCACCTTTGTCCACCACTCTAAGGAGTAGGCAGATTGAGGCCTTAGAGTGTCCTTACATATTTCCTTTAACCACCTTTGTCCATCACTCTAAGGAGTAGGCAGATTGAGGCCTTAGAGTGTCCTTACATATTTCCTTTACCTCTTGAAAATGGCTCCAAAACAGGAGCCGAAACGTCGAGTTTCCATAAATTCTGGACGCGGTTTAACCCGAGAACCAAGCATGTCTCATATATATATATATATATATATATATATATATATATATATATATATATATATATATATATATATATATATATATATTATATTAATTATATTATCTCGTAAATATTCCACAGAACTTTTAGTTATTTGACTCCTGTTTTTAAGCGAATTTTTGTAGAAAGAAGTCGCTAATGAGATAATGTCGATTTTGGTTTTGAAACACTTTCTCCAAATAAGCGCGAAACGAGGACAGCTATGTATATCTATATATCACAGCATCAACTTAAGAAAAGTCTGGAGGCAGCAAATGCTTTATGGTAGCGCATTTTCATAAAAATGTTTTTATTGGCAAATATGTTGCTAGTGAATTTTCTTAAAAAAAAACTAATGAGGAGATCCCGACTTTTGTATATACATATATATATATATATATATATATATATATATATATATATATATATATATATATATATATATATATATATATATATATTTATATATATATATATATATATATATATATATATATATATATATATATATATATATATATATATATATATATATATATCACCGATAACTCAAAAAATAATGGGCCGATTTTGATTAAATTTGGTGAATACCTTCCTTTTGCAAGTGGCTTGGACAAATTCCTTATTCAGGCA
This sequence comes from Tillus elongatus, assembly GCA_964006375.1. NCBI lineage: Eukaryota > Metazoa > Arthropoda > Insecta > Coleoptera > Cleridae > Tillus > Tillus elongatus. The sequence goes on along the minus strand of OZ023262.1, from coordinate 58,526,482 downwards.
AATCAGCTCAGGTTTTCCCGGAAAATTTTGTATTTCTTTCGAAAAAAATTCATAACAAATTAAGGGCAACCAAATTAGATACGCGGATTTAAATCATTAAAAGTAAATTACCTACCGAAATTTAGCTCTGCAAGTTAAAAGTAAAAAAGTTATGGGCATTTAAAGAAAAATTAATTGGGGTTTTCCTCAAAACGTCAAAGTCGCGATTTAAAATGTCAGAATTGGCAACATATAGGCAAGGAACCTGAAACTAATAGGAGCAATGGAATGTAAATGTCTCAAGAAGAATGTTTTACAAAGCCTGAAGTCTTAGATTCAACCATCATTGTCCTTCATTTTACTAAAATATTTCCAGAAAATTTATTCCAAAAGACCCTTTCTCTGATGCTTGGGCAGTAGCCTTAGTTATAGAGTTTACCGTTTAATGGTATATAATTTTTGTCGAATTTTCGTCAAAAATCAGTAAAGTTCAATATATCCGTTACAAGATATGAAAAAAAAATTGTATACATTAATTATAGGGTGTCTTAAGCTACATCTTAAAGAAAAATTCTAGAATCACAGAGTGGCCTATAAGTCGTTGGTGATACAAATTCTTTTTTTTTCGAACACGCCTTATTGGATTTTTGAATTTTCCATCGAAATAGAATGCATGTTTGTCAAAAAAGAAATTCGGGACACAGCAAGTGCGTGGTGGCAGCGAATTTTCATTAATTGCTTCAAATTTGAATAGCTCAATTTGCTATTAACCTATAAGGTTGACCAAGAATCGAGTTTCTTTTTTCGGGAACACTTTAAGTTTACATTCGGAAATTTTTGTAAATTTTCAAACAATAAAGTTATTTTGATGAGCCATGGCACATTGTTTCTACTATAAAGGTTATACTGGTAGCAAAATTTGATGCCTGCTTTAAAAAAAACACACACATATTTGCTATTAAAAACATTTTTGAGATCTAGTTTGGAAGCAAACTTTTGGAGAATTAACATATCGGGTTCTTAGTTTGCTCGCCAAGAAGCAAGATTGAGCTTTCCACGTCGACAATGATGCCTGGAACTGGCGGGGCGGGGGGGTGGGGGTTTGTTACATTTAAAGCACATTTAAAGCGCCTGCCAAGCAAATCCAACTCTTTTCTAGTAAAATTTGAAAAGAAAGGTTCTCTATACTTCCAACAACTTGCGGCGAGTGAATGATAGGTGTTTGTGGTTCTAATGACTTCTTTTTAACGTTTAAGGTAATTAACTTGTTTTGAAAAAAATTGCTAAAACTTTCATACCCACTGTTATTTAAATAACTAACTATCGACATGTGAAGATTATAAGCCACCAACCCTAACCTACTACGTGGAGACGCTTTTTCTTGCCGAACCATACCGCTTTTGATTGCCCCCGACTGTGTTTTCTATGTCCCGGGAAGAGATTTTTTTACAAAATTTAAAAAACCTACATTTAAAGGGATAAGTTAAATTTTGCTCACAAGTTATATGTAAGGGTGCAATTTTTTATCTTATAAGTTTTTTTTGTTATAGCGTACTTCTTGTTTCTCCCACTAACTAAAGCCGTAAGCTATCGACTTACCTTCTACATTCACTTATTCGTATATCTTATCTCAGGATGATGAATCTGCAGGGCCAGAAGCTGCTCCATTAACCGTCAAGAACGTGGAGGGAGTATTTTATGTGACGGTTTACAGAATGACATTTGCTGTAATTCTAGCGATTTGTGAGTGGATTGCATTTATAGCTAAGATGGCTAAGAAAAATAAAGTAACCTTCTTACAATCTTTCGTCACTGAGTTTAGATTTTTCATTAACCTTGAAGCGCTGGTGAGACCTCTAAAAGAAATATCTTCCTCAAAGCCTTCAAAATATGCACGTAGCTCTGTATCTTGGAAATCAAGCATAAGTTACAGGTAATTGATTTTAATATTCCTTAGCTATACAGGGTGGTTCACGATGGATGGTACATTAAACGTGTCTGACTAAATACAGTTTGGAATCTGTGATGAGCACTGATAAGTACACTTGGAGAATCCAAATGACCACAACGCATTTGAAAAAACCTGACCAATTATAGAGTTATTCATTTTATGATAACGCTAACTTGGTTAGTGAAAAGATCATCAGGTTTTAGTGAATTTTCGTAGAAAACAGTCACTAATGGGGAGATCCCAACTTTTTAATTTTGAAAAATTTTTTGCAAATGAGCGCGAACTAGGACCCTAGAACCCATATCCGGGTCAGTTTCAATTTTTATATGCTAATGTATATATATATATATATATATATATATATATATATATATATATATATATATATATATATATATATATATATATATTGCTATAGATAGCAAATATGCAAAAATATAGAAATATTATTGTGGAGTAAAACGGGCAATGTACATAAAATTAATACATCCTAAAATTTAAATGCCCTGTATAATTGAAAGTGTAAAATATGTTAGAGTTAAATAAGAAATAGCATTAGGTAGCAGAATAAAGAACAATGGATTCCTTTTTAGTGAATTTTCTTTAAAAAAATTCACTAATGAGGAGATCCCGACTTTTGAATTTTGAAACAAATTCTTCAAATGAGCGCTAATTAGGCCCTCCAGAAAACATATCCGGGGTCAGTTTCAATTTTTATATGTTTATATATATATATATATATATATATATATATATATATATATATATATATATATATATATATATATATATATATATATATATATATATATATATATATATATATATGTATCACACCGATAACTCAAAAAATAATAGGCCGATTTTGATTAAATTTGGTGAAAAAATTTCTTTTGCAAATGGCTTGGATGAGTTCGTTAGTCAGAAAAATCTGCCCAGGTTTTCTTGGAAAATTTTGTGTTTTTTTTTCAAAAAAAAATTATATCTCCGGAATTAACAAAGTGAGGGCAACCAAATTTAGCAGCATCCTTATAGGTAAGTTACCTACCGAAATTTAGCTATGTAGGTCAAAAGACAAAAAAGTTATAGGCATTTAAAGAAAAATAAATTGGGGTTTTCCTCAAAACGTCAAAGTGGCGATTTAAAATGTCAAAATTGGCAACATTTAGGCAAAGAGCTTGAATCTAATACGGGCTATACAAATAAAATGTCTCAAGAAGGATGTTTTACAAACCCTAAAGTCTTAGTTTCAATCGTCATTGTCCTTCATTTTACTAAAATATTCCCAGAAAATTCATTTCAAATAGACCCTGTCTCTGATGCTTGGCAGTAGCCTTAGCTATAGAGTTTATCGTTTAATGGTATATAATTTTTGTCGAATTTACGTAAAAAATCAATAAAGCTCAATATATCCGTTATTATATAAGATATGAAACAAATTTGTATATATTAATTATAGGGTGTCTTGAGCTACATCTTAAAATAATATTTCTACAATCACAGGATGGCCCATAAGTCGTTGGTGATACAAATTTCCATTTTTTTTAATCAAACACGCCTTATGTTATTGCATTTTTGCATTTTCCATCGAAATATAATGCATGTTTGTAAAAAAAGAAATTCTGGACGCAGCAAGTGCGTTATGGTAGCGAATTTTGATCAAATGTTTCATATTTGAACTGCTCAATTTGCTATTAACCTATAAGGTTGACCAAGAAACGTGTTTTTTCGGGAACACTTTAAGTTTACTTTTGGAAATTTTTGTACATTTTCACACAATAAAGTTATTTTGATGAAACAAGGCACATTGTTTTTACTATATACTGGTAACCAAATTTGATGTCTGCTTTCTTAAAAAAAAACACACATATTTGTTATTAAAAACATTTTAATGAAAATTCACTATCATAACGCACTTGCTGCGTCCAGAATTTTTTTACATGTAGTGCATTTTAAGTTTCACGAAGCAAAAGTCCATATAATATGAAAATAACTCAGAACAATAGCCTTGTTTTTATTAATAGAATTTTGCAAGAATATCACCAGTTTATTTTTTTCTTAGGTAGTAGGCACATGTACCATATTATACATTTAAAATATTAAGGTCAACATAAGTTTTTTGTAAATAAGTAATTCAACTGCAGGACGATTAGAAGCAGAACCGCGAGAAGACCATGAGTAAATACAAGGCAAGTGTGAAAGAAAATTAAATACCTGGTACAAGGTTAGTGAAAACAGTTAAATAAGACAAAAATTAATTAATAATTACTGCCAAGCTGCCAAATCCAAATAGAAGAACAAATATATTTTAATAATCACAGAAAAAATGAAAGGATCCATCAAGACAACATTCAGTAGGTCGTTTTAGAGCTTTATTGGAATAAATATGACTCTTTTTCTATAGTGTGAATAGCTTTTAAGGATATTTTCGTTTCATTTAGGATGTTAATGTAAATTTTAGTTCACTAAGGGGGATGTAATATAAAGGCCGAATCATTGTATTATAGTCAGATAATTCATTTTGTTAACTAAATTTGATTTTACATATTTGAAATAACCTTTTGTTAATAGAAATTTATTAATTTGATCAATCTGTTTAATTTTGACCTCAAATCAAGCAAATATTAATGATATGGAAAAGTAAGGCTATTTTTCTCCATTAAATAAAAAAATAAAATCAAAAGACCCAACCATACATAATTAAAATCGCTCCAGGGGGTAGGGGATGACTGGGGGGTCATTTGGTAAAAATTGACATTTTTTCGTTAAAATTCGAGTAATATAACGTTTAATGGTTTCTTTATTAGAAAACTTTTAATTTCATCATACATCTGGTACTCTCTGCTGAAATCAAGTTCAGGGTTGAATGCGTGGGAGTGGAATATTGTTGACAAACTTTTTTGTTTGTTAAAACGGCGTAAAAAATCTTAAAACATAGAAAACTTGATTCTGGAACGAATTTTTTTTTTCTGTCGGTCTGTCAGTCTGTCGCTCTGTCGGTCTGTTGGTCTGTCGATATGTTCGTCTGTCTGTTAATAAGCTCAATAACTTTCGAACGAATTGAGATATCGTCTTCAAATTTGGTACCCATTTAGCACCCAAGAAAAGAACGCTTGGAATTGTTTTTGGGTAACATCACTTCAGGGAGAGTGACAATCTAAATACATTTAATGATAATGTCTTTCTGAGTAAATTATCATAGCTATGTGGAAGTTATGATTCAACTTGCAGGACTAATTTTCTTCACTTCCGCTGGTTAGAATTTCAGAAAATGGTTAGAAATAAATTTTACAATTTTTTTTTCAATGTTAATTACACAGGGGGCATATAATTTGAATTTTATATATTCTTTTAGCATTTTTTTTAACAAATAAAGAGTTTGTGCCGGAATTCTTTTGGGTTTCGTAGATGTCATTGCTATTAAGATTTTTATGAAATATTCGTAATTAATAATATATGCCATATTGTAAAAAAATGTTTTCGGATTTTCGTGAAAAAAATTGTTTCCCATTTTTTATGCAAAACTTTTTTTTGTAGTTTCGTTGACACATTTTTTGTGGATACTTATATTTTGGTAGTTGGGTAAATAGCTACAAGAGCTTCGTTGGCCAGGAAAATCGGACCAGTTTTTTCAGGAACATTTTAAATTAAATTTAGGAAAATTTGTGTACTTTTTCAGACAATAAATTAATTTGATGAAATATGGTATATTATTTCCTTTAGATAACCAAATTGGATGCCTGCCATTATTAAAAAATACATAATTGCTATTAAAAGCATTTTAACAAAAATTCACTGCCATAACGCACTTGCTGCGTCCTGACTTTTAGTAAATACATTCTCCTTTAAGTAAAAATAAGCATATAAAATAATTGGCGTACATTTAGAACGCGGCTAAATATAACCCTTTCACCAATGGAGAAATTAATTAACAAACATACAACAAAGAAAATGTTATCAGAATCAACGACCTTCAGAAAAGAAAAAAAAACAGACAAAGTCTTCGTTTTCTTACCAACTGAACGGCCAATCACGACGGGGCTCGGTGACATTTTAAAGAAAGCTAATTTGCAACTAACATTTTCGACAAAAGATACTTTAAATAATTTGTTAGGTAATCCAAAACAGGGGGATACAGCCACTAAAAGGTCAACGATCTATGAAACAATTTAAAATTAATAGGGCAAATTGGAGACTGAGATGTTGGGATACTTGACCTAATGTAATAACAACACCGTGTGGGGCTTGATAGTCCTCTATTGGGCGCCTCCTCAGGTGGCGGACAGGGGAAAGCCTCCCAGATACGGAGGTACCGGCGAAACGAAATACCCGGGCATTACCAAAACTAGCAACTGAGCAGCGGCAGCTGGCTGTCTCAGAACTGTTCACAGGGTTAAAGATCACAGAGATTGGAATGGCTCTGATAACAGACAACAAATGGTTTACTGGCAACCAGTGAAGCGGCCTTAGCACAGCGATGGAGAAGGCAGCGGAAAACCACTCCATAATTAATTTCCTTAGTATAATCGTCATGATGAATACACAAAAAACAACGGCCCTCAGTCCCCGGTAGACCTTAAATGGTCAGAGGGTGCGAAGAATCTCCGGGACGTCTTTAAAAATTGGAACGTGGAATGTAAGAAGCCTTTTACAGGCTGGTAAATTGCAAAATTTAGCATTGGAGATTAACAGACCAAGAATCAATATGCCAACTGACAACAGAACATTATGTTTCTCGGGAAGTGACGACCAACAGAAACACCCACACAGAGTCCGAATCTTGGTGGACAGTAACACTAACAAATCAATCAGAAGCTTTACCCCACTCTTGGAAAGAGTAATGATGTTATAACTGCAAACACCAGAAGTAAGAATGAATATTCTACAAATCTACATACCGACGTCAGAAAGCGAAGATAGAGAAATCGACGAATTCTATATGCAACTAGAATGGTTACTGAGAAACATTACAAAGCATGAAGTTCCATTTATCATGTGAGATCTGAACGCAAAAATTGGTAAAGGAAACTGCGGAGACCTGATTGTAAAACATGGACTTGGAGAGCGCAACGAGAGGGGATGTAGATCAGTCGAATTTATACAAGAGAAAAATGGTAGTAACAAATACACTATGCTAACTGCCACCTAGAAGACTGTATACCTGGAAATTGTCCAGACACGGAAAATAAAATAGTAACAAAACAAATTGACTACATTATGATCGGAAAAGACACAGAAACAGCATAAAATCAGTCAAAACATACCCAGGTGCAGACATTGCCTCTGACCATAAACCAGTAGTCGCAAAGTTCAGACTTACCCAAAAACGCATTAAACAAAATCATACAGAAAACAAGGTTAACATCCTAAAACTGGAAAAAAAAACAGGAATAAGGTTAAAGAGCAGGTAAATAAGAAAGTATACGCAGTGCCAAGAAATCACCAAGACGAAGAGAACATTAACATTAAATGGAATAACATTAAAAACACAATGCTGGCGATAGGTAGACGAGAACCGAACCAAGATGCTGAAAAGAGTAAAAAAGAATGAATGACAGAGGAAATTTAGGAGTTGATGAAAAAAACAAGAGAAGTTCAAACTATGAACAAGCAAAGGTACAAAGAGCTACATCGACAAATACACAAAAAGGTAACGGAAGCAAAGGAGAGGTGGCTGAACGAGAAATGAAATGAAATTAAATGGTTTTAAAAGATACACGACTCAACATACATAAAAGGGTCAAAGAAATGACCGTTGGATTCAGAAGGAAACAGAGCAGCATACTGATGGATGATAGTGGAAATGTGACATTTAAGCAATGAACCTAAAAGAAATACGGATTATATAAAGAGTATTCTGCAAACCCTTAAGGTCCAGTTTCAACCATCATTGCCCTTCAATTTACTAACATATTTCCAGAAAATTTATTTCAAGTAGACCCTTTCTCTGATGCTTTGGCAGTAGTTTTGGTAAAGTTTATGGTTTAACGGTCTATAATTTGTAGCTAATTTTCGTAGAAAAAATTCGTTAAGGAGGAGACCGCAATTTTTGAATTTTAAAAAGATTTCTTTAAATAAGCGTAAACTAGAATCCATCTTCGGGTTTACTTTCTGCCTACGTATATACAGAGGTGACGCATTTCTACGGTAAAGCTCAATATAATTGTTATTATGCAAGATACGAAAAAAATTGTATACCTTACCTATAGGGGGTCTTGAGCTGCATCATATAAAATTATTTTGACAATCACAGGGTAGCCTATAAGTCGTTGCTGCTACCTACATTTTTTTAACCATTCCTTATTGCATTCTTGCATTTTTCATCGAAATATGATGCATGTTTGTAGAAAAATCTAGGCGCAGTCAGTGCGTTTTGTTAGCGAATTTTCATTAAATGCCTCAAAATTGAATAACTCAATTTGCTGTTAACCTAAGGTTCGTCGGCAAGGAAACGAGTTTTCTCGGAAACACTTTAAGTTTATTTTCAGAAAATCTTTGTACATTTTCAGACAATAAGTTATTTTGATAAAATATTGTACGTTTTTTCTACTATATAGGTTATTCCGGTGACAAAATTTACGCCTGCTTGCATTAAAGGGACATATTTACTATTAAAAACATTTTTATAAAAATTCACTTCCATAACGCACTTGCTGCGTCCAGACATTTTAATGATTGTTGAAATTTATAAAAAATTGTTAATTTTATTAACATTCATGAAACCGATTACTGGGTGAGTCAAAACAGAAATTCATTATTTTCTCAGTTCTTTTAAATTGATCACCGTCTATTTTATTTAACTTTCGTAAAGTACTATCGTTATACCTTTATTTTGTTTAAGCATGCCCCGTATTCAAAATTATTATTGGTTTTTGATATTTTCATTTTTCTATGCAAAGTATCGAATAGATATCTAAATTCTTATGAGTTACGGGACGGCCATGATTTATTTGCCAAAAACGGACAGTTTACAATTATCGTATCTTAGTAGTGCTGAATGTTCTTTAAATCTAATTTGAAGAGATCTTTTTGTTTGCCCGACATATTTGAGATTACAATCTTTACAACTTATTTTATAGATCCCTGACATTTTAACGGTAACATATTTTATATCTTAAGATCGTTCCGTCATCGCAGGGATGAATAATATAATTTATTATCATAAATTTATTCATCCCTCTGATGTCGCGAACTTTGCTAGCAAAACGATCTTCAGGTCTGAAAAATATGTTTTGGTGAATTTGGTTCTCCGAGGTGTACCTTGTAAGACCTACATAATTTTGTCACATTCTATCACGCATATTGGTTTGTGTGGGGAAATAAATGAAACCTTATTGTTTTTAATTTTAAATATTTAATTGTAAATAGTTGAGTGTAACAATACAAAGACGGTTTATCTATAAAAAGGATTATTCCATATTTTCTGTTAATCTTTCCTGTGACGGTCCCGCTTTGAAACCATATCTCATCGGACTAGTACTGACTGTTCTAAACATTGCCATTTCTATTGGTTTGGATTGCCGCTTCGATCTTGAGCTGGACTTTGACCTTATTGAAGTTGGTCTAGAAATTGGCGGTTTGGTTTGTGACCTAGACCTTGACCTCATAGGCGACCTTGACATTGATCTACATCCTGAGCGAGCCCTTGAACCAAACCTAAACCTAGACCTCAATCTGTACTGCATCCTAAAAACATAAGAAAAAAATATAATTATCCATTTATTTTAATGCCTATACCGAATTTGTATTACACTCGTACATATCGTATGATAAAAACAAAGAACTTCATAACTGGAAGAAATGTAAACGGTTATCTCTGTATAACCGAATGTGTCAGTGACACCAGAACAAACGTCGATTTTGATATAACCATCCTTGTTTGTTACACGCAGGTAGACGGAGGATAATTGGGTTTTCAACTAAACACAACAGCCTCGGTGGTTCAGTGGTAAGAACGGTTCTCTGAACCCAAGGATCCTGGGATCTAAAAATGATTATCAACCGAGGTTGTGACATTGTGTTTGAGTAAGTTGAAAATCCGCACGCTTCGTCCATAGGAAGGGTCGTAGAGCCGTCGGTTCCGTGCATTTTCTGATGTTAGGCACGTTAAATATATGTCATGGAATATACTTAAATTTACCACCAGTAGAGCTAAGAAACTTTTGTCGAATTCTGGACAATTTATCCAGTTTGGTTCCACTTTAAGAGCGTCAGGGAACTTTAATCGACACATAATTTTTGACGAAAACAATCAGCTTAGTATACAGACATGTTTTCAGGTATTACTCCAGTCATCAATACGAAGTGCAAAGACGATTTAATTTATCTATTCATCAGCTCAGGGAATTTTGGAACAACGTAACGTGCATGATTATATTTTACCACAGTGCAAGCCATTAAGCCTTACGATCCCTAACAGATAATGATGTCGAAGGAGTTGGTATCGACTTGATGGGGCTTCTGCACACTCTACAGGAAAACTTAAGGCAGAGCTTCATAGACCTTTTGACAATCGTTGAATATGGCATTTGGGAAATATATATATATATATATATATATATATATATATATATATATATATATATATATATATATATATATATATATATATATATATATATATATCACACCGATAACTCAAAAAATAATAGGCCTATTTTGATTAAATTTGGTGAGTACCTTCCTTTTGCAAGTGGCTTGGATAAGTTCGTTAGCCAAGAAAATCTCTCCAGGTTTTCCCGGTAAATTTTGTGTTTTCTTTAAAAAAAAAATGTATATCTCCAGAATTAACAAAGTAAGGGCAACTAAATTTGGTACGCGGGTTTATATCCTTATAAGTAAGTTACCTACCAAAATGTAGCTCTATAGGTCAAAAGAAAAAAAAAGTTATAGGCATTTAAAGAAAACTAAATTGGGGTTTTCCTCAAAACGTCAAAGTTGTGATTTAAAATGTCAAAATTGGCAACATTTAGGCAAAGAACTTGAATCTAATACCAACTATGGAAATAAAATGTGTCAAGAACAATGTTTTACAAACACTGAATGACAACCGTCATTGTCCTTTATTTTACTAAAATATTTCCGAAAAATTCATTTCAAATAGACCCTTTCTCGGATGCTTGGCAGTAGCCTTAGCTATATAGTTTATCGTTTAATGGTATATAATGTTTGTCGAATTTTCGTAAAAAATCAATAAAGCTCAATATATCCGTTATTATACAAGATATGAAAAAAATTGCATATACTAATTATAGGGAGTCTTGAGATACATCTTAAAAAATTATTTCTACAATTACAGGCTGGCCCATAAGTCGCTGGTGATACAATTTTTTTTAAAAATCAAACACGCCTTATTTTATTGCATTTTTACATTTTCCATCGACATGTAATGTATGTTTGTAAGAAAAAAAATTCTGGACGCAGCAAATACGTTATGGTAGCGAATTTTTAACATGTGTTTCATATTTGAATAGCTCAATTTGCTATTAACCTATAAGGTTGACCAAGAAACGAGTTTTTTCGGGAACACTTTTAGTTTACTTTCGGAAATTTTTGTACATTTTCAAACAATAAAGTTATTTTGAAGAAACATGGCACATTGTTTTTACTATATAGGTTATACTGGTAACCAAATTTGCCTGCTTTCTTAAAAAAAAACACACATAATTGCTATTAAAAATATTTTTATGAAAATTCTCCACCATAACGCACTTGCTGCGTCCAGACCTTTTTTGTATTTTAACATAGAGATCTGAATTTTGGTACATAGGATACTCTTTATGACAGAAATCAGCGTACCAAATGTAGTTGCCCTTACTTTGTTATTTTAGATGGTTTATAAATGTTTTCGAACGAAAACACAAAATTTTCCGCGAAAACTTGGACCGATTATCCTGGCTAACGAACTTGTCCAAGCCACTTGCTAAAGGAAGGTAGGTACCAAATTTGATCCTATTATTTTTTGAGTTATCGGTGTGATACCTATATATATATATATATATATATATATATATATATATATATATATATATATATATATATATATATATATATATATATATATATATATATATATATATAAATTGCAACTGACCCTGGATCTGGGTTTTTCAAAATTCAAAAGTCGGAATCTCCTCATTAGTGATTTTTTAAAGAAACTTTACCAAAAAGGATAAATGTGAAGAATTGTATATATGTTCTACAAACGAGTTAATATACAGATGTTCCATTCGGACTATCAAATTTCGTACTTCATATTTACTAGAAGTGACGAAGGATTTTCGAAAACATTTTAAATAGACAAAGCTTGCTTGTTTATTAAAATTTCCAAATTTGTAGAGCAATCCTTTAAATGGTTCGTGAGACACTTTTAAGTACCCTTGTAGAGCCCAAATCACCACCACATTTAAAAAGAGTCTGGACACAGCAAGTGCGTTATGGTAGTCAATTTTCATAGAACTGATCTGGCACCAAATATTTTCTTATAATTTTTTTGTAACATAAGAACCTTTTTTTTGGCGTATAGTTTAATTTTTATATCCTAAACGTACCTAACAAATTTGGTTGTCATAGCTTTTTTATTTTTTGGGATAAAAATTCTTTTTAAATGAAAACTGAAAATGTTCCCGGAAAACATTGTTCGAATTCCTTGGCTAACAAACTTATCCAAGCCACTTACAAGAGGAGGGTAGATGGTAAATTTGATCAAAATCGGCCCATTATTTTTTCAGTTATCGGTGTGATACATACATACATACATATATATATATATATATATATATATATATATATATATATATATATATATATATATATATATATATATATATGTATATGTATGTATATATATATATATATATATATATATATATATATATATATATATATATATATATATATGTATGTTAAAAAAAATTGAAACTGACCCTGGATATGGGTTCTAGGGTGCGCTCATTTACAAAATATTTTTCAAAATTCAAAAGTCGGGATCTCTACATTAATCATTGTTTTTTACAAAAATTCACTAAAACCTGATGATCGTTTCACTAACCAAATTAGCGTTATTAGAGGATGAATAATTCTAGAATTGGTCAGGTTTTTTCAAATGTGATGTGGTGATTTGGGTTCTCCAAGTGTACTCATCAGTGCTCATCACATATTCCAATCTGCATCTAGTCAGACACGTTTAATGTACCATTCATCGTGAACCAGCCTGTATAGCTAAGGAATATTAAAATCAATTACCTGTAACTTATGCTTGATTTCCGAGATACAGAGCTACGTGCAGATTTTGAGGACTTTGAGGAAGATGTTCCTTTTAGAGGTTTCACCAGCTCTTCAAAGTTAATGAAAAATCTAAACTCAGTGACGGCAGATTGTAAGAAGGTTACTTTCTTTTTCTTAGCCATCTTAGCTATAAATGCAATCCACTCACAAATCGCTAGAATCACAGCAAATGCCATTCCGTAAACCGTCACATAAAATACTCCCTCCACGTTCTTGATGGTTAATGGAGCAGCTTCTGGCCCTGCAGATTCATCATCCTGAAATAAGATATACGTATAAACGAATGTGGAAGGCAAGTCGATAGTTTACGGCTTTAGTTACTGGAACAAACAAGAATTATGCTATAACAAAAAAAACTTAGAAGATAAAAATTGCATTCTTACATATAACTTGTGAGCAAAATTTAACTTATCCCTTTAAATATAGGGTTTCTTAAATTTTGTAAAAGACGCTCTTCCCGGGACATATCGAAAACACGGTCGGGGGTAATCAATCGCCTGATTGTCAAAAAGTAGTATGGTTTGGCAAGAAAAAGCTTCTCCACGTAGTAGGTTGAGGTTGCAGATTTATGATCTTCACATGTCGGTAGTTAGTAATTTAGGTAACAGTGGGTTTGAAAGTTTTAGCAATATTTTAGAACAAGTTCATTACCTTAAACATTGAAAATAAGTCATTAGAACCACAAACCTCTATCATTCACTCGCCGCAAGTTTCTGAAACTATAGAGAATCGTTCTTTTCAAATTTTACTAGAAAATAGTTGGATTTGCTTGGCAGGGGCTTGAAATATGCTCTCCCAATCGTAACCCATTCAGCTACAGTCATAATTGTCGAGGTGAAAAGCTAATTCAAGTTTCTTGGTGAGCAAGCTAAGAACCCGATACGTTTATTATCCAAAAGCTTCCTTCCAAACCAGACCTCAAAGTTAAGAAATCAACAGTCGAAAAACGAAATCCGAGCTGTAAGATATTTGTCGAGGAATAATGGTTTATATTTAAAAGCCGATAAGGGCAATAACATTGTTCTTCTTGATATGGTCGAATAATTTAATATAGTAGAAAATCTCACCAGAACCCTATCTTATCCAGTAATAAGAAAATATCTTCTTTCTGGTATGACAACTCGGTTTAAAAGTACAGTCAAATGTGACGTCAATTCAATAGATAAAAATACAAGTAGCTGGGTCACCTTATCCAACCCAATTTTATCTGGCATGTATTTTCTCCCCAAAGTTCACGAGCTAGGGAACGAGATTAGAGCAATAGTCTCTGGTTCCGTTCCCCGATTGATGACTTCTAGCTATTGGACAGACATGTGAAGGAATATATTAAGTTAACTTCACTATGTATGTCTGAGAGTTTCTTTCCTGTCAGCGGGAGATTTTATCGGCAGACGGAAGGAACCACAATAGAAAATCAAATGTCTCTCTTCGTTACCAAACTCTTCATGAGCCGATTTAAGAGTGACTTAGCTGGAGTGGTGGAGTATTTTCTAAGGGCATGGTTGAGATATGTCGATGATATTTTTGCCATATTTGACCTTAGTAAGATATCATCAATAATTTTGTTAATAAGTTGAAGAGTAGTTTTTCTTCAACCAAGTTCACTTACGAAATGGAGAAGAATCACTAATTACCCCAGCCTGACGCCCTTGTCAAGAAAAATATAGAAATTTGCACTGGAATGCACATCTGACGAACTAAACTCGACAATAAAACACCTTAAAGATACAAAGCATGGACCAGACAAAATAACTAACAAAATAATCAAATCACCCCGCCAGAGATTTCGCAGGTCCCTACTGTCTATTTTCAATGTATGACTGAGGTTATGCCACTTTCAAAATATCTGGAAACATGAGCACGTTATCATGATCGTCAAGACCCCCCCCCCCCCCCCCTAGAACAACGTAACCCACACAACTACAGACCCATCAGCCTACTGACATCAATCGAAAAAGTCCTGGAAAGACCTTAGACTAACTAGACTAAATAAAACTACGCCGTAAATAAAAGAATACCTGACCAACAATTGGGTTTTAGACCTCAACATTCAACCACCCTACAACTACTCCGCGTGACAAGATTTATACATACAAGTTTCTAATGTAAACAGTACTCTAATGCTATTTTCTTAAACATCGCTAAAGCCTTTGACCGGACATGGCAGAACGGACTACTTTACAAAATAGCAATAACAAACATCCCAACACGACTAATCATTCTCATACAATCCTACATCTCGAACAGAACTTTCTAAATTAAGGTCGAAGAGACGCTAGCCTCTACAGGCTGGCGTCCTCCAGGGATCAACACTCCCGAATACTCTACAACCTATACACAGCAGACATACCACTACCCAAAGGCACATTCGTAGCGACATACGCAGACCACACAACATTCCATGTACACACAGTACAGCAACAAGAAATCTGGGGGAAAAACTAGTGAGCAAAAACAACTACTCTCTGGATAATACCACGACGGTCGTTGAATCATATCAGTCGCTAGCCACAATAAATTTAGTTTTGCCGGAACTTGCCCGAAGGTTGATTAATTGGGGCATAGGACTGACATTCTGATAAGCTCTAACATTGATAAAACTGGTCTATGTTTCCTGTTATACATCTCGCCGTAAGTCCCGGCAGGACTGAAGTGACGGTGACTAGCGAGCGATGTAATTCAACACCCGTCGTGGTATTAGCTAGATTATTCCCACACCTTCCTTCCGGAGGCATTGTGTGTGGTTCCCATGAACTGCACGTCTTCTTCCGCTTTTGATTGTCCTGGCGCGCACTACCTTCTTCAGCGGAGGCGATGTTAAAAGCTCGTATGTGGGAAGTGTTTTCTGGTAGTTTTTCTCTTTGTTAATTAAAGTTTATAGGTATCGCCTACGACAAGACACCTGGTGCAGCTGGTATTTGTTTAGGTAGCCTCGCTGAAACTCACTCAAGCCGGGGGAAGCTGCCGTCTGCTGCCATAGATGCCTTCTGGCCTGATTGGGTGTATCCCTGATTGCAGTCTGGACCTATGGCTTCCTGGAAGACGTTAGGGATCAGGGTTGAGCGAGCTTTCCGCCTGTGAATTGTAACGTGAGCGATCGGGCCAAGGGCGATTCACACGGTGGACTTTTGCGAGACCACCTTCTGTCGCCGATAGGGGGCTGACGCGAGAAGTCTGTCGCATTTCCAGGCTTTGATCTGCCCCCCCCCCAATTGTTACGGAACTAGGTGGAGCAGACATTGGCACGCGAATCGCAGCACGAGCGATCGGGCCAGGGGTAATTCAGGTACGGGTGAGTGTCTGCAAGCCGCCCTTTCGTTCGCGACAAAGAAATGGAGTCGGGATATTTCTTGACTACAGAAGGCCGGAATAGATCCCTGAGCTCGGCACGACCGAAATAGTCAGGCGGTCGCTGGTCTCCCGTCCTGGCTGGCGTCATCGTTCAGGGGCGTACTGCGGATCCGGGTGCCCTAGTGGCAGGTTATTTGCAAAGGATGCCTGTTTTCTTGATATGGTAGTGTCCCCCAGGTTCGTGAATATGATGCACTGACGAGAAGTCGTATTTTCCTCCTTGCAATAATAGTAGTATTTGTGTGCAGGAACTTTTTCCTGATGATGATTTTGCTTTAGCATATGTTGCATGCGTGTTACGCCGCCGCTTGCTTGATATCACCTATCGCACCACCACATCGTTTTCTAATGCATATTCGATGCCCGATGTAATAGTAATATTGCTAAAAACGCTTGCTTTGCACATGCTTTACTGGCGTCATTCACTCCGATTGCCTCTGTTTCTGGTATTGTATAGAGTTTTAGCAGAATAATATAACTTCGTTTTGAAATAAGCTTCGTTAATTAGATTGTTAATGTTCGCGGATATAATAACTTGTCTCTTTCCTTGTACCTACTTTGTAAATATTATTCTGCATTCACCAACCACCAAACCAACTTTCGCCCTAAAAAAATCGTCTCCTGCAGGAAGCTCGTTTTGTTGGGTGAAATTTAAGTAAACACTGGCGGGTGTTAGGTCTAGATAACCCGTGGGATAGCTGAGATCTCTAGGGGTGGATTACACCTGGAGAACGAGGCCTCCTCTGTGATCTACGAAATGGGCAACGACGCCGCTTGGATGCTGCTCGAGAGCGGGACTGCATGTTAGCGCCTCAAGTCTGGACCCGACGAACTCGGAGCTACGTTATTTAAGCTTGAGCTTCTAAACGGCCAAGCGACTTCACTTAGGTAGCATTATATTCAGTGGCGGATTTGCAGTCTTGGCCGCCCTAAGCCCCAGGCCATGTAGTAAGTACCAGCCGCCCCTTTCTCAGCACCAATCATATAGACTACATAATGAATTTACTTTATTGCAAACATTATATACATATGTATCATATCTATATATAATACATAAAATGTGCGAAAGTGATTTAGGAAGATTATTGTTATACGATGCGGTGCAGACTGCACCGTGCAGTGCGGCCGCCATACGCCATAATGTGTTTTTTGACACGATTGGCCGCCCCTAATATCTGGCCGCCCTAGGCCATAAATAAAACACTTTTTTTATTTTTTTAATTTTTAGGCCCGGGCCTACTGGGCCTTAGGGCAAATCCGCCACATACTTGTCAAACCAACGTTTACCTTCAAAAAAGATTTGATGGTTGAATTTTAAGGAATTAGACGTGAGCCACAATAGACCTAATGTCGCGGTAGAGGGACTAGAATAATCCACTGACATTGAATCTAATCTAATCTGGTTATTGAGTGATCAGAACAACCAATCAGAGATTTAATATATTCGGTTGTCATGGCAACAAAAACCAATCACAACCTGTAATTTGTCGTGTGAACCAATGATTAACTAACGTCGCAATAACTATTCAACCATTATCCAACCAGATATATGCTTTAGTATTCCGATAAATACAAATTATTTTAACTGACAGTTTGCAACACCATTCCAGAACACGTGACTTTGACAAGTCCGACATTTTCTCAGAGTGGCACGCATTGATTATTTGACATTTGTTTAGCATGCGTTTTCGTGTTAACTTGAGTTTTGAATTAGATTTTCTGTTGGAATTTGCAAGATTTTCATTAAAGATTTCTCGAAAAGCATACTAGTAGTTGACCCTTACTAGTGATGTAAAGTATCGATACGAAAATATAATTTAAATTATCGACAATATTGAGCCTTATACAATTCCTCCTGAGAAATGCAGGCTTGATACCTATAAGTTGCTCAACATTACCATGATGGACCTGGTGAATTACTGAATTCTAAGCTATAGATACTACACCGGCCTGCAACTTAAGGCGCATAAGAGTTTGCAAGCCCTGAAAACACGACTTAGATATTCGTCAGTTACATCAGTTTGTACTGACTCACTAAGACAGTTTTCCTGATTTGTTTTGCTGAAATCTCTTCCTGTTGAGGTTTATTAAACGCTTGTGTAGGATTTTCTGCAGTAAGCTTGGGTCTAAAAGAGACAACAACTTGGGGATATATTATAATCTTATAATAACAACAAACCTGTGGTTCAATCTTAACTCTTTTTAAAGCCGTTTTCAAATCGGGAGGATGCAGATTGATTTGGTTAGATAGTAGAAATTTATCCTAATTCTGGTTGGGTAACTAGTCTGGGGTAGTCTATCTTTCAGAGTAGCTAGTTTTCCTACAGTCAAACATAAATAGCAGGTATAACCTACCTATTGTTGAATTTTTATTTTAAAAAGTCCACTAATAGAGAGGTAAAGCGCGAACTAGTGCCCGCCAGGATCCATATCCTGGGTTAGTTACAGTTTTATATGTTTACCTATATATATATATATATATATATATATATATATATATATATATATATATATATATATATATATATATATATATATATATATATATATATCCAACCGATACCTCAAAAAGTAATTACCCGATTTGGATGAAACTCGGCAGGTACCTTTCTTTTATTAATCGCTTGCGCGAGTTCGTTATCCAGGAAAATTGGACAAGGTTTTTCGGAAAAATTTTGAGTTTTCTTTCGAATTTTTTTTAAATCTCCAGAAGTTACAACGCTATTTTAATTAAATTTCGTGGATATATTTATTTGCGGCAGGCTTTATCACGCGCCAAAATTCAACTTTCCAAGTTTACAGAAACTTGAGTTATTCAAATTTGAAATATCTTATGAAAATTCAGTACCATAACGCACTTGCTGCGTCTCGAACTTTTTAAACAACTAAGTACTTATCCTACCAGTTATAAAATCGTCTCGAACCAACACGCCCATTTCTCAAGTCGCTTTCACTTAGGGGCTCCCGTTTTAAGGCGCTAACCCAAGCATTTGGACGTTAAATAAACATAGAATTCAAATAATCACCTCTGTTAGCTAAAGCTGCAGGAAATCAAGAGAATGAGACATTATCTGGTTTAGCACGCACTAAACATTTAACAACACTACAAAAATGAGGCATTTTCATTAAATTAGATGAAGATTAACGTAATTTGATAGTAAATAATATCAATGTTCTGATGCAAATTCGTAACCAAATGGAATTGTATGCCACCCGGCAAATATGGCCGAGCTATCAATAACGTCATTCTAAAATGATAAATTATTGAAAAACTGTGCTCGTTTTCTAACTTACCTTGCAAGCACCACCACCTCGCCTTTCTTGCCACCATTTCTTCTTCATAATCTCAAGAATTCCTTGCGACTGTAGCTTAAGAATTGCTAGATTAAGTCTTTTTCTATAAGGAGAATCTACAAAGTTAATATAAATTAGTAAAAGTTAAGCTTGTTATTCTAAGTACTAACATTTTCTCATAGCAATGGCATAGCCTTTATTGGGGTCTAATGTTTCCCCAACTTTCTCAAGTTCGCAGTTTCTTTCAGTAGCATATTCAATTGATGTTGATTCCATAAAGAAAGCATATTTTCCCCCCTTTGCCCTTTCTACCCCCAGCTTATTTTCAGGTTCCATGTTTTCAGGATGAGCTGTCATATAGTCGAACACTTTCATGTAGTCATCATTGCCAGTTTGCTAAAACATTAAAGTACTGATAAAACGATCTGCTAAAATAGTATCACAATGACGCGCTTATTTGGAGAAAGTTTTACAGCTAAGATTTCCTAAAAAGTTATTTTGTTAGCTAAAAAGGCAGAAGCGATGATAATAAAAGTAATACAGGGTGTAAAAAAGTGTGGAATATTGCCAATATTTTGAAAGACACTAAAGATATTTTTTGACACGTGGTATATTGATGTACTTAAATTTAATACTCTATTCACAAGTAGAAAAAGTATGTGTAACTATACCGAGTGACTCATAAATAATTCCATCATTTTTATTTCAAATGGAACAGCCTGTATGTTTTTGCCTTTTCTGAATTTACACCTAATTTAAGGTCTAATTGTATCTGAAGATTTTTCCCATCTTCATTCACTACTGAAAAAATGTTATTAGAGACAATTTTCAAAAATTGTTAGTATTTAGAAAACTACGGAATATATTTTTGGCACTTGAAATTTTGTTCTCTCTATTATTAAACACTTGACACTTTCTCAAAAAAGTTATGTCTGGGTTTTTTCATCAGGGCACGTCCGCGGCTTTGCCGCCCCGATGGCACTGCAACCTTTGGCTTATTCTGCATGCCCTTAGTCTTTTTACTCCACCCATTCCAAAATCACTGTGCCTTGAACTAGTCTGCACAGCGATTGGTATGGTGAAGTTTATAATGCTCTGTCTCCGGTCTACACTGACAGTAGATCAGTTGTCTTTTGCGGTCCAGAGCTTTACACTCGCACAAGATGTGCTGCGCTGATTCCTCCCCCTCGCCGCAGAGTCTGCATGCGAGGTCCCCCTCGAACCGACCCATTTTATGCAGGTGTTTCCTGACGGCCATGTGTCCCGTCAAGAGACCTGTTATGTTTCTGAGCTGTCCTCTGCTAAGATTTAGCAGCTCCACAGCTCTCTTTGAACTGGGTTCGTCAATTATTTACTGCCCATGTTTGAGCCCTGGACAGTCTGCCCAGTAAACCTTGTGTTGGTTTCTGACCCAGGACTTAATAGCACCCCTGGAAGTGCTCTTTGTCACGCCCAGAACCTGTTCTGGTCCCATAAATGGTTCTGCTTACATCTCTTTGCGAGACTATCAGCTTATTCATTACCTTCGACCCCCGAGTGACCCGGCACCCAGATGAGGGTGACCTCATTCTGCCCAGCCAGGTCGCTCATCTCGTCTCGGCACTCATTCACCAGCCAGGAATTTACCCGTGGGCTACTTAGGGCCTTCAGGGCTGCCTGGCTGTGTGTGGCTATGAGGATCTGCTTGTTGGTGTAGCCCCTCCTCTTGTTCTCCCGCGCCAGCACAGGATGGCGTACATTTCGGCCTGAAAGACCGTTGCATAGGTTCCGAGAGAAATACTATGGTTTACACTCCGTCCCCTGCTCCCCGCCGTATCCGTCCGTGAACCAGACGAGCGCGTCCCGTGGTATTCCCGGAATCTCCTACCGCCATGCCTCGCAGTCGGGGATTTCCACTGTAAAGTTGTTTTCCCTGCATATTCGCGGGCTCGCAAACTCTGACCTCATTTCGCGCATAGGCTTCTTCACGATCTCCTGAATTTTGCAGTGGCCCCTGAAGCTTGGGTTGATCTTCCGTCTACCATTGCAGGCTAGTCTGTATAGTCCTAGCTTGGCCACTTGACATATTGATGTACTTAAGTTCAATACACTTTTGACAAGTAAAAAAGTATGTGTAGCTATATAGCGTGGCTGAAAAATAATACCAACTTTGTTATTTTAAATGAAAGACCCTGTATATTTTGCATATTCTAATAAGCATTACGAAACTAATTAAGTGATGTAAGTTTTAAGTTGTTTATTCGTCACAATTAGACATTCATGTACTCAAACTAAATTCAGTGACATAAATATACTGAAACTATGACCCCCCCCCCTCCGGTGCGACTTGTGGCAGGGGTTGGAGGGTGGCTGCTTCGTCGTGGGGATTTTCCTCCCCCCTCGCGTGCATACAACCACCCTGGCTGCATAAACCACAAGAAAAATGTCTTGTTCCTACCCGCCAAGGAAGTTAAGGAACCTGGGGGGATAGGGGTGCTGTGCGGGGTAGGCAGGGTTTAAGGGGGATATGGCTTCAAGATGTGAAAAAGACAGCTTTCACGCCCGTTTTATTAGGATTTTCTGCTCATATTTCCTTTTTACTACCTACCCCGCCCAGCACCCCTACTCACTCCTGGTCCCGTTGTGGGGGTGTTGTTGTTGTTGTTGTCTGTGAACAAGACATTTTTCTTGGGGTTTGTGGATCCAGGGGGGCCCTAGGCAGGTTTCTGAAAACAGTTTTTTGAAAAGCGTTCGGGAGCTAAACTGCAAATTTACCGAAAATTCGCTACCAAAACGCACTCCCTGCGTCCAGATTTTTTTCTTACAAACGCATCATATTTCAATAAAAAATGCAAAAATGCATTAACGAATTTGTTCTACGAAAATTAGCTAAAAATTATAGGCCGTTAAACCATAACCTTCACTTAACCTACAGCGAAAACATCAACCTAACTAAACCGACAGCCAAAACATCAAAGAAAGGGTCTATTTGAAATGAATTTTCTGTAAACATTTTAGTAAAATAAAGGGCAATGACGGTTGAATCTGAAACTTGAGGTTTTGCAGAACACTCTTCTTGAAACATTTTCTTTTCAAAATCCGTATTTATTTCACGTTGTTTGCCTAAACATTGCCAATTTTGACGTTTAAAATTGCGAGTTCGACGTTTTGAGGAAAACTCCAAAATTTGTTTGTTTAACTGCCCATAACTTCTTTGTCTTTAAAGCTAGAGCCATAAGTTGGTACAGAGTTCGCTCTTTATAATACAAACACGCCTATCAAATTTGGTTGCCCTTATTTTGTTATTTCCGGAGATATGAATTTTTTTAGAAGGAAAACACAAAATTTTTTAGGAAAACCTGGTTCGATTTTCCTGGCTAACGAACTTATCCAAGCCACTGGCAAAAGGAAGGTACTCACCACATTTGATCAAGATTGGTCTGTTATTTTTTGAGTTATCGGTCGGATATATATATATATATATATATATATATATATATATATATATATATATATATATATATATATATATATATATATATATATATATATATATATATATATATATATCCATCATTAGCGAATTTAAAAAAAAATTGCTTAAATGACAAGTTGAATTTATAGAGCATGTCAAAGAATGTGGGTTGGCTCCTCACACAGATACAGCTAATATTTTAATTTTGTACTGCTATCAATTGTTCGTGACCAGAGATATCCTAAAAATGTTAGTCGTTGAGACCAATAGAAATTCTGAGCAAGTTATGAACAGAATGGGTTTGCTAGAAAGAGAAAGCACACTCGTAATTTGGAAACCCACAGCAATTGACCAGGCCAAAAGATCCATTGGAATTTTTATAGACAAATGACCTTAAAATATTTTAAATATTTTCTGGTGTTCTTTCGTGAGCCCCCGTTCTGATTTGAGCTTCCAGCTTTGATAAAGGTTCAGGAAGGTTCTCATAAAGCTCCGATTATCAATGACCCCAAAGAAAATAGTCCAATGGGGTTAAATCTGGTCACTGCATCGGTCACTTTATGTATTCTCATATCCGCACCCATCTCTGCCAAAATACTTGATTTAGGTATTGTCTGACCTCAACAGAATAGTGACGTGGAGCAACTATCTTGCCTATACGAAATGCTGTCTGACAAGTGGTAATTATTTGCGGGGTTAGGAAATTAACGAATCAGTTCTGGCAGAATCTGCTCGTTGTAGATAACGATCTGCGCTCAGAGTTTCTCTCCAAAAGAAAGGCTCAATAATTGTGCCTTCAACTATACCCGGTCAGCCGTTTATTTTCTGCGGATATTGAGTATAAGCCCCTTTCATCCAGTGAGGATTGCAATCTGATTAGTGGCGACAATGATGTCTATTTATAAGGCTGTTGAGATAAAATGTCGCTTCATCAAAAAATACTAAGTTGTTGATAACATCAAACACTTCTTGGCGAACCTGCGTACACTTATCAGGCACGTCTTTGTTCAATTTTTGCTGTGGTTTTACTTTCTAAGTATACAATTCATTGGATTTTAATATACTACTCACAGATCGTTCATAAATTTTGTGCTGTACAGCCAGTTTTTGCAGCGAAATCTTTGGTTGTTTATGTACGCTCAACAGTACATTAAGCCCATTGCCCTCATTTGTACCTGTTCTTTTCCTTCCACATCCTGAAACGTTTCTTACATTTTTCGCTTTATCAAATCTGCTCAAAATTCTTCATACTGTAGCTTTTGAAACTGGACCTATCCTGTCGCAAAATCTCTCATTATATACGCCACGAGATTATTGCAGAGATCCCTTCCTATCGCTAAAACCAACAATCATCAAAAGTGTAATTCTTTTATGTTTAGTCAGTTCAGTCATTACAAAAGTTAAAAATAGCTAGAGCAACCAGAAATTATTTATTGTTTTAACTGTGAAAGTGACTAGCAATGTCAAATTATTCAATGTTTTCGCTACGACATATTAGGAATCCGGCATATGATATGATTTTTTAAAAATTCTTCGGTTTTCACTATTTTGTGACAAAATGGTACGTCAGATACCCATTAGATACTTCTTCGATGAATTTGCAATAAAATTATCCACCCGACAAAAACATCAAATACAGGGTGTTTAATTTAAAATAACAAGTTAACACGTCATAACTTGAAAAATATGACAGATGACAGAAATCTCTAGGCGTCGTTAAATAGTTTTCAAAATGTACAGAAAGTTTTGTTCCAATTAATTTATAATACAGTTGAAACTAAGGCCAGAAATAGGGTGACCCCACCATTTTGCCGAACCTTTTATTTTTCACCGAATAATGCTAAAATACTGATTTATTCAGTTAGACTGTGATATTTTGTATCATCTATTGAAATTACATTTGAGTACACATACAAATTTATGCGATATTTGTTATAACAGCTATCTTACAACTTGAAAATAGGGTAAAATTACTCAGATTACCAAATTATCACAGCGGAGGTTTTTCTGCACAACTAACTAGGCAAGCCTATGAGAAGTACCTCATAAAATGAACAGTAGGCTGCCAGGCAACATTTTATGTTACGCATGAAAATAAAAGCCGGAGAACAGGCAGCCTGTCAAATATCAACAAGAATGACAGCCGGCTGCCATACTACATACATTTTTCTGAATGCTGTCATATTCCATTTCGGCAGCCAACGTGTTAAGAGCAATTTTCTATATGAAAATTTACTACAAGTCATACATATAAGCGTAATAATAGCGTTGCTTACATTAAAAAATTTATATGTTGCCCCGCCTTTCTTGGCTCCATACGTAATTTCAAGCTCTTTAGCTTTAGTGACGAGTTCGTGTAGATTTTTGAATAAATAGTCGGGCTTTTCTGTGGACAAAAAGGCAGTCAAGTTGGCTGTGTAAGATGCCACAATGATAAGTATAAAAAACCACCAGGCTCCAGTTATAGCCCTCGTAGCAGCGTCTCTGTAAAATAAATTATAAATTAAATATTTTAAAGTAGCAATAAAAGTGTGATGATAGTGAATCTTCATACAAAATTTTTATTATGTGTATAAGTTAATTTTTCATTAAATTGGAAATTCACATGTCGTATATAATAGAGCTGCAAATTGAATAATAGCTTTCACATCTCTGTCATGGTCTACTCTCATTAGAAAGGATTTTCGTAGATGACTTGATTACAGACAAAATATATATTTAACACCTCCTTAACCAACCCAGACATACTGGGCGTGACAAAGAGCACGGCCTGGGGAGCCAATAAGTCCTGGGTCAGAAACGAACACAAGGTGCACTGGGCAGACTGTCCAGGGCTCAGACATGGGAAGTCAGTAGTTGAAGTACCCAGTTCAAAGAGAGCGGTGGACCTGCTAAATCTTAGCAGAGGACAGTTCATAAACATAACAGGTCTCTTGACGAGACACATGGCCGTCAAGAAACACCTGCATAAAATTGGGTGGTTCGAGGGGGACCTCGCATGCAGACTCTGTGGCGAGGGGGAGGACATCTTGTGCGAGTGTAAAGCTCTGGACCGCAAGAGACAACTGATCTACGGTCAGTCTAGATAGGAGACAGAGCAATATAAAACTTCACCCTACCAATCGCTGTGCAAACTAGTTCAATGCACAGTGATTTTGGAATGGGTGAAGTAAAAAGACTAGGGGCATGCACAATAAGCCAGAGGCTGCAGTGCTTTCGGGGCGGCGAAGTCGCCGACGTGCCCTGATGAAAAAAAACCCAGACATAAATTTCTTGAGGAAGTGTCAAGTGTTTAATAATATGTGTATTTATGTGCTTATAAACGCCCGAAACAATATGATGACATTTTGAGATTCTACGTAAGACTCTGAATACTTTTTGCGTATAATGACATATACCTAAGTCTTCTTCTTCTTGAGATGTTCGAAGTTTTATGTCAAAATTGACGTTTTCAGACCTAAACATATTGATATTTTTCTCTCATACACACGACATAATTATTTACTTTCTTTGTAGAGAAGGTAGTCTAACAGTCTGTAAATGAAATTATTGAATTTATTTAGACAGAGTGGTCGCAAAAGAACTAAAACGGAAAATCTGCTGAAGCTTAAGTTTTTCAAATGGAAAGTCCGTATTTTGATTATTTACGCTTGTCCGCATTAAAAACCAGGAAAATTTTGTATGAGGCTTTGAGGTAACTTTTCGAAATATTAGAAATTTTCTATTTTTTTATTACAATAGTGGCCGTTTGATCTCAGTTTAAATGGTCAGGATGACGTTACAATTGTCAAAGAGATGCTATATTAATGTCACTTGCTTTTTAATAGACAACTTGCATGTTTTTTTTAATCACATCTGATAGACATCCTACAAAGATGATTTTTAATATTTTTTCATGTGGCATACTACAAAAATAACGACGCAAAAATATTTGAAAATGCGAATTTCATAATTTCAAACACCACTATTTTGCCGGCATAATCGGTGACGTCACTGGACGGTAATGTCACAATGACAATGAGCCTGCTTCTCTGTGTTTACATCACCACGATGATGAGAAACAAGCGAACGTACTTATCATACCATAGGGCAAATGTAAACACGTCATTAATTCACCGTCCAAGTACGTCACGACAAATAACGTTTGCGGTCACATGATAATAATTCGATTTTTTTTATTTTAAAAGTCCTTTTCTGTCCATTACATATGCTTTGGGGTATTTTTATGCATGTAATAATGATCTATGTATGAAAAACTATTAGGTAGATACTAAGTGAGATGTAAGACATGAAGCACGTGCCGCCACCTCGTTGCGGAACCAAGTAGTATGTTGTCACGGCAGCTCCAAATAACACATAATGTTAAAAAATAGACACTGTATACAACCAACTAACAATTTAGTAAATTGTCAGCCCTGGCCCATTTCTACCCTAATATAGGGACAAAATATGTGAGGCTAGATGCATTCTCACCAGAATTAGAACCGTAGACTGGTATCGCTCTAATTAGAGCTCGTCAGTACGGCATACTAATTGCAGCGAAAAGACACCTATAAGGTAATGCGGCTATGGTAGCCAGCTTTCCAACACTAAGTGAGATGTAAGACACGAAGCACGTGCCGCCACCTCGTTGCGGAACCAAGTAGTATGTTGTCACGGCAGCTCCAAATAACACATTATGTTAAAAAATAGAGACTGTATACAACCAACTAACAATTTAGTAAATTGTCAGCCCTGGCCCATTTCTACCCTAATATAGGGACAAAATATGTGAGGCTAGATGCATTCTCACCACAATTAGAACCGTAGACCGGTTTCGTTATAATTAGAGCTCGCCAATACGGCATACTAATTGCAGCGAAAATACACCTATAAAGTAATACGGCTATGGTAGCCAGCCTTCCTACACTAAGATGTAAGACACGAAGCACGTGCCTCCACCTCGTTGCGGAACCAAGTAGTATGTTGTCACGGCACCTCCGCAACGAGGTGGCGGCATTTGCTTCGTGTCTTACATCTCACTGTTGGAAGGCTGGCTACCATAGCCGTATTACTTTATATGTGTGTTTTCGCTGCAATTAGTATGCCGTACAGACGAGCTCTAATTAGAGCGAAATCGGTCTACAGTTCTAATTGTGGCGAGAATTCATCTAGCCTTACATACTCTGTCTCTATTTTAGGGTAGAAATGGACCAGGGCTGACAATGTACTAAATTGTTGGTTGTATACAGTCTCTATTAGTGAATTTTTATTTAAAAAAATTGACTAATAGAGAGGTATCGATGGTGAGACTTTGCAAAAATTTTTGCAAATGAGCGGGAATTTGGGCCTCTAGAACCCATATCCGGGGTCAGTTTCGATTTTTATATGTTTATATATATATATATATATATATATATATATATATATATATATATATATATATATATATATATATATATATATATATATATATATATATATATATATATATGTATGTATGTGTGTGTGTGTGTGTGTGTGTGTGTGTGTGTGTGTGTGTGTGTGTGTGTGTGTGTGTGTGTGTGTGTGTGTGTGTGTGTGTGTGTGTGTGTGTGTGTGTGTGTGTGTGTGGGTGTGTGTATCCAACCGATAACTCAAAAAATAATTAACCGATTTTGATAAAACTCGGCAAGTGCCTTTCTTTTATTAATAGCTTGGATGAGTTCGTTAGCCAGAAAAATCGGACACGGTTTTCCGGGAAAATTTTGAGTTTTCTTTCGAAAAAAATTTTTTTCTCCGAAAATTACAAAGATATTTCGATAAAATATGGTGTGCATATTGCTTTGGAAAAGACCTAACTATGTGCCAAAATTCAGCTTTCTAGGGTTACAGAAAATTGAGCTATTCAAATTTGAAACATTTATGTTTAATATCACCGCGTTTCATTGAATAGTTTATATGAGCTCTATTATGTGGTTGTCGTGGTATAGGAACATTTGATATTATTGCGCAGATCTGTTAGACGCTGTAATTGATGTCCTATGGTATTGGTATGAGATTATTTATATGCTTATTTGTTTAAGTCGACGAATTATTTGTGTCATTTGGGAAATTTTTATATACAAGTGCAAATTATTCCTTTATTAATGTTAGTGGGTGGATTAAACAGTGTTTGTTATGTTTTATCAACACATATAAAGGATCTAAGTTTTACAAAAGGGCTGATATGCAACAGGTTAGTTCTTACTCTCTAATGCTTTGGCGGTAATTTTAGATAAGTTTGTGGTTTAACGGTCCATAATTTTTAGCTAATGTTCGTACAAAAAATTCGTCTTTGAGGAGACCGCGACTTTAAAATTTTAAAGATTTCTTCAAATGAGCGCAAATTAAGCCCCCTGGAATCCATATCCGGGTTTACGTTTAGTTTTGATCTGCTTACATATATACAGGGTGACGCGTTTCTACGGTAAAGCTGAATATAATTATTATTATACAAAAGACGAGAAAAAATTGTATAAGTTAATTATAGGGTGTCTTGAGCTGCATCTTATAAAATTATTTTAACAATCACCGGCTGGCCCACAAGTCGATCGTTGGTGATCCCAACAATTTTTTTTCGAACAGCCTTATTTTATTGCATTTTTCAGCGAATTATGTTTGTAAGAAAAAATATCAAAACGCAGTAAGTGCGTTTTGGTAGCAAATTTTCATTAAATGCTTCAAATTTCAATAACTCAATTTGCTATTAACCTAAGATTTGTTGGCTAGAAAACCAACGTTTAAGGTATATTGTCGGAAAATTGTTGTACATTTTCAAACAATAAGTTATTTTGATAAAATATGGCACATTGTTTCTACTATATAGATTATGCCGGTAACCAAATTGACGACTGCTTGCATTAAAAAGACATATTTGATATTTAAAGCATTTGTATAAAAATTCACTGCCATAACGCACTTGCTGCGTCCAGAGTTTTTTAACATTCTGTGTTATTGGAGCTGCCGTGACAACATACTACTTGGTTCCGCAACGAGGTGGCGGCACGTGCTTCGTGTCTTAAATCTCACTTAGTGTTGGAAGGCTGGCTACCATAGACATATTACTTTATAGGTGTATTTTCGCTGCAATTAGCATTCCGTACTGACGAGCTATAATTAGAGCGAAACCGGTCTACGGTTCTAATTGTGATGAGAATGGATCTAGCCTTACATACTTTTTTCCTACATTAGGGTAGAAATGGGCCAGGACTGACAATTTGCTAAATTATTAGTTGGTTGTAGACAGTCTCTATTTTCTAACATTCTGTGTTATTTGGAGCTGCCGCAACAACATACTACTTGGTTCCGCAACAAGGTGGCGGCACGTGCTTCATGTCTTACATCTCACTTAGTGTTGGAAGGCTCTACTATAGCAGTATTACTTTATAGGTATGTTTTCGCTGCATTTAGTATACGGTACTGACGAGCTCTAATTAGGGCGAAACCGGTCTACGGTTCTAATTGTGGTGAGAATGCATCTAGCCTTACATATTACGTAGATGTTAACTTCATGTAATGGAAAATCCATTCATATTAACAACCATGCCAGGACGTTTAAATTATGCAAATGATGGTTATTTAAATTTATTTATCATTTTTGTTCAAAGTGATAAAGTTATTTCAAGAAGATGTGAAACATTTGCGAACCGATACCCACAAAAACCAACACTAAATACAGTTAAACGAATTATTGAAAATACTAAAGTTGCAATTTTGGGACATTTTACTTAACATATGTGTGCATTTAAATAACAAATAATCAAACCGTATTATAGTGCATCTACATTGTTCCATCCTAGTAACATTTACCAAGCGTAGTTATTTACGCATTCTAATGTTGTATGCAGGTTTTATAATTTCAATAGAAAATGTCGTAGCCGAGCGGGACTCAATTATATATTGGGAGCAAACCGCCTTGATTGCGAATTAAAATTTCGTTGACTCTTGTAGGAAGGAATGCATGTAAACCGCCGGATCACGGTATTCTTTGGTTATATTGACAATAACGCCGGAGATTGTATAGCCTATGTGTTTATTAAAAGTAAATAACAGAAAAAAGCACACCCTTTCTTACATTGGCGCAATCTCAGTTCCTTGCTGCATAAGACTGGCGATTGTAAACCAAAAACTGTTCTTCATATTAAATTGATTGGTCAAAAATGGTGGATCCTCTTTGCATGGATCTGGGTTGGTCCATTCATCAGCAACGACCCTAGCAATGACATAATAGGAGAGGGCTACTAGAACCACTGACGCTAATAAAGTGCCCCATGTATCGTACGAAAAGGGCTCAGCAAATGAGAAGAAACTCGGTGGGGCCTTTTTTGCCTTTTCATACAAAATACTGATACCTAAAAGAAAATGAATTAAAATTATGTTATATTATTGTAGTTTCGAACATATTTTTACGGTAGTACAAAAGGGCATTTGACTATAAAACATATTTACTCTAGATTGTATGTCATAATCACATCTGATATTAAATATTACATAAAACTAGGTGGATTACATCAGGTATTCATTCATTCATAATAATAATAATTATAATAATAATATTTATTGATGCTGGTACATGTAAAATGTTTGCACAAGTCAACGTAATAAATAAAAGCTGTCGTATATACCTAACGAACGTCATAAAATCAGAGAAAAATAAACTAACAGCAATAACACAAAAGCAAATATCACAGACGACAATAAAATAAAATCTACATGAAGACAACTCATGACACGCGAGCGTTAAAATTTATGTTTAAAATACTCATGAAACCAATAGAAAAAATTATCTATTAATAGCGATTTCGCAGATTTTTTTAAAAGTTTCGGTTCGAGTTCCCTTATTTGGTTTGGTAGCTTATTAACAACTTTAAAACCAAAATAGTCAACACCACATCGTGCCCTTATTAAGCGCGAATTTTTTTTTAATTTCAACAACACACCACGAGGGATTACAGCCTAAATACTATTGTACCGTGGGTGTTGAAAAGGAGGAAAGAGGCAGCTTGTTAATTCTGGACTTGAAGGTTTGGAAGTTCGGAGGAGAAGGAAAAACATGTGCCGGCAAGGAATTCCACAACTTGGAAGTCCTCGGGACAAAAGAGCGGGCATAACAAGATGTTCTATGTAGGGTGACCTGGACAGTAAAAGGGTGCATTCGCTCTGTTCCCCTGGTAGATCTGTTGGGGGCAGCAGGTGGGGGAACTATGGAGGAAAGCTCCTCTGCTCGTGCAGATATCTATAAAAGAGAGAGAAAGGTCACAAACGGCACGTCGGTGGGCAAGGGATGGCAGCCTTTGGGTGAGGGTAGGGTCACCGATGAGACGTATAGCTTTCTTTTGAATGGAGTCCAGGATAGCGAGTGTAGAAGCGGCAGCGGCACCCCAGATGTGGGAGCAGTATTCGAGGGTTGGCCTTATTTGTGAAGTATATAAGGTATAGAGATTAGCTGGTGAAAAGTATTTGCGAGCCCGGAAGAGGAAACCTAATTTCTTAGCAGCCGCTTCTGCCAATGATGTGACATGTTGGTGCCAATTAAGATTTCGATCCACAGAAATGCCAACAAGAGAAAAGGACTCATTACTTTGAATAACTTGGTTGTTCATTGTGATGGGTCTAGGGCTGGTGTATCTCTTGTGAGAAAGAAAGCATAACTTACTTTTGGTGGGGTTGAATTGTACAAGATTTCTACTTCCCCAGTCTAATATATTTTGGAGATCCACGGAGACAGAACCCTCCATGAGTCCGCGATCCTCATCTAATTGGGCTAGAGAGACAGGCTTAGAATATTGTATATTTGAATGGAGGGTGCTGTCGTCCGCGTGGCTGTGAACTGGGTTGGATGTGCTCGAGAGGAGGTCATTGATGTGGAGAAGAAACAAAGTAGGGGCTAAAGCTGAACCTTGAGGAACTCCTGCATTAATTGGAATTGGAATAAGATATATTTAATTTGGTGTTGTTTCTGGTAGGGTAGCCATGTACTTCTTGTGGTGTACTATAACTTGTCTCGTTGGCTTTTACATATAAGACACACTCAAGTATATACACACATGGCAAAGTTAAAATCTTTAGTTCTCTAAAGGATTCACGACAATCTTCCCTGTATCCTAAACCAGCCATAATCCTAATAGCTCTTCGTTGAGCCCCAAAAACCAGGTCAGTATGTCAAGAATGGCCCCAAATTAATATGACATAAGATATAATACCATGCACATATGCATAATAAGCAGTTAACAAAGTAGGCCCTGAAAGGCCTTGCTCGCAAGACTCCGAAAAAGAAAGAGACTCCTAGACCACATCTGTGAAACGTATTTGCAGTGGTCATCTCATATCAACTTACGATCCACAAGAACACCGATAAATTTGACAGGCTTCACGCCAAAGCTATTGCTCACAGGTAAGTCTCTTAAAGATAATATAAGTTGCTCAGATTTAGATGTATTTAGACTAAACTGATTAGCCATAAACCAGTCTTCCGTCACCCTCAACGTGTTTTCAATACTTGACTCTAGAATATGAAAATCAGAATGTGAGTTGACGAATGTTGTATCATCCGCAAACAGAATAAATTCTGATGATTTAGTGGCGCTGGGAAGATCGTTCGTGTATACCAAAGAAAGTATAGGGTCCAAGATCGAACCTTGAGGCACAACGAACCTCACAAGAGGTTTGTGAACTGACGTTATTAAGACTAACATATTCAGTGAGGTTGGATAGATATGATGCCAAAAGTCTGCAGCTGTCAACACCAAACCCACAAAACTCCAGCTTGCTAATGAGCATATCATGCGAAACGCAGTCGAAAGCCTTTGTAAGATCTAAAAACTGGGCGTAAGCATACCCACGCTTCTCCATTGTCTCATTAACTGCCTTAATTAGACTGTCAACTGTGAGAATTGTTCATTTGTTTTTTTGGAACCCAAATTGTTTGTCAGACAATAAATCATTTGTTGTTAGGTAATCGACCATTTGATTATATTTCAAGAATTTTAGCAAGAAGACGAGTAATGGAAGTTGGTCGGTAATTTAGAAGATCGTTTGGATATCTCTTTTTAAGCAGCGGAATTACTTTAGACAGTTTCAGTAAGTCTGGAAAGATATTGTTTGATATGAAATAATTTAGAAGTTTTGTTAGTGGAACAACGATCGCATATTTTATGAATTTTAATATGTTTAACCCATAGCAGTCGTCGCTTGCAATGTCGTTTAATCGCTGAACAACATCTAATACTTGAATATACGTTACCTCTTTAAACGTAAATATGTCAATATTTTTGTTTTTATTTACCTGAGATAAATAATGTATATATGATTTTTTGCCATTTTGTATCTTACTGATAACGTCTTCTGCGATATGTGTAAAATAATCATTAAAACTATGTGCTGATAAGGATGGTAGAATATTTGCATTTTCGTTTTTACCGCTCTTTATTATTTCCCACATAGCTCCTGTGCGATTTTTTGCATTTAAGATAAAGTGATCACTTCATTTTTTCCTAGACAATACAAGTTGGTTGCGACAGTTTCTTTTGTGATTAGCAATCAGGCATATAAGAGAAGAAGTAGGATTGAACTTGTCAACTCCATGCAAAAAATGCAGGAGTCTCGACCTTGTCGGAGATCATCGGTAAACCAGAGTAGAATCTCTTTCCTATGTGTCATAAGTTTCGTCTTCCGCGTCAAAGTTTGACTAACTACATCCATAATGCGACTTATAAACAGTTCAAGTCTTTGTTCTACATGTAAGTTAATGTCGCCCACAAAAGACCAATTTACACGCTGTATTTAAATTTAATAAGCCTATGCATGACATCGGGCAGTAAACGATTCCTCGAACTGTACCGATGACATCACTGTGCCTGTCGATGCTGACAGATATTCCCAGATGGTCTGACAAATGGCTATCGACCAACTACGCACATGCGAAGCCAGTAACAAAGTTGACAAAGACATCATCAAGGCAATTCTGTGCCCTTGTAGGAGCATCTGACACAAGTGAAAACCGTATGAGTCAAAAATTGAAATAAAATGAAGGGCTTGTTTGCATGGTTTGTTTAAAAGCACACACACACACACGTACGAACGCACGCGCTCACACATACGCACACACACATATTATATATATATATATATATATATATATATATATATATATATATATATATATATATATATATATATATATATATATATATACACAGGTGTACAGAAATTATGGGTCACGACTTCAAGAGGTGACTATTTTTAGCTTTTCGTAGATTTTTTATTTTTTTATTTCAACGACACACCACGAGGGCTTACAGCCTAAATACTATCGTACCGTGGGTGTCGACAAGGAGGAAAGAGGCTACTTGTTAATTCTGGACTTGAAGGTTTGGAGGTTCGGAGGAGAAGGAAAAATATGTGCCGGCTAGGAATTCCACAACTTGGAAGTCCTCGGGACAAAAGAGCGGGCATAGCAAGATGTTCTATGTCTGGTGACCTGGGTAGTAAAAGGATGCATTCGCTCTGTTCCCCTGGTAGATCTGTTGGGGGCAGCAGGTGGAGGAACTATGAAAGAAAGCTCCTGTGAGCACTGCTTGTGCAGATATCTATAAAAGAGAGAGAGGTCACCAACGGCACGTCGGTGGGCAAGGGATGGCAGCCTTTGGGTGAAGGTAGGGTCACCAATGAGACGTATAGCTATCCTCAGAATGGAGTCCAGGATAGCGAATGTAGAAGCGGCAGCAGCACCCCAGATGTGGGAGCAGTATTCGAGGTTTGACCTTATTTGTAAAGTATATAAGGTATATAGATTAGCTGGTGAAAAGTATTTGCGGGCCCGGAAGAGGAAACCTAATTTCTTAGCAGCCGCTTCTGCAATTGATGTGACATGTTGGTGCCAATTGAGATTTCGATTAACAGAAATGCCAACAAGTGAAAAGGACTCATTACTTTGAATAACGTGGTTGTTCATTGTGATGGGTCTAGGGCTGGTGTATCTCTTGTGAGAAAGAAAGCATAACTTAGTTTTGGTGGGGTTGAATTGTACAAGATTTCTACTTCCCCAGTCTAATATATTTTGGAGATCCACGGAGACAGAACCCTCCATGAGTCCGCGATCCTCATCTAATTGGGCTAGAGAGACAGGCTTAGAATATTGTATATTTGAATGGAGGGTGCTGTCGTCCGCGTGGCTGTGAACTGGGTTGGATGTGCTCGAGAGGAGGTCATTGATGTGGAGAAGAAACAAAGTAGGGGCTAAAGCTGAACCTTGAGGAACTCCTGCATTAATTGGAATTGGAATAACATATAGTTAATTTGGTGTTGTTTCTGGTAGGGTAGCCATGTACTTCTTGTGGTGTACTATAACTTGTCTCGTTGGCTTTTACATATAAGACACACTCAAGTATATACGCACATGGCAAAGTTAAACGGAGACAGAACCCTTCATGTGTCTGCGATCCTCATATAGTTGGGCCAAAGAGACATGCTTAGAATATTGTATATTAGAATGGAGGGTGCCGTCGTCTGCGTAACTCTGAACTGAGTTGGATGTGCTAGAAAAGATCATTGATGTGGAGAAGAAACAAAGTAGGGTCTAAAGCTGAACCTTGAAGAACTCCTGCATTAATTGGATATAGTTAAGAGGAGTGGCCATCCACAACAACAGAAATGCTCCCG